>OX465250.1:20943367-21401067 GCA_949987775.1 Aproaerema taeniolella
CCCATAGTAAGATTTTTCCTTGCGTTGTTTTGTAATAATGACCTAAGTGTGTTAAATGTTTCTTACTCTAGTTCTATGCGATTCTTGTTTTTGAAAGAACAGCTCTTATGAACCACATAAAAAACTTACAATTGTAAAGCAATTAGGCGACTTCATAAAATGTGCTCAAAGGTCTTTATTTTTATTTTCTATAGAATTAATTCTAATTATCTAAAGGTCTTTCATGGAACAACGAATATTCATAGTTCTTGCTAAATTACTTTGATATAAATGTAAAAGTAAACTAACTAACTTACATGGTTATTTTTAGAAACAAAAATATCTCAGTACTTCGTTGTAAGTAATAGAACTAATAAAGAAAATAACCGCTGAAACATCAACAAGAATACTTCTTCTTGAACCAGAAAAGGCTCATGAATAATTCTTGAAGAAGGTATACAGTGTGTAAGGAATAGCTTACCAAATATACGTGTTTCAAAAAAACCCAAAAAAAATATAATTCAAAATTAATTAAAATTTCGCTTATTGCGCAGCTCTATTACAAATTTGACAAGTATGTCATATTAATTATATGAAACTTTCATTTTGAAAGATGTCAAACCGTGCAACTGATTACTAGAGTTGCGACTATTTTTTTTGGGTTTTTTGAAACACCTTTTTATACAGGGTGTAATCTACCCATAACTATGGAAATATCAAGTTAAACAATTTTCATTATTTACCTACTCTCGCCCCGCGCCGCTGTCAGGCTTTCGTATTTTACGCTGTTATTGTTGTTTTTTATTGCAAAATGGAGTGTATTCTAATAAGCCATTTCATTTTTATACAGGTGACTTTTTTATCACTAGCCTTTTTTTCTTATGGTGTCAGTCACGTTGATAAAAGTAAATTAGGAGGAAAAAAGTTTTTTTTCGTAAATTTTCATAATTTGATAACCTTTTTTAACGTCTTAGACGATTAATTTTTAAAACGCAGAAATACTGGTCTCACAAATTGTGTTATAACCAAGTTTCAAGTCAATAGGTCGATGTTAATTATTTTTCCATACAAAAATCTTGATTTATTTTCATGCTCCAGACGATCTAGCTTGAATTTTTTGTATGTAACGATATAAAAAAAAATGAATACGGTTCTGTTCGATTTTTATAAAATTTACGTACTTACAGAAAATTTGGCTACTGATTAAAAAATCATCTTGTATAGAAAATATTAAAAACAATGATTCGTAATGATGGCCTAAGTTCGGGGTTTGTTTTTGCTAAGCTGTCCTTTACACCCTGTATATGTAACAAGCTGTCAGTAATCATATTCGATCGTAGCAAGAGTTGGCCGATTACGAACACAAAGTAAATGGTTTACAACAATATCGTAGTACTTCGCTACACGAGAACTTGTAACTTTCGTAGCTTCCGGCTACGCCGTAGCAACAAACAAATCTTAATTTTGTTATCATGTTAGAACATGTACAGTGATTTAACCTCCTTACCTTTATTGTTCGTCTTGTAATTTTTTAAAAAAATTGGGTAAAAAATTCCTAAATCTAATAAACTATTTGTAGATAATTTTTAAGTAGGTATTCCGTTTTTGAAGAAATATCTCCGTTTTTCCAAAAATTAATAGACTTGCTATCATTTCCAATAGCCTTTGCCATTTTCAATGTTAGGAGCTTAAATTAAATCAGAGAAATTGCAAAATAATCTTAACAATTTAAATTTTCTGAATTCATGGAGAAAAAATTTTTTTATAATGTTTACTGGAAGAGAAAAAACAAATTATATTTATAACGCCCTTTCATTCAAATTTTATCAATTTGAAAGGGAAACGAAAGTTACGGGTAGAAACAGGATAAATATAAAATGTTTTTGATGTTCAAGAATTAGAGCCTCATACTCATGCCAAAAGCGGTGATAGCCCAGTTGGTAATGAGCCAGACTTGTAATCCGAAGGTCGTGGGTTCAAATCCTGGTGCGGGCCTGTACCACTAAATTCGTCTTTTCGGATTTATGTACGGATTTCTAATTATCACTTGCTCAACGGTGAAGGAAAACATCGTGATGAAACCCACCCGTCCAAGAAAATTCATTTTCGAAAGGCGAGCGGTCCACCAACCCGCATTGGGTCAGCGTGGTGGACTATGGCCTAAACCCCCTTCGTGTTTCGAAGGGAGGCCCGTGCCCCTCGGTGGGGACGTATATCGGCTGATAAGAGGACTCATGCCAAGTTTGTATCGGGTATTTTATTTATTAAACGATTTAATTAGCAAAATTAAAGATATCAATTAGCACACTAAACTAAATAACTTTCCCTAAGAAACAAAGATCAGAAAATTTGCTTGTAACTTTTGATCTCAGTCTTGACCAAGGTCATAGATGAAGTCGACGATGGAGCGAGTTAACTCAGAAAATGCCTATAAGGCACTGGCACTCCTACGCACTGACGGAACACAGCAAGCTGTTTGGCGTCGGACTTCGGTAGGAGGGTGGTCGCGAACCAGACGGCTCTTCACAAAGTCTACTGCATGAGACCATAGGACAATACCACAGATTCTAAACAAATTGAGGTGTCGTTGCCTGGGGTGGATTAATAGGAGGCAGGTCTCATTTGTGTTTCCTTAGTAGCGTCCTACGACACCCATGGAAAGAAATGGGTTGGTGTTATTCTCAACCGATCACCACACGGCACCATACTACTTCCATACAACTCGAGCAATATAAAAGTCAATTTTTTTTTTAAATTTTCTGTTTGGTCCCTGAGGAAAATTGTTCAGTTTCATGCCTAGAATCATCCATCCCCTGAAGTTTCACTAGTTAATTTAAGTCACTCCGTGTAATAATAAATTTACCATGGCCATGTAGCTTACTTACCTGCGTGAGGGATTTTGTTTAATTATCTATATCTATATCTATATCTATATCTATATCTATATCTATATCTATATCTATATCTATATCTATATCTATATCTATATCTATATCTATATCTATATCTATATCTATATCTATATCTATATCTATATCTATCTATACCTATTTATCTATCTATACATATAATAAAGAGGGAAGATTTGATTGTTTGTTTGTATTGAATAGGCTTCGAAACTACTGGACCGATTTGAAAAATTCTTTCACCATTAGAATCCTACATTATCCGGGATGGACATAGGTACATGATTTTCCCGAATTCCCCACGGGAACGAAGTCCCGAGCGGAATGCTAGTATTTCATATATATGGTAGTCTTGTGTATGGAGTGTTTCATATGTGTGGTGGTCTATGGGCCTAGTTGCCTGATAATAAATGATTTTATTATTATTTATTATATTCACAGAGCAGTGATAGCCCAGTTGGTAATGAGTCAGACTTGTAATCGGAAGTTTGCGGGTTCAAATCCTGGTGCGGGCCTATACCACTAAAATTCGTCTTTTCGGGTTTATTTACAAATGTATAATTATCACTTGCTCAACAGTGAAGGAAAGCATCGTGATGAAACCCGTCCAAGAAAATTCATTTTCGAAAGACGAGCGGTCCACCAACCCGCATTGGGCCAGCGTGGTGGACTATGGCGTAAATCCCTTTCGTGTTTCGAAGGGGGGCCCGTGCCCCTCGGTGGGGACGTATATGGGCTGGTAAAAAAAAATATTCACAAATAATTTTAGTGAATAAATAATTTCGCCGCTTGACTTAAAGGCACAATAGCTCAGTTGGTTAGAGCACCAGGAGATTTAGTCCGGGGGTCATGGGTTCAAGTCCCGTTCGTGCCGAGAATTTTTCTTTCCCAAAATTATTTACCATGTAGCTATTTGCCAGCACCTACGCTCGCATGACTTTTATAAATAAAAATAATAAATATACTCACATAATGTTTTTAGGCCCGTATCACAAAAGGAGACTCACGTCTTGATCTATACTTAAGTATTGGTTGTCTCTTTCTCTTACTGTCACAATGACAAAGACGATGGTAACTCAAGCAGAGCATAGAACAGAGTCTGAGTCGTGTTCTGTTACGACATTATTATTTATTATATTACAAGATGGGTTAACTCTTGACCTCAATCTTGACCATACAGGTCAAAGATGAGGTCGACGATGGAGCGAGTTAACCCAGAAAATGCCTATAAAGGCACTGGTACTCCCACGCACCGACGGAACACAGCAAGCTGTTTGGCATCGGACTTCGGTAGGAGGGTGGTCGCGAACCAGACGGCCCTTTACAGAGCCTACCACACCGCATGAAACCATAGGACGACACCTCAGATTCAGAAAAAATGAAGTGTCGTTGCCTGGGATGGATCACTAGGAGGCAGGTCTCATTTGTGTTTCCTTTGTCGCCTCTTACGACACCCACGGAAAGAGATGGGGTGGTGTTATTCTTAACCGATCACCACACGGCACGAAAGGATTCGTTAACGTAAAGTACGCCTCTCCTTACAATATTGACCCAAACTGTCAAACCCTTGTACCTTCGCCAATCTGGAACCTTGTAAACTGCGAGGAGTGTACCTCAACAGCTGACTGAGTAATCAGTATGCAAGGGTGCGGGCCGCGGGTCGCGAGCGGCAGGGCTGCTCAATCTGCGGGCTGGAGGGGCAGGGGTGCTCAATCTGCGGCCGCGCTTGTCACTGCGGCCCCGCTGTTTTGCATAATGACGCCCCCGACCTCTATCGACGTGTTAGTGTGTCGCTTAGCCATGAGAGGAGAGGGTAGTTATTTCTCTTGGTACTTGTAATGGTCGTTTATTAGAGCACTTTTAAATAAATTAGAATGATTAAAAAATATGTTGTTTTGTGTTTAAACTTTGATCTTTTACGATTAAAACTTAATTTAAATGTTCTTTTATTTAATTAAATAGCTTTACTTCTAAGTAGGCTTCGTAGGCTAGCGCTGATAAATTAAACAAACGCATACAACAATTAATGAGCCAGTTGTAATCGGAAGGTTGCGGGCTCAAATCCTGGTGCGGGCCTGTACCACTAAATTCATCTTTTCGGATCTATGTAGGGATTACTAATTATCACTTGCTCAACGGTGAAGGAAAACATCTTGATGAAACCCGCCTGTCCAAGAAAATTCGTTTTCAAAAGACGAGCGGTCCACCAACCCGTATTGGGCCAGCGTGGTGGACTATGGCCTGAATCCCCTTCGTGTTTCGAAGGGAGGCCCTTGCCCCTCGGTGTGGACGTATATGAACTCGTAAAAAACATACAATAATTATAGATACGTTTTCCTATTTTAATATTTTCTCTTCAGTTTATACGAGAAATATTATATTTATCCACGTAAATGAATCAACCGACTTTAATCCGAACAATACCTATTAGCAGAGAACCACAAACGAAATCGTCATCTAAATGAAACGTATGTGTTTTCATTTTGTTGATTTTTATAAAAAAACGCTGAATTATTTTCCATAAAATGTATATGAAACCACCTCAAGAGAATAAAAAAAGATTTTTAAAAATCTTCTGAGAATTGCAGCAGGATTTTTCGCGTAATACAAAAAAAAACATATAGTCGAATGGTTAATAAACTTTTAGAAAAAGGGTAGGGGACAAACCCTACCCTTTTTTTAAAGTTTATCTACACTAATATTATAAAGAGGAAAGATTTGTACCTATTTTTGTATGTTTGTAATGAATAGGCTCAAAAAGTACTGGGCCGATTTAAAAAATTCTTTCACCATTAGGATGCTACATTATCCCTAAGTAACATAGGCTACATAATTTTTCCGAATTCTCACGGGAACGAAGTCCCGAGCGGGATGCTAGTTAAAAATAAAAACGCTCTCCGCCAATCTCACTTCCCAAACACAACCTCTGAAGCGTTACTCTAGGCGCAAGTGACGAATGAATAAATGAGATTTAGCCGAGATTCTGAGTGAAAGATATTCCTCGTTTCGAACGATATAGGACTAAGAGGATTGCTGTCACCTTCCTCCTGGAACATTCTTGTCACTCGCCGATTTGTTATTCATAAGAACTCGACCCATTTTCCCTCTAACTTTTTTAACAAAATTCATTTTTAGCCGCTCTTCCCCCGTCTCATATTTCGGATTGAAATAAATATGAGTTTTATTTATCGCAGGATTGTAAGCTTGAGGATCGTTTTTATGGATTACAGTAGTTGTGTAGGTCAAGTCAGAGGTTGTTTTTTGTGATTACAATTTTATATTTTTTCGATTATTTAAAAAACCATTGCACATATGTGTAAAATAAATACCAGAAATGAATTCCTCGTTATTGATTTATACGAAAACCATACCAAACTCAACCTGGTAGCTTCAAATGAGTGGTAATATTTTTTTAAGTAACGCCGGGCGGAGCACCTCTTTGACCCTCCCCCTCCCGGTTCAGAGGGGATATTTTCGAGGGCTACCGATCTTTATCGGCTTATTTTAACCTAAAGAACTATCATACCAAGTGGTTTGCTTTAATCCAATTTCCGAAACTCAACTCATTTTTTCCCGCTTACTGACTGTACTAATACGAGGTAAACCTCCAAGATGCAGACGTGACGACGGCGTTCGCGGAGTAAGACCACGCGTAGGCATATGCTTCCTTATCCTACGAGATATTCCAAATAAGATATTCCAATAAGACCGTTCCCATCCACCACGAGAGCGGGAGTGGAGTTATTGATTCATTAACTGAAAATTATTCAAAACACTTATAGTTCTGCGTGACATGTAGCGACATCTAGCGGCGACGCGATCTTGCGCGATGTGATGTATATCAAATTAAATAATTTTCCACGTTAAAAACTACTTCAATCCCAACAACAGTTCGCACAAAGTAGATAACTAGTATTTTTGCAGAATACAATGCCTATTAGCAGATAACCACAAACGAAAATGTCACTCATTTATTTAGATGATGTTTTGGTTTGTAGTATTTTATTTATTTTTTATTATAAGATGAGTTAACTCTTGACCTCAAGAGTATTTTTTGTTTTTGTTGATTTTTTTAAAAGCGCTGAATCATTTTCGATAAAATGTATATGGGGCTACTTCGGGAGTATACTCTTTTGAACAAAAAAAGAAATACATACAATCGAACATAGAACCTCCTCCTATTTTGAAGTCGGTTAGTTAAAAATGCCTTAGAAAAACTGAATTTGCTGGTTAAAAATGAACAGTGTTTTATTTTAGAGAAGACAAATAGTTTTTACTCAAGGGCTATGAGTATATGTATAGGTATTATATTTTCTTCTAGATGTTTCTACTTTAAATATTGAACAGTTCGGCTGATCCGGAGGCTGATTGGGCCAGTGTCCTCGAATCGTCTTAATATTTTATGCAGGGTTCGGCCCAACAGTAAAATAGCGATATATTGCCTTCCTATGGATTACATTCCACGTTAATATGTCAAATGTAAGACTCTTTTTACGAAAATAATTAATGCAGTTCCAAGCACTAGAAGTGTTCGTAGCCCAGAGATGCTCGCTGACCTCAACCGGTTAGTGAGGTTAAGCTACGTACACAGAGGCAGGGAACCTGATGGGTGACCAAAGTGGCAATTTATCACAAGCGTTTCCGTGCTTCGGAGGGCACGTTAAGCTGTCGGTCCTGGCTGTTTTCGATTGACTAAATTCGTTAAAACCAAGTCAGAGGCCATTGTGTGGTTTGAAAACTCAGACACCAGGCTAAGCCAAGTTCGCCACACGTTTGAGTATACCTACACGATAAGAAGAAGACTGGAAGTAAACTGAGGAGCAAAAATAACCAGTCACTTACATAAACGAATATCCTTACTAATATTATAAACGCGAAAGTTTGTAAGTATGGATGTATGGATGTATGGATGTATGGATGTTTGTTACTCTTTCACACTCAAACGGCTGGACCAATTTTGATACAATTTGGTATGTAGGTAGCTGACACTCTGGATTAACACATAGGCTACATAATTTTCCCAAATTCCCACGGGAACGAAGTCCCGGGCAGAAAGCTAGTATTTCATAAATTAGTAAAGAAAGCTTCATGAAACAAAAATAATCTTATACTTAAAGAAGTTTATTTTACACACTGTTTTTCTGCTTGATTTAATATACTTCTATGTTCTTTTGACTTTATAGAGCTATTATGAGTTATTTAGGAAATATCGTTGTCTATACTCACTTGCCACTAACTAATGAAACAGTGCATACCACGCAACCGACATAATTATTAGACATACAATTGAGAGGATAAAGGAATAAGGAAAGATTAGATTAGATTTATTTATCTCATAATATAGCTACAAATGTCAAGTTTATAATAAAATATGTTAGTCATTTCAGCCCATAATATGATCGTCAAAAATATAAATTATTAAAATTACAATTAATAATTTAAACAATGTCAAATAAAAATAAGAAAATAAATTAATATACAAAAGTATACTATCAAAAATGTCAAAAATAAAATAAAATAAAAAATATGTCAAAATTTATCAATTTGAAATTATTAAAAAATTGTCATCAAAATTTGATGTCCAAATATTCTTTAATTGAATAGAATTCATTTTCCAATAAGAATAAAAGGATTACATAGGGGTAGGCAGAGCATCAAATGGATATATTAGGTACTTGACTTGATGCAGCAGTTAGCTAAAACTACTTACCTATTTGAAGGAAAATGGGTCACAATATACACACAGTTTGGTCGAGTGGTAGTGACGCTGCCTCTTGATCGGCGGGTCCTGGGTTCGATCCCCAGTCGGGGCAAACATTTGTGTAAAAAGCAGATGTTTGTTCTCGGGTCATGGGTGTTTGTGTTTGTCTTTATGTGTGTTCCAAGGGACCCACGACACAAAGGAAAACCTTAGTGTGGGTCTTTGAGTGTGTAGAGTTTATTTGTTTATAGTTAAAGCTACACACACAAATTAAGCTTTGATCAAGTATGCAGTTGGCTTGCCTCAAACTCATTAACCCTGAACACCTCTAAGACCAAATACGTTGCATTCGCTCTTTAAAACCCTCCATATCCGCCCAGCTCCACTTACAACATTATAGCTCATACCTGCAGCAATAGAACGAGTCTCGACTACAGCTGCCATTGCCCAAAACTGGAAAATACCATTAAAATGAAGTACCTTAGTTTGATAATAGACAATAAATTGAGCTTTGAAGAACATATTACTGCTACAGTTAAAAAAGTTCGCAAGCTAACATATGTCTTTAAACAATTGCGACATGTAGCAGATGCGAATCTTATCAAGCCTGTCTATGTCTCCCTGTGCCAGTCTGTAATTGGTTACTGTATATAGTCTTGGGGTGGTGCTGCGAAATCCTATCTTATACAACTAGAAAGGGCTCAAAGATTAATCCTTAAAGTTGCTACCTTCAAACCTCGACTCTACCCCACAAATATACTTTATAAAGAAACTGAGGTCTTAACAGTCAGGCAGTTGTTCATTTTTCAGACTCTTCTCAGGAAGCACACTGAAATAGGGTACATCGATAAGTATGTCAACTTGCATAGTAGACGCAAATATGTAGTCTGTCAAAATTACCCCGTATCAACATCATTGGGACAAAGATCCTACAGCTTCTTAAGTGGTCGCCTTTATAACCAGGCTAACAAGCTGCTTAACATATATCCGACGACAAAAAAGGAGTGCAAAAAAACTGTTAATAAGTGGTTATTGTCTCTGGACTACTCAGAAACCGAACTTTTGATTACCGTTGTGAAGTAAATGACCTTTCCCATCACCCATATCCTTTCATACTATACGTAACATAATGAAAACGCTGGCATCTCTTGACCCACTTATACACACACATGCATACACACACATACACACGATTACACACACACATACATGCTCTCTCACACACACACATACACAAACATCTTAACTACTTATTTAATTTATTTTAATTTAATTTAATTCTCCAGAAATTGCTACTTGTTAAATAGCTTTTTTTTTATTAAAAATGGGTTCGCTCTTGACCACAATCCAGCTCAGGGCAAAGATGTGGTCGAGGATGTAGCGAGCTCACCCAGAAGAAGCCTATTCACTCGTAGCTAATGTAAATTACTATTTTCAAAATTTTTATCTGAGGGTGGGATCCAGGAGACCTATGACACAGGTATACCCTAGTTTAGGCTCCTGTCTCCTAATTAAATGTATAATAAAAAAGGAATGTACACATAGCTTAAGTTTGGGAGAAAATAAAAACAATTTTATTATTATTTATTTATTTATATAACATACTCGTACCTACTAGCCAACATCTACAAACGTGGACAAAGCCTCGGCGACGAACTATGCAATGTTCGGGAAAACAATTTCGTTTATGTTCATTGTATTTAAAATAGTTTTAAATCATAAATCATAAAGCCATTATGACTTAAAAGTATGTAAGAAAAACTTTTTCTTGACCACTTTGCGTTGCGTGTCTGTTCAGTACAAAGTTATTTATCAGTTTTGTCACGTTTTCTAATTTTCCTCCGCACTCATGCGGCCCACGATTTCACATTTTAAGTAGGTACTTTTGGAACTGACTTAACTTCTAGAATTCCAAGAAATACTCATGTTTTAAATTAACACTTCGGCCCTTATTACAGAAGGAGACTCAAGCCTTGATCTACACTTAAGTATTGAATGTCTCTTTCTTTCACTATCAAAATGACAAAGATGACTGCAAATTAAGTAAAGGTCAAAGTCTGAGTCGCGTTCTGTAATACGGATGTTAAAGTCATTAGGGTAATTTTTGTTATGAGAAAACAAAAAAGACACCAAAAAATATACACTGCACACTCAAAAGCCCACACTAAGGTTTTCCCTTGTGTCGTGGGATCCCTTGAAAAACACACAAAGACAGACACGAATACGCATGACCAAGAACAAAATGGCAGCGCCATTACTACTCGAACAAACCTATGACTACAGCACTACAGCATTAAAACATTTATTTTTTTCATACACTTACGCATTTCAGTTCCCTATCGAGGTTTTAGTAGGCAGACTTGATGATTATATAAAGTCTATCAATGTCTTATTAGCCTAAATACGGCCCCACCGAGGGGCATAGGCCTGTCTTTTAAACAGTCCTATCAATGTGCTAATCCATTTTTTATCATCTTACCTATTAACGAGGGAGAATGAGTGAGACGCTGGTTAATAGGTATGGGTTAATTTTAAATTTTAAATTTTAATAAACGTAAAAACCAGGAATATCACACAATCATTTAATCTTATTACTTGTCACTGCCAAAGGAGCAACAAAGAACAAACACTAGAAATAAGAAAAGTATTCATAGGTCCAAAAAGTCCCTAACACTACCGTTACTTTATTCACCCAGGTACTTTAAGTGAACTACAGACAACTTCTAAAACTAATAATTTATCATAAAAATCCTGTCTATTACAAGGTAATGGGATTGCAAAGTGGAATGGCTCTTGAAGCACTAATAAACGGAGAAACCGAGGTCTATATCGGATAACCTGACTTCCAGTCGCTGCTAAACTATTAATTGGGCGGCTATTAGAGCTCGGGGCGAACTATTTGGGCCTTGGGTCCTAACTAGAGGTGTTCTTGACATATCTGAAGTATTGGTTTGAGGGAAGACATCGCATTTTAATAAATTCATTACCATAGGGATTTGTTTATTATAAATACAACCCACGCAGCGCCATCTAACCTCAAAAGCGTATATTAAGTACTAGATTTCCGCCCGGAACTTCGTTCCCGTGGGAATTTGGGAAAATTATGTAGCCTATGTGTTGATTCAGGGTGTCAGCTACCTCCATACCAAATGTTATCAAAATTTGTTCAGCCATTTAAGAGTGAAAGAGTAACAAACTTCCATGCATCCATACGAACTTTCGTGTTTATAATATCTGTAAAGAAAGGATGGGTGCTAAAAAACCGATATAAGAGTTACATTAGGTCCTTTATTTGTAAATAGGTACATACATAATACGGTAAATAAATAATTAGACTCTTCAAAAATACTAGAAAACCATTAAAAACGTTTTTTTTTATTTGTACCTGTAGTTGAGTAAGCAATCCCACAAAGAACATGTAAAAGTATCGATCTAGGAAAGAGGTCATATTATTACTGACAAACCGATTGTGATGATTAGATAGATTAGACCTTGGGAAAGGACTTAGACTGCATTTTATCCCCATAAGGTAGTATAAGAAAAATGGCGGAAAGGTAGTATAACAAAAATGAAACTACATCGAAAAATAAACGTCGCAGCCATTATCTCTCGGGGATATTTATTAATTATCGACAGATAATGAGCAACTGTCTGACTCTAGTTCCCAGACACTTCCCCCCCCCATTCCCCACCCCCATCGTCCTAACCCCGGCCAGCGAACCGGAAACTTTCCGATAATACAAACATTCAGAACTTGTTTATTTTTTTCCGACACTGCCAAACTAAATTCTAAGGGATTGTAACTAACCGGGCAGAGTAGCTTGGCGTAAGAGTATCAAATTCCTTACTAATATGTAGGTATCGCGGTGATAGCCCAGTTGGTAATGAGCCAGACTTGAAGGTTGCGAGTTAAAATCCTGGTGCAGGCCTGTCCCACTAAATTCGTCTTTTCGAATTTATGTACGGATTTTGTTTTTCGGATTTTGCTCAGCGGTGAAGGAAAACATTGTGATAAAACCACATGTCTAAGACATGTCTAACAATCCGCATTGGGCCAGCGTGGTAGACAACGGCCTAAATCCCCTTGGTGTAAGATACAGCTTAGCAAGAACTGAAACACTGAATTCAAAACTTAAAATTTTCAATATTTTGTTCCATTTTTTAATATTTTCTGCTTTGAAATTAAATAACTTATTCGAACACACTCCATTTTTTTTCACTTTGACGGACTTTTTTGTAATATTAAATCAACCTAACCTAAAATGAATCTAAAAAAGCCTAACCTGACCTAACATAACCTAACTTATAATAATTTCATACAGAAGGCCCTTAAAGTTTCTAAAATTCATAATTTTATTTGGAAAATTGTAATATCGCGGGAGATTATAATTTGACTAACGAAATTGTAATATTACGGTTTGTACAGTTTTCCGGAAACATAAATAACGAAAGCACCTTCAACTCTTCGTTTCCGGGAAAAAGTATACTTTTAACCGATCATAGTTATTGTTAGACTCCACCATTTAAATATATTGAATAATCGGTTCCTTACACCCTGTATAATATTAATCAACACACCATAAATTAATTTCTATGAATATAATTAATTTGCTTGTTGGTTTCCCATGATAGCGATACCATTCTCACTCTATCACGTCAAATTAGAAACATAATTGTACCCATCACTATCCTAATCAACATAATCCAATTTAATTAATTAAAGAGAAACACACGTGTTATCCTTACTTCCTTACTTAATATTATAAATGCGAAAGTAACTGTCTGTCTGTCCGTCTTTCACGTCTAAACTACTAAACCGATTTAGATGAATTTTTTTACAGAGATACATCAGAGCCTGGGAAACGACATACATTTTATCCCACAGTTAGGCAAGATATAACCTGTAGTCCACGCGGGCAGAGCCACGGGCGGAAAACTAGTATAATCATATTTGCGTATAATCAGCTTGCGCTAAGTTCACACTGGCTGTTTAGAAACTCACATGGCCGCAGCATTATTTTTTATTACTTTTTTTTACATAAAACTTTTCACAGCTGACAGCACTTCTATTTTTAAAGTTCATTCCGGCCCTTAGGTGGGAAGTATTTTGTAAAAGTTTTTCCCTCCCTATGGAGAGAAGCAGCATTTTCCACCCAATAATCAGATCAAAATAACACTACTTTCCGAGTATGAGAAATGAAAAATGGGTTCGCTATTCACCAGGGCGAAGATACGGTCTAGGATGTAGCAAACTTACCCAGAAGAAGCCTGATCACTCAACTTTTATAGAGTTTCGGGTTACATGAGTTCGTAAATACAAATGCAAGCAGAGAATTCCATTCCTTGGCAGTGCGCATATAAAAGATGAAAAGCGCTCAGTGCGGATCCGCGGGTTTTCGACAAGGTAAGGATGGTATCCCGCAGTGCTCAAAACTACCATCAAAGCTTGAAATATAATGCAGCCAACGAAAATCTGGAAAGATATCAGGAAGCTTGAAATCATTATTAGGTTTGAAAGAGAGACATTCGTGATCCGGGTCTTGGCAGAATCATCAGCGTCAAACTTTGCTGTGACATATTCTGAGCCTCGGCCTTTTTACCGTCACACACAAGACACGACAACACAAAACTCCTATTTTTAAATCTAGTTTACTTTTAGTTTTGTTGCATATATTTTATTTTGTATTTTCTGTATATCTTTTGTGAAAAATCATTTTTAAAACAGATATCGGCCACTTTTTAACCGACTTCAAAAAAAGGAGGAGGTTCTCAATTTGGGTGAATTAATTTTTTTATGTATGTTACCTCAAAACTCCGTCATTTATAAACCGATTTTAAATATTTTTTTAGTTTGGAAGTATCTACTTCCAGATTGGTTCCATATTTTTTTTATCGAAATCGGTTTAGTAGTTTAGTTAAAAAAAACTTAAATTTTCGGTCATATATGTGGATTATAGTGGATAGGTCATCAATGTAATCATATATGTGATTACGTAATCATACATAATAGGTCATAAATGTAAACGAAGCAAAAACGAAGTAATTCCCTGAGACTTTCAAATTGTTTTTTGGGGCTCTTTTGTGCCCTGGGTAGAGCCGGTGTGAAAAGGATTTAATGAAATAGGTATTCGCACAAGCTTTTTTTAGCGGTATAAAAACAAAGATAGTTTTAATAGCCAATATATAGACTAAAGGTAATTGTTCGGCGCCGACGTCAAAAAAAATTCCTCTCTATTTACCATATTCCGTCATGAATTCACCTACTTACTGTTTACTCGTAACCACTACTTACTCGTGAATATAACTTAAAAAAAATATTTTACCCTTTTTGAAGGCGGGTAAATTTTTTGTTAAAAATATTTTAATATCCCGAAATTCCAACTGTTCAAAGTCAGTGAATGGGCCTTTTTATAATTCAAAAACGTCACGGCAAAAAACATTACCATTGCCTTAAATTGTATTACCATTGCCTCCTATGTAATAGTAATACTAGAAGCTGAGAACATAGGGGGCAATGGTAATTTGAAGTGCCGTGCCGTGCCGTTCGAATTATAAAAAGGCCCATTAGATTGATTAAAACAAAAATCTACATTATAAAACCAATTTACTTTAATTGAGATTTATTTGAACAAAGTTTTGAACAGCTGTGCACATTGTAATCTCTGAAATAATTATTTCAACCGTTTTTATAGATTACTTCAAAATTTTGCAATTTTTCAGACCTATGAAAGTTTCTAGACCTATTAGTCTTGTCTCCTGCCATTTTCACTAAGGCCCATTGAGTCATTAGTGTCAAAACTTACGACCGATAACTTTTTGTCGTTCAATTCTAATTTAAGTAGTTACAAATCGCATCAGCAAAAGATGCGATGATTGACGGCCGGTTTGGTCGAGTGGTAAAGACGCTGCCTCTTGATCAGCGGGTCCTGGGTTCGATCCCCAGTTGGGGCAAACATTTGTGTAAAAAGCAGATGTTTGTTCTTGGGTCATGGGTATTTGTGTTTGTCTTTATGTGTGTTCCAAGGGACCCACGACACAAGGGAAAACCTTAGTGTGGGCCTTTGAGTGTGTAGCGTTTATTTATTTTTTATTTATTTTTATTTACTATCTTTGAGTTATGGATAACATTATATTGGCGTTGAATTCAGGAGATAGGATAGGCAGAGTATCGGTCAACTCAGGGTTATTGTTATAAAAATAAGTAATAGATAAAACTTTTTGTTCCCCTTCATAACCTTGAAACTCCTGATCTCTTAACTCACTAAGTTTTACATTGTGTCTGGGAAAAGGTGACATCTGGTACATGTTACGTTTTTTTCTTGCCATAAATGGAAGTGTAGTTGAACACATTAACTTAGAAGTAATTAATTTAAAAAAGCAAACTTATTCACTACCTCATCATCATCTTAATACGTATGTTACTTATAATATAAGTCCCGAGACGGGGTTTGGCGACCGAGTGTAGCGAGGGAGCTAATAGTTCGAGGGACTAAATTAAACTGTGCTTTTCATTACGAATACAAAGAAAGTAAAAATAAAAACATGAATAAGCTGCAGGCCGAGTACGATAGTGACAGCGCCGCGACAATACTGCGGTCCTATGTCAAAATGTCAACATTGACAACGCCATAGGGTGAGCACCGAGCAAGCCTTTGCGCGGGACCCTCGCGCAATCAAAGTGTAGTTTCAGCGTGAGCCGAGCGCGAGTTTGTCGTTATCGTGCTGGAGCTGCTGAACTTATTGCTACTATGCGAAAGTTACAAAACTCTTTAACTCGAAAAAACAAATGAAGATCAGAATGCCACTTCCCTGCCTATTATATTTTTTTCTGTGGCTGGCCAGCTATTCAGCCATTATTTTTCATTTTCATCATTGAAAAAAATTGTAAATATTTTGCCAAAATTTATGTTATTTTCAAGAAATATTACTTTCAAGCCGCTCCATAGGCAACTTCCTGACCTACTTTCTGAGTATGAGTAATGAAAAAGATATTGAATTGAATCACACCTAGCGCAAACCTTTGGATCAAGAAAGCTGAAAAACACAGAGGCTTCCTTTATAAAATATAATCTTTTTTTGTGACATTATAATCATCTTGGTATTTTATTTTGTATGTATCTTATTGTTTAATTTGGGCAAAGCCTGAAATTGTAAATGATTTATTATATTATTATTATATTATAACGTAGACAGGGGTTAAGGCTAGAGTTTATTTAAATTCCCATGGGAACGAAGTCTCATACGTCTTTTATGAGAAACTACCATGAAGAGCAATTAAAGTGTATCTTTCTACTTACTTCAATAGAAGTCACGTTTCAGATTGTTTCAGTGGGTATACTTTTCGTGAGCCTAGCTAATGACCGTCAATCACGCACGTAAAACTGATCAGACGAAAAATCAAGAGTAACAGGTCTCGTGAGCTTACCCCTAAGTAATAGATTTATATTTATATAGTATTATTATCGGTAGTTATAGTTATACCGGGGACTATTGCACTCAGCTGTTCTTAGCAAAAAGGCTGGTCACAGCGATCCAGCGTTGCAGTACTGCCAGTATTATGAGTTCCTTTGCACTAGGATCGACTGATATTTCAGTCTTTATTGTAATTGATGACTGTGTTATTTGTTAATTGTGAATTATAATGTACTCTTAAATAAAAACTTCAAAATCGATAAAAAGTATTTATCTGTATCGACTTCCTATACGGTTATTGTATTCCTTCTTTTGATGTTCTGGAATCTTCTTCTTCAGCGGTTTTTTAGCGCGGGCACTTAGATTTGGCAGGTCATAATAGCGGAGCAATCAATTTCTGATCTTTGCAACCCTGCTATCTATGGGGAGCCTGACCTGATTGGATCGTGGTTACAGATTCAGTTGCCTCAATGTGCAGCAGGCTGAGTACGATAGTGACAGCGCCGCGACAACACCGCAGTCCTATGTCAAAATGTCAACTTGACAACGCCATAGGGCGAGCAAGCCTTTGCCCGGGACCTTTGCACAATCAAAGTGAAGTTTCAGCGTGAGCCGAGCGCGAGTTTGTCGTTATCGTGCTAGAGCTACAGGTTTCCTCACGATGTTTTTCCTCCGGTTTGTGTGCAACTAATGTACTTAACTCAGAAAACGAGGTTGACTCGCTAGTCGTAAACCATCGACACTATTTTTTTATTTATAATTTGAGCGGTCTGCCCAAAGACGATTTGAATAAATGTAAAATCGTTTAATTTATAAATTATGTGTAACACTCCGGAATCATTTGTTAGTAAGACGTGCATAAATCAGCCTGTGTCAGTCCACTGCTGGACATATGCCTCTTCTACGTCACGCTACTGAGCTCGGTCTTCAGCTCTCCTCCTCCAACCACTGCCCGCTACCTTACGAATATCGTCACCCCACCTAGTAACAGGGCGCCCTACACTATAAGTTTGCCGATTCGCGGTCTTCATTCTAGAACTCGTCTGTAAGACGTATTTTTATGTAATCTATCTATATCTTCTATTTATACCTATACATATTATACAGAGGAAAGATTTGATTGTTTGTTTGTTTGTATTGAATAGGCTCCGAAACTACTGGACCGATTTGAAAAATTCTTTCACCATTAGAATTCTACATTATCCGGGATGGACATAGGGTACATGATTTTCCCGAATTCCCACGGGAACGAAGTCCCGAGCAGAATGCTAGTGTTGGAATAAAGTTACTAATAGAGCCACAAAAAGCCTGCTGAAAGTTTTAAAATTCTTGGTTTAAACAAACAATAGAAAAAAAATAAGTGGAAGAACAAGAAATAACAAAATAAGTTTATAGTGTAACATTTTATATTAATATCAAAACTTAATTTAAGATTGATTGCGTAATCGCTTCTAAACCAGGTCTTGCGTGGGCCTTTATAAATGCGTATTTAGCGAATGGCATTTAACTTCGCCCCCGTTCGGGCCTACGCATTTGTCTAATTAGTAAATAGATGTACTAAGTTGTTGAGTAAATATTGTCGTGGTTACTAATACTTGTACGTAAATAGACTAGGCTGCCGTGATCGTACGAATTAAACTCGTTAGAATCAATTAGTTTCTTTTATTTGCAAACGAGACAATTGGTATTATTATATCTAACTAGCATTCCGCCCAGGACTTCGCTCCCGTGGGAAATTGGGAAATTATGTCACCAATGTTACTAAGGGATAATATAGCATTCTAATGATGAAATGATTTTTCAAATCGGTCCAGTAGTTTAGGAGCCTATTGAATGCAAACAAACAAAGAAATATATCCTCTTTACATGATAATCTTTTTTTGTCACTCATCCAAGTACTTACACAGATCTTTTTCCCAGCTGAGAACAAGGCTGCAAGTGTTTTCTACTGTTTAAAATAAATAATTTGAATACAAACTAAGTAGGTATGTTATCTCAACGAATCAATGAAGAACTTCGTTTATTGAAAAACTTTTTTTGACTCTTTCTTTTGTTCAACCGAACAGTGAGGTTAAGCAACGTACACAGAGGTAGGGAACCTGATGGGTGACAAAGTGGCAATTTATCATGAGCGTTTTCGTGCTTCGGAGGGCACGTAATGCTGTCGGTCTCGGCTGTTGTCGATTGACTACAGTCGTTAAAACCAAGTCAGAGGCCATTGTGCGGTTTGAAAACTCTGACACCAGGGTTAGCCAAGTTCGCCACACACTTGATTATACCTACACGATAAGAAGAAGAAGATTTCAACTATATTTGCAATTTTTTTTATTCAGTAATGACCACAATCTAGCACGAAGGCGAAGAAGCGGTTGAGGATGTAGCAAGCACTCTTCGCCCGCATATCAATATAGCGTAAAATCCATAATTTCAAAACTCATTAGCAAATCTTTTTATTAACTTCGAAGTGCGCTAAATCACAATGTAGACGAGTAAACCATATTTATCAGATAACATCCCTCATGCCTTCATACATTTAGGCACAAAGCGCTTATCCCAAATAATCCAATATCCCGGAACATACAGCTCATACACGGACGGACGTGATCGCTGCCGATACTCCGAGATCGAATTAGCGTGAAGTGAACCGCGCAATTTATAGCTATCAAGAGAACAAAGTTAGGTACAAACATGCTGCAGGCGAATTTGTATGCTGACAGCGAACAGCGAGGGAGTCAGGTCACAAGAGACTGCGATTTATACCGCAGGCTTTATAATAAGCAGGCGGCATGCGTCTCGGTGCGAACCTTCTCCAGTACTAGCATTCCGCTCTGGACTTCGTTCCCATTCGGGAAAATTGTGTAGACTATCTTACTCAGGAATAATGTAACATCATCATGGTGAAAGAATTTTTGAAATCGGCCAGTAGTTTTTAAATTTATTCGTTACATACAAAAATACAAACCTTCCTCTTTATATTATTAGTGTAGATAGTTTAAGATGTAGATTACCAGTTTCCTTCTTATTTCAAATTCAAAAATATCTGCATTTTACCCATTGATACAAAAAGTGTCGCGTTCTATGTCTGCAGCCCTAGTACAACGTAAAAACAACGCCGGCAAATGTCCGCGGTGCCCTCACGCAAAAGTGAAGAGTCGCCCTCAACTGAGTGGCGTGACGGTCAATTTTGTCGCGACCTGTGCTAGCTGTGCAGAGCACACTTTACGCAAAAACCCGTACTGTTGGAAAGACCACAAGGATTTATATGGGCTTTATTATTGAGAATAGGTTCGTTCCTGACCACAAACAAACACAGGGGAGACGTGGTCGATGACAAAGCGATCTCACACAGAAGATGCCTATTCATTCTGGACACCCTTTTTGGTGCATTACAGATAGATATAAGGCATAGGTATAAGTTCGATTCGTATATTTGGTGAATTGTTACTGTATAAAAAAATATTATATTCTATTGTATTCTGTTCTAATTGGGAAGAGATTCTGGTTATACATGAACTCGGAAATACAGACGCTGGAAAATAATTCAGTTGCTTAACAGTGCGCCTATGAAAGACGGAACTTCGTTCCTGTGGGAATCGGGGTAAATTGTGTAGCCTATAATGCTGAAAGAATTATTCAAATTAGTGTAGTAGTTTAGGAGCCTATTCAATGCAAACGTACAATCAAATCTTTCCTCTTCATAATATTAGTGTAGATTGTATAGTGTAGATGAGGGTTGATGAAGATGAAGACTTATACCCGTACACATACATACGCTAACGCGTTAGGGATTATAGTCCCTAACGGGATAGGCAGAGCATCAGTGGTCCCAGCTAACTACTTGATGCCACGTTTGACACAAATCTCGAAAGGCTGACCACCTCTCACCATTAAACAAATTGTAAAGCTGATACCTAACCCTATCAGCTTTACAAGTTGTACAATGGTGCGAGTGGTCAGCCTTTTGACTGACACCAGTCTGTTGAATACCCGCCAACCGGTCTGCTACCCTCCCACTCCCGCGTCTTTCCATTATGTACAGAGGCCAGCGCATCAGGTTACTCCATTTTCGTTGAAAAACCGCTCTTATCGCAACAGTACAGAGTACACGAGTGTGGTAACCGTATGTGCAGTCCTCTGTAATGGCCAGAACGCAGGGGTGTGAAACTAATCGCGTATAGATTGAAAATCACTTTTTTACTAAGGTCTTCCAATGTATACTCGTACAAGACTAGTATGTTAATAGTCGCGTATACTTCGTAGTGACCTAACTTAACTAGCTTGTTCCATAATATACAGTGCCAGTACGTAGTGGAACTGCGACGAGTGGGTTTGTTAGTAGCCTAACCCAACCAACCCGTCAGGGTTAGGTTAGGTTAGAACTGTGACCCCCAACGCACGAGCCGAGCGAGCGAAGCGAGCGTGCCGCGGCAGCGGCCGCGGCGACGTGCCAGAAACGACTGTGGTTGCATCTCATCTTTCGGTATTTTTAAAATTGTGTCAGGCTTAAGTGATATAGATAGTATAGTCCGGAACCAGGACGCACGTATTCAGGATACGAACTGTACACGAGCAGTACGGAAAATTCGTGTATTCTCTGTAATCATATATTTAAAAATAACATTACAATATATACGCGACCAGTTCCCTATGTCTGCGTTTTGGCCCTGTATAGATTGGAAAGACGCCCCACTCTCCTGCCCTGGACCACGCTACCAACGTGAGCCGCCATCAAATGCGGGTACTTCGCTAAATGTACCCCGCTGACCTGCGCAAGATAAAACCGACTCATCAAACTTCTTTCCCCTTAACTTTAAAGAGGCTTCACGCGCGATTAATGATCTTTGAAGTTGTTTTGGCAGGATTTTTACATATTTTAAAGACTTGTTAAGTGCTTTGAGTTTATTTAAATAATAAAAAGATGTCACTTTCTTCCTCATTTATCGTGAGATTTTAAATTATTTCGTCAAACAATTTCCTCACGCAAACTATTCCTTAAAAAATGTTTTGCGATTTAGTGATCTGATTCACACTTAAATTGTCTGAATAGAGTTATAAATATAATGTAATTTTTGACAGTCTTATTCTTCTTCTCATCGTATATGAATAGTCAAGTGTTTGACGAACTTGACTAACCCTGGTGTCAAAGTAATTTTTACAATCAGTTATAATCAGTAATAGTAATTATTTTAATCTAAAAGGAAAATTAAGTAATAAGTATGTATTGTATACAAAGAATAGGTTTCCAAACTTTTTATTCTACACTTTTTATCAACTTTATTGAGTTGATTCTTTTATATCGAGTTTGATTTTCAACGTCATATATTGTTGACCCTCCACTCCATTTCTAATCCGCAGAGCATGAACTCTGTTTATACCTACCGCAGCTGTTCTCTCGCCAAATGGAACCCGCTTTAGGATACTCGTAGGTGGGTTTAAACAGGTCAACTTGATTGGGTTGCTTACCAAAAGGGGATTCTGTCGCAACACAGTCATGTTACTTTAAACCGTCGACAATATCGTTGCAAAATTGCAATCAGGACGGCTATTCTACTAATTGCTCAAAGTCTTATTCTAATCATCGATCTGCCTTTGGGTGTAATTTACTTATGTTTTATAAAAATTGAAATTATGTATGTACCTAGAATAATGTAGATATAATACAGGGTACACAGTGTATATAAAATAATCATGTAGCACAATGTCAGACGCGACACATATTAAACCCGATAGGGTTTCAGTGTCATATTATATAGTTTTATCATATTGTTAAAATGCTTTCATGAAAAATAAAAAAAATAAAAAAAATCTACACCATTCGATTTGAAACTGACGCATGGAAACACTCAGTGCATCCCTCTCTGGCGGTATCTAGATGACAGTGACGAGTATAGTCTTGTCGAATATCGGAATCGAGTCAAATAATGTAGAGTAGAATACATTGAGAACTATCAAAATGGCGAAATTGAGAACTATCAAAATTTCGTACATTTAATGACATCCGCTTTGACTGGCAGCGCCATTGCCAACTGCATGTTAAGTTGCTATGTAGTTTTCAACTCAAAGTTCGGTTGGCGGTGGCGCTGCTGGTCGGGGTATGGCTGTCATCGATCATATGAGGATTTTTAATAGATAACTAGCTTCCCGCGCGGGACTTCATTCCCGTGGGAATTTGACAAAATTATGTAGCCTATGTTACTCAGGGATAATGTAGCTTCCTAATGGTGAAAGAATTTTTGAAATCGGTTCAGTAGTTTCGGAGCCTATTCGTTACATACAAAAAATACAAATATACAAATCTTTCCTCTTTCTAATATTAGTATGGATGGGTTTGCTCTCAAGAGCAACCACAATCTAGCCCAGGGGAGTTCTCATTTTCGCCACCTGAATGGGTTAAATACTAATCATTGTCATTCAACCGCCATTGAGACGTTATTGATTAGAGGAGTAGCCCCCCGGTTAAAGTAGTTTGCTGTAAAAATTTACTGAACACTAAATCAATTCAAATTCAAAATATCTTTATTTTATAAAACATTCAGGATGTTACTTAAAATAAGTCAAAATTACATTAAATACATACAAACATAATATTATATTAAAGAATTTAAATACATACATACATATTCGTTCTTTTCACTATACTGACTCTACGCGTATCCGCAAAGGTGCAGTGCAATGCAAATAAAATGGGCAAGTGCGAGTCAGACTCGCGCACGAAGGGTTCCGTTCCGTACCATTACCCATAAACCGGCCAAGTGCGAGTCGGACTCTGTAAAAACCATTACATCTATAAAAGCTGCAAAAAATCACGTTTGTTATATGGGAGCCCCCTTAAATATTTAATTTATTATACTTTTTAGTGTTTGTTGTTAAAGCAGAAACTGAAATACATCATCTGTGAAAATTGCAACCTTGTTACTATCACAGTTCATGAGATACAGCCTAGGACAGACTTTCTATAAAAACGAGCAAAAAAATCACCAATCACCAATCACCAATCAACCAATCAGCGTACACATCGCGTTCGTCGGATCATTTTACTGCGAGACGCCGTAAATTGATCAATTACCGGAAATGTATACGTTAAATAATACATTTTAACTGCCGTGTGTGATTTTCCGACAGTTGATAAACTACCTCGAAAGTTGATCAACTTACGATTCTTATTATTTTCCGGGGACATAGACAAGACTAGTACGTAAATAATCGCGTATACTTCGTAGTGACCTAACTTAACTAGCTTGTTCCATAATATACAGAGCCAGTACGTAATGGAACTGCGACGAGTGGGTTTGTTAGTAGCCTAACCCAACCAACCCGCTAAGGGTTAGGTTAGGTGAGAACTGCAACCCCCAACGCACGAGCCGAGCGAGCCAAACGAGCGTGCCGTATTAGCGGCCGGCGAAGTGCCAGAAACGATTGCGGTTGCATTTTTTTTAAATCTTGGCAGGCGTAAGTGATGTAGTATAGTCCGGAACCAGGACGCACGTATTCAGGATACGAACTGTACACGAGCAGTACGGAAAATTCCTGAATACTCTGTAATCATAGATTTAAATATAACATTACAATATATACGCGACCAGTTCCCTATGGCTGCGTTTTGACCCTGTATAGATTGGAAAGACGCCCCACTCTCCTGCCCTGGACCACGCTACCAACGTGAGCCGCCATCAAATGCGGGTACTTCGCTAAATGTACCCCGCTGACCTGCGCTAGATAAAACCGACTCATCAAACTTCTTTCCCCTTAACTTTAAAGAGGCTTTACGCGCGATTAATGA
Source organism: Aproaerema taeniolella (assembly GCA_949987775.1). Lineage (NCBI taxonomy): Eukaryota > Metazoa > Arthropoda > Insecta > Lepidoptera > Gelechiidae > Aproaerema > Aproaerema taeniolella. Next base: position 20,968,146 of record OX465250.1, read on the forward strand.
TCTTTGAAGTTGTTTTGGCAGGCGTTTTACATATTTTAAAGACTTGTTAAATGCTTTGAGTTTATTTAAATATTAAAAAGATGTCACTTTCTTCCTCATTTATCGTGAGATTTTAAATTATTTCGTCAAACAATTTCCTCACGCAAACTATTTCTTAAAAAATGTTTTGCGATTTAGTGATCTGATTTACACTTAAATTGTCTGAATAGAGTAATAATGTAATTTTTGACAGTCTTATTCTTCTTCTCATCGTATATGAATAGTCAAGTGTTTGACGAACTTGACTAACCCTGGTGTCAAAGTAATTTTTACAATCAGTTATAATCAGTAATAGTAATTATTTTAATCTAAAAGGAAAATTAAGTAATAAGTATGTATACAAAGAATAGGTTTCCAAACTTTTTAGTCTACACTTTTTATCAACTTTATTGAGTTGATTCTTTTATATCGAGTTTGATTTTCAACGTCATATATTGTTGACCCTCCACTCCATTTCTAATCCGCAGAGCATGAACTCTATTTATACCTACCGCAGCTGTTCTCTCGCCAAATGGAACCCGCTTTAGGATACTCGTAGGTGGGTTTAAACAGGTCAACTTGATTGGGTTGCTTACCAAAAGGGGATTCTGTCGCAACACAGTCATGTTACTTTAAACCGTCGACAATATCGTTGCAAAATTGCAATCAGGACGGCTATTCTACTAATTGCTCAAAGTCTTATTTTAATCATCGATCTGCCTTTGGGTGTAATTTACTTATGTTTTATAAAAATTGAAATTATGTATGTACCTAGAATAATGTAGATATAATACAGGGTACACAGTGTATATAAAATAATCATGTAGTACAAAGTCAGACGCGACACATATTAAACCCGATAGGGTTTCAGTGTCATATTATATAGTTTTATCATATTGTTAAAATGCTTTCATGAAATAAAATAAAAAATTCTACACCATTCGATTTGAAACTGACGCATGGAAACACTCAGTGCATCCCTCTCTTGCGGTATCTAGATGACAGTGACGGGTATAGTCTTGTCGAATATCTGAATCGAGTCAAATAATGTAGAATACGGGTGCAGGTGGCGAAATTGAGAACTATCAAAATTTCGTACATTTAATCACATCCACTTTGACTGGCAGCGCCTTTGCCAACTGAACGGGCAATGGCGCTGCCAGTCAAAGCGGATGTCATTAAATGTACCCCGAAAACCCAAAAAGTATCACATTAGATACATGATTTGTATCGCACGGCGCGTAAGCTGGTGCGTGACTTATAGTTGCTAAGTAAGCTCGGTTGGCGGTGGCGCTGTTAGTCGGGGTGGCTGTTATCGATTATATAAGGATTTTTTTATAGATAACTAGCTTCCCGCGCGGGACTTCGTTCCCGTGGGAATTTTGGAAAATTATGTAGCCTATGTTACTCAGGGATAATGTAGCATCCTAATGGTGAAATAATTTTTGAAATCGGTTCAGTAGTTTCGGAGCCTTCGTTACATAGAAAAAAATACAAATATACAAATCTTTCCTCTTTCTAATATTAGTATGGATGGGTTTGCTCTCAAGAGCAACCACAATCTAGCTCAGGGGAGTTCTCATTTTCGCCACCTTTTTTTTTTTATTATAAGATGGGTTAACTCTTGACCTCAATCTTCACCATAAAGGTCAAAGATGAGGTCGACGATGGAGCGAGTTAACCCAGAAAATGCCTATAAAGGCACTGGTACTCCCACGCACCGACGGAACACAGCAGGCTGTTTGGCGTCGGACTTCGGTAGGAGGGTGGTCGCGAACCAGACGGCCCTTTACAGCGCCTACCACACCGCATGAGACCATAGGACGACACCTCAGATTCAGAAAAAAATGAAGTGTCGTTGCCTGGGATGGATTACTAGGAGGCAGGTCTCATTTGTGTTTTCTTAGTCGCCTCTTACGACACCCACGGAAAGAGATGGGGTGGTGTTATTCTCAACCGATCACCACACGTGTAAAACCTGAACGGGTTAAATACTAATCATTGTCATTCAACCGCCATTGAGACGTTATTGATTAGAGGAATAGCCCCCCGGTTAAAGTAGTTTGCTGTAAAAATTTGCTGAACACTAAATCAATTCAAATTCAAAATATCTTTATTTTATAGAACATTCAGGATGTTTCTTAAAATAAGTCGAAATTACATTAAATACATACAAACATAATATATTAAAGAATTTAAATACATACATACATATTCGTTCTTTTCACTCTACTGACTCTACGCCTATCCGCAAAGGTGCAGTGCAATGCAAATAAAACGGGCAAGTGCGCGTCAGACTCGCACGCGAAGGGTTCCGTTCCGTACCATTACCTATAAAACCAACCAAGTGCGAGTCGGACTCTATAAAAACCATTACCTCTATAAAAGCGGCAAAAAAATCACGTTTGTTTTATGGGAGCCACCTTAAATATTTAATTTATTCTACTTTTTAGTATTTGTTGTTATATCAGAAACCGAAATACATCATCTGTGAAAATTTCAACCTTGTAACTATCACAGTTCATGAGATACAGCCTCGGACAGACTTTTTATAAAAACGAGCAAAAAAAATCACTTTTTTGTATGGGAGCTTCCTCAAATATTCTAGGAACTGTTAATCCATAAAATACTATTTCTACTTACAGTGAGAACCAATACTTACGATGTAATCTGTGTATTACGTATTTACTTATTTTGCATTTGCCAATTAAATTAAGAGTAAGAATTAAAAAAAGTATCGAGTTTGACATAAAGTAATTACCACCTACACGTAACACGGTGGCGTCAGGTTCGTTGCTGTACAACGAGTTTTAATAATGACAATTATATTCTGCTTGATGGCATCAAGCAGGCATAGGGCGTGGTAACTGATAATATACAGAGTGTTTCATAATAAATATTGTTTATTGTACAATAAAGGATTTACATATATACATACATACACACAAATACTCAATAAAGAGAAAATCCAAAAAAAATTAAAATAGATTAATGCTTAGGTCTATTTCAAATGTATGTAAAAATAAACCTGTTGGAGCCTTGGAATGTACGTAATTACCGATTTTGAAGTTAATTTAAAAAAATTGATTAATACCTTTAAATTACTATTTTTTTTATATTTTTTTTAATTATTCCATTTTTGCAAATAATTGCGGGTCCCTAAGTTAAAGCAAACTCATTTGCGCCATCAGTGTTTTTAAATCTCATTTGAGATTAGTCTGTTTCAGATATGGTTGCCCCCTTAAATATTTAACTTATTCAACTTTTTAGTATTTGTTGTTATAGCAGAAGCCGAAATGCATCATCTGTGAAAATTTCGACTGTCTAACTATCACGGTTCATGAGATACAGCCTCGGAATGACTTTCTATAAAAACGATTTGTTGTTATAGGGCACAAAGAAATACCTCATCTGCGAAAATTTCAACTGTCTAACTATCACGGTTCATGAGGGTCCCGTTTTTTCCCTTTGGGAACGGAACACTAAAAATTATAGTCTACATATCTACCACGACTGTTAGCCGATCATATTCTCGCAGCAAAACATTGTGCTGAATGCATGGAAACAGAAAGCAACAAAAATCATTGAAGCCAAAGTATAATAAAATTAGACTTCATTTTCCGTCGCCAAGAACCATCCAACCTGATTGGTGTAATGAGAGGCCCATATAAAGTAATGCAGAATCGTCGGGCGCAGTAACTGATTGCGCCTCACGCCTCGGTTCGTTTGCCACGTGCCTTGCGAGGCAGACGATTGACGAGGCAGAGCAGACGAGGCACATCCGAGGCAGTGATTTAATTCCGAGGCCACGCACGCGCACTAATTAAATGCCTCTCGATCTGAATGCCAACGAGGTATACAGCTGAAGGAAAAGCTACATTTTCATATGTAACATGGATTGAGACAGTTATCAAAAGGAATTATACTTTCGAACTTAATTTAGGTTGGCTGACAAGTTAGCTTTTAGAATTGATTCGATTACATTTCTAGATTACCTTACAAAGTAATTTGCAATAACTCTAAAATTATGCTGACAATGCGTCGCTGATTTTCAGTCAGAACTAATACAAAATAATGATAGACTTACGCGCCCCAAATAGTGTAAAAATACCTACGATTAAAGAAATGGACGTCTTATTAAGGTTTCATAGAAACGTCAACTGGTATTTTTTTTAGTTTATCATTTCTGTCCCACTACTGGGCAAAGGCCTCTTCTCGTTTTGTCCACCGATTTCGGTCCAACACATTTTCAAAGCGTCCAGCTCGTCTTTCCATCGTTTCCTTAGCCGACCCCGGCCATGACCTTTGGGTGTCCACTGTGTCCTGACATACGTCCATCGGTCCGGGTGCATTCTGCTTCGTTTTGTTTAGAATAAGCTATTGTGAACTGCATGTAACAAATGATTTGTCTGTCTGTCTGCTCATTCCTATTTAGTTTGGCAGTGCTTTTCAACGTCCGCAATGCCAGTTTTTTTCACTGCAACTTAATGCGGATACTAAAAGAACAGCCCCAGGTCCATGTCTTTCGATTCGTTTGTTTATGTTATTTTATTGGTGGAGTAACCAACTTCACCTATTTCGATCCTATGCGAGGATCTTCATAAGGAAAAAAGACTGACTATGCGCTGACGATCGCGGCCCGCCTTTGAGTCTTTGAGGGGCCAATACTGTAGGCCTGATACCGACTTCGAAATTGTAAAATTTTGTGTAACACTCTTTCTTCTTCTTATCGTGTAGGTATAGTCAAGTGTGTGGCGAACTTGGCTAACACTCTCTAAAACTTTATCTGTAAAGAATCTTTAAAAACGACTAGGTGCGCTCAGGTGCAATGTAAAAACGTTTGTTACTTCCAGCAGCAGCTGTATTCCCAGCAGAGCTTGTCGGATTGTGCTCTATAGGTACGCAGGAGCGAATCTAGTTTAACTTAGCTTTTTTACACACCGTCATTGCAAGAAAGAAAGGACCAGCTGTGCTAGCGTACACACTTGACATTATTGTCATAAGTATTTTGATAAGGTCTCTCGTTCTAACGCCAAGCGTCGGTAGGGAAAATTCAAAATGATCTATGACAAAATTATTTTAAGCATGAGTGATATCCCCGTAATTTGACGGTCGGTTTGGTCGAGTGGTAGCGGCGCTGCCTCTTGATCGACGGGTCCTGGGTTCGATTCCCAGTCGGGGCAAATATTTGTGTAAAAAGCAGATGTTTGTTCTCGGGTCATGGGTGTTTGTGTTTGTCTTTATGTATGTTCCGAGGGACCCACGACACAAGGGAAAACCGTGGGACTTTGAGTGTGTAGCGTTTATTTTCTTTTTTTTTTTCTTTGGTTGGTTGTAATAATTATTTTTCTTATTGTCCGTCTAAAGCAAGAACAGTTCGTATCAAGTTTCAAGTAATACAAGAGAGTTGCAAAGATATTTAGTTAAAATTAGAAAATAAGGTTTGAACCTAATAAAGATAACTTCTCGGAGTTCTTGTCTATTCTTCTCTGGGGAAGATTAAACCTTTGCCAATAGGACTTTTTTTATTATTATAAGATGGGTTAACTCTTGACCTCAATCTTGACCATAAAGGTCAAAGATGAGGTCGACGATGGAGCGAGTTAACCCAGAAAATGCCTATAAAGGCACTGGTACTCCCACGCACCGACGGAACACAGCAAGCTGTTTGGCGTCGGACTTCGGTAGGAAGTGGTCGCGAACCAGACGGCCCTTTACAGAGCCTACCACACCGCATGAGACCATAGGACGACACCTCAGATTTAGAAAAAAATGAAGTGTCGTTGCCTGGGATGGATTACTAGAAGGCAGGTCTCATTTGTGTTTCCTTAGTCGCCTCTTACGACACCCACGGAAAGAGATGGGACGGTGTTATTCTTAACCGATCACCACACGGAAAGACTCAGTAGACTCAGTAGAGTCAAAAGAATGAAATGTTTGTAAGTATTTAAATCCTTTAATACAATTTTGACTTATTTTAAGAAAAATCCTGAACGTTCTATGAAATAAAACTATTTTGACTTTCATATCCTATTTGTGAAAAACAACAAAACATTCCTGTTTAAAAATGCTCTAATCTGTTAAAAATGCTTTAATAACAGCAGGCCGAGTACGATAGTGACAGCGCCGCGACAACACCGCGGTCTTATGTCAAAATGTCAACATTGCCAACGCCATAGGGCGAGCTAGCCTTTGCGCGGGACCCTCGTGCAATCTAAGTGAAGTTTCAGCGTGAGCCGAGCGCGAGTTTGTCGTTATCGTGCTAGAGTTGCAGGTAGCAATCGTCACTTTGTAATTTCAAATAAAAGCGTTATTATTGGAAAACAGAATATTGTACTTAAATTAATAAAATACAGCCAGCGAGGCGGTTTTGTCGAAGCTAATACTACACCTAATATTACACCGGAGCTTCGTGGGAAGTAAATAGAATCAAATTGAATAGGTACAGAAGACCAGAATCAAGTAACCACAGCCCTGCACTCTGTACTGTTACGATATAAAAGGTTTGGATTTTAAAAATTTGCCGCTAAAAAATTAAAAACATAAACAATTAATCAGTTTTGCACAGCAAGTTTTATCAGGCGGAACGACGCCTCTGAACTATTTATTAGACAGACAATAGGAATACAAACCCCATACGGCAGTATAAAAGCTGACCATAGTCAACCATAGGATAGATGGATGGGTAACCAATTAATCACTAGCGTTTCCGTGCTTCGGAGAGCATGATAAATCATCGGATCCGGCTGTTGTGTCGATCCAGAGGTCATTTGGCAGTTCTACACTCTGACGACAGAGTTTGTTTCCTTGACTAGACAATTACACGATGAGGTAGAAGGAATAATAGGGTAAATCCGTTCCTATTATTCCCTAATGATACGACAATGCCCTAACTTGAAATCACAATGACCTACCTTAAAAAAAGCAAAAACTAAGATAAATTATTACAATTTAATTGTTTGCTTATAGTAACACCCAACAATTAATTATTACCTCACGCTAACTCAGACGTGGATCTTTACATCCAAATGTGGAAGTTCAACCATCTTGTTTGCTTGTTCTTCTTCATTGATGATTTAATCGTTATTAGATCCATGCTCAAGCTCTCTCACAGAAATTATTTGTCTACGAATAGCTATTGAAAGGTCAGTGATATACATGGTGACTGATTTAGGAGCCCGTGCTTCGAGGGCAGATCAATTATGATTTTTTTTTTATTTCCGCCCTACCTGTAACCAATGGTGCCCTACCGCAAATTCGACTCTAGCTACAGCCCTGCCCTGGATACACTTGAAGGTGTAATGAACAGCCTCTAGGGATAGCTTGGTATCCAACTCAAGAACACGTCCGATTGCACATGAAATGCAGTGTTAATTTGAAACCGTTAATGTTACCCTATTTCGTGATTGTGGAATTTATTTAATATCAATCATATTTATCGTAATCGTATAACTAAGATTACATGCTGATGTAAGTAATCACATTTTTTAAGATCTACCCGACCGGAGCGTTTTGCACACCGTGCAAGGAAGGAAAGAAGGTTTGTAAAAAAGCGATTTTTTTTATGTAGGTATCGCATGATTCTAAACATTAAGCATTTTTTTTAATTATAAGATGGGTTAACTCTTGACCTCAATCTTGACCAAGGTCATAGATAAGGTCGACGATGGAGCGAGTTAACCCAGAAAATGCCTATTAAGGCACTGGTACTCCTACGCACAGACGAAACTCAGCAAGCTGTTTGGCGTCGGACTTCGGTAGGAGGGTGGTCGCGAACCAGACGGCCCTTCACAGAGCCTACCACACCGCGTGAGACCATAGGACGCCACCTCAGATTCAGAACAAATTGAGGTGTCGTTGCCTGGGCTGGATTAATAGGAGGCACAGGTCTCATTTGTGTTTCCTTAGTCGCCTCTTACGACACCCATGGAACGAGATGGGGTGGTATTATGCATGGTTCCTTTTGTTGAGATTCAACCGTAATGCGATAAAATGATTTCAATGATTTCGTTTCTTTAGAAATAACATTTATTCAGGTTTATTGCAAGGAGACGATTTTGAAATGAAATTTTTACTTTTAACCTTAATCTTATTTTTAGTACAAAAACAGAGGGTGTTCTAAGTTTGACGCCTGTTTCTGTGTGTCTGTCTGTGGCGTTGTAGCCCCTAAACGAATGGATTTCTTTTTGTTTGAAAGTGACGTAATCGAAACGATTATAAGCTATATTTAATCAAAATTGGTTCATTTTTTATAAGTTTTAAATGTTAGAGTATTCACTTGGCTATTTTTATCATCAAATTCATTGAATCCAATTGGATCCGGCCAGTTAATCTGAAAACGGAACAGATCCAAAATCCATAAAACATCGTAACGTTTTTAAAGTGCGTTCTATTAGATTTGCAAAACGTAATTTTCCTGTAAAGGAAAATATGAGAGCTTTCAATGGATCCCTTTAAAGCTACGTATATTGACTCTATTACAGGCCTCATACATTTTACTGTATTTGCTTGTTTTTGCTTGTTTATTAAATTTCCTTTTATTTCTTACTATCTTTCCGCCCGCGGCTCAGCTCGCATGGACTACAGGTTAAATCGTGCCCAAGTAGGGGATAAAATGTAGCCTTTGTCCTTTCCCAGGCTCTAATCTATCTCTGTATCAAATTTCATCAAAATCGGTTCAGTTGTTTAGGCGTGAAAGTTACTTTCGGATTTATAATATTAGTAAGGATAATATTGAATTTGAGGTCTTCTGACAACTTGTTTTTTAAAAACCATGTTTTTTAAAACCGCATCTTTGCCCTGAGCTAGATTGTGGTCAAGAGCGAACCCATTCTTAATAAAATAAAAAAGTATTTGTATCAACAACTTCTTATCGTATACGTTTAACAAAGTGACCAACTTGATAAATCCTTGTCTCAGAGATCTCCACCAAATTTACTTGGCTCAATGACTATACTCAATCGATAATAGCTAAAAAGCAAAGATCATTATTTAACGTACCCTCAGAGTCACGATCACGCTCGTGATGACTTGCATCTCCCCGTGTGCTCGCAAACTTATGAATAGTCTAGGTCTAAAAAAAAGATTTCCAGTCGGGGCAATATTTGTGTAATAATTTTTCACGTTATAAAAACGTATGAGTCGCCGACTTTTTTTTTACACGCTGCCGAATACTGGTCGCAAAAATTTGACTTAAAGATTTATTATCGAGTCGAAAGAAGAAGATTTAAATCAACTTAAAGCCGTCCAATAGAATCGTGTCACACCTCGGCTTGTCGGGTTGTAGTTTAGTTTGGTATGCATTATACAAATGTCTTCTGACTCCGTGAATCTCGGCAGATTACAAGCCCCTGCATGCATTTGAATGCTTTGTTGCAGGTGCGTCTTATACCGGTTACACCTGTGCTGATACGTAGAAGATTATGTATAGATGTGACGACTGATTATTACTTTATTGTCATCCTTAAATCATAAAAATCGCGTCGTAACCAGAGAAGAAAGAGAAAGAAAACATCGATATTTATTAATACACTATTTGTGTAAGTAACTAACTACGTAGGTACCTTTTCTTTATTGTCACATAAAGAAGCATTTTTAACTAAATTTTAAAAAAAAAATCAAGGCGCGACGGCAAGCATCGTCAAAACTCTTCTTACCAGCCCATAATTACAAAAACAAAAAAAAAACATAAGTAATTTCACTACACCTTTGCGCTAGCAAGCATCTGTAAGACCCATTCATTGTTATCCAAGAAGCAGCCAATTTCTTCACTTGGTAGAGCCCCAAGAAACCTCTGAGCCATATATTCTCCTGCTGCTTGTTTTTATTTCCTTTTGGTGGATCAAGAATCACTTGAAATCAGTTAAATTAAAACGATTCGCTTTCGACCATTAAAATAATACTAGCTTTCCGCCCGCGGCTCCGCCCGCGTGGACTACAGGTTATATCGTGCCCAACTGTGGGATAAAATGTAGCCTATGTCCTTTCCCAGGCTCTAATCTATCTCTGTACCAAAATTCATCAAAATCGGTTCAGCGGTTTAGGCGTGAAAAGGTAACAGACAGACAGACAGACAGACAGAGTTACTTTCGCATTTATAATATTAGTAGGGATTAATATTTATTTATAAGAAAACGTTTCGCTCTAGACAATTCAGCTTTTGCAAAACTTCTTCTTTGGTAGCTAGTTACGAAACAGTGAAAGAAAATTCTTCTTTCGTAGCTGGTTACCAAAATCTGGTTACGAATATGGACGAAGGGAAATTCAAATTTTTTAACGCACGCTCAAAGGCTCATCCTTCGGTTTTCCTTAGTGCGACCCCTGGGATAAACACAATGACGTTCTCAAATACCCAGACCCGAGAACAAACATCTGCTTTTTACACAAATATTTGCCCCAACCGGGAATTGAACCCAGGTACCACTGACGTACAAAGATGAAAAATTCTTCCCTCGTAACCGGTTAAGAAGCTGTGGTTTCGTAGGCGGCCGAAGGGGACCAAACCATTTGTTGATTGCTTTATTTCATAGAATATTTAGAATACTACCTTTATTGAGTCAAAGTAGTGAATTACTTAGTTCTTTTAACTCTACACCTATTCGCAATGGTGAAGTTAGTGGGACATTGGCTCAGCTGTAATTGAAATAAGCACCTTAATTACTTGTACTGCAGCTCTAGCACGATAACGACAAACTCGCGCTCGGCTCACGCTGAAACTTCACTTTGATTGCGCGAGGGTCCCTCGCAAAGGCTTGCTCGCCCTATGGCGTTGTCGATGTTGACATTTTGACATAGGACCGCGGTGTTGTCGCGGCGTTGTCACTATCGTACTCGGCCTACTGTATCTACCTTGTTAGTTTATCATATCTGACTACCTATATCCTAATATTTGAAGGTAGAGTTATGAAGTCTAGCTGCGAACTGACAGCGTCAAACTTAAATTACGCGTTGAAGTTAAATCTGTTCGGAAATTAACTGGGAGGTACTTGCTGCTTCCTATTAGCTTACATCACGAGTTTAGCTCCGAGTTAATCTACTTACCTAATTATTATATGCACTTACTAGAGTTCTCGCTATCTTGACTGTGGAGTAAACAGATAGAATACCATGAGAGCCGTGATAAGGCAGTTATATATGTGGAAGCTTGTTATTAGCTCTTAGTTATTTACTTAAGTTCCTGTGTTGTAAACATTGCTGAAAGCTCCCCAAATAAACTATACAGGGCTTTAGGTAAATCTCTTTCAACCTCTCGGGTGGTTAATCAGTCCATGAAACTGAACAACTTCCCCAAGGAAAATAAGTCAAAATACGAAAAAAAAAATTTGAGTTCCCATACAAACTTCATCAGCATATAGCGCATTTTGTATAGGAGATCAAAAATTTTTTTCGTATTTTGAACTATGTTCATATGGGAAGTTGTTCAGTTTCATGGACTGATTAACCACCTGAGAGTATGAAAGAGATTTACCTAAAGCCCTGTATAGTATAAAACAAAGTAATACATCTATAGTATTACACACATCAACAAAGTCTAAGCAACACGCATGATTTTTCATACAACAGAGGCCTCTTTGAGAAGCTGTGAAAAGTATTTAAGACACGTATTTTTAATAAAATCTTTAGTGTGACCAAGTTCTATACCTGAATTTTCAATCCCTATAAATGAACTTTATTTAGCTCGAAGTTTGTGAAAAAGAGACGAAAATGAAAATTTAATTTCACCATTTCCATACTAAAAGCAAAGAAAAACTGCGTTTTCATTTTCATTTTTCCCTCTTTTCCACAAATTTCAAGCTAAATAAAGTTCATTTATAGGGATTGAAAATTCAGGTATAGAACTTGGTCACACTAAAGATTTTATTAAAAATACGTGTCTTAAATACTTTTCACAGCTTCTCAAAGAGGCCTCTGTTGTATGAAAAATCGTGCGTGTTGCTTAGACTTTGTTGAGTAGTGTATTAAACAGGTTGAAAAAAAACCTCCTAGCTTTATTGAAAATCCTGAACCAGTATCACTTACACTTCTTTTTAGTTTTTTTTATCGGCGCGATTTTTTTTCCTAAACGTAGACACTACTGGGGTGCACCCCCCGAGCGCTTCCCGTACCCCTCGCGTGCCTGGTGTAGGAGTCATGTTTACGTTTAGGCAAAAAATTAACTATTCCCATTGAAAAATATTTTTTTTTTTTTTTCATAAATGTGTTCTTTCAGTGATACTGGTTCAGGATTTTGAATGTAGCTAGGAGGTTTTTTTTCACCCAGTAAAGAGGAAAAATTTGTATTTTTGTACGTAACGAATTAACTCAAAAACTACTAAACCGATTTCAAAAATTCTTTTACCCTTAAGATGCTACATTATCCCTGAGTAACATAGGCTACATAATTTTCCTGAATTCCCACGAGAACGAAGTCCTGAGCGCAATGCTAATGTTTAATAAGTACAGCCTATTCGCCTGAGCCTTCTTCATCATCTTTTATACTCGGTTACTTTAAATTAGCAAACGGAAACTAAGGATCTAATTAAGTGCATGAAACTGAACAACTGTCTCTAAGTAACATAGGTCGAAATGTGAAAAATTTTTTCACTTCTCCATGTAACTTTGCCTTTGTACTAGAAGTTAATTTTTTTTGTTGAAAATAACAAAAGTTGTTCAGTTTTGTTAGTTCACATCCTTGACAACGTCTTGCCTGTGAGCTAAAGCACAAAAAAAAAAAAAAAAAAAAAAAGTGGATGTAACTCTATTACACAGAGAAAGTTGTTTAAAAATAGTGTTAAAATAAATAAACTTTTTAAGAAAAAAATTAAACCCACTTCAAAAAAAACGGTCTATATCAAGCTTATTTTGCTTGGCACCGACTTCAAACAGATCAGTAGGTACTAAGTAGGACATTAAATGATTTTGATTATATTTTTCGGTGTTTTTGAAGGCGGTTTAATTTTTTTTCTTAAAAAGTTTATTTATTTTTCAATTTTTAGTGTAATACAAAGAACATGATAAATATTTTAAGTGCCTATTTAATTCAAGGGATTCCCTCAATTCTTATGGGATTCCATCATCAGATCCCGACACGTGACAATGTGACAACTTCTGGAGTAGGTATACTCTTTCGAACCAAAAAAAGAATTTTGAAAATCGATCCACAAATGGCGGAAAAATCGGTGAACATACATAAAAAAAGATAAATTAATACAGTCGAACATAGAACCTCCTCCTTTTTGGAAGTCTGTTAAAAAATACAAAATAATTGTATCCCGCTCGCAAGAGTCAATAAAAACTCTCAGGTACTGTTTGCAGAGGCAATTGGCTTGCTTACCCCATACGGTGCACAAAAACAGCAGCCGAAGGGTCGTCAGGAAATGAAGTTTCAGGTGCGGTCGTTTTTGCTGGCCATAAATTGTGCCCCGGGCACCTGGTCCCAAAGAGAAGTGTGGATATGGGAAAATAGGATTTTTGTGAAGTTCCCAATGCATCGGAACTCCAGAGGAAAACAATAACTGTTTTATGCTGCTCCATGAAAACTGATATGATTGCATAATACAATTGATAGGATTTTTAGGGGTAAACTTTACCTACATAATAGCTATTTGTTCTATATCAAACCAGCGGCTCGAGTACGATGGTGATAGCGTGCGTAATGCGCCTCGGTCCTATGTCAAAATGTCAATATTGACAACGCCAGAAGGCGAGCAAGACTTTGCGCGGGGCCCTCGCGCAATCAAAGTGAAGTTTCAGCGTCAGCCGAGTGGCGCGCACAGCGAGTTTGTCGCTATCGTGCTCGAGCTGCTGGATACTCCGAGTTGCTCAAATTATCATACGACACGCTGTAGTGCCACAGACCATAACATTAAAAAAAACAGTTTTTTTACGCTCGTAGACAATGCTACCAGAATTTTGACGGAACGTCTTCGTCGTCGTCGATTTTAATTTGAAAATATTAGCGTCGCAACTTAAAATGAAACAAATGACTTTTACGCACTTTCAAACACCATATAAAAAATCATAAGGGCATCTATTCCACTAACCAATGGGCATTTTTATAATTCGAAGACGGCACGGCAAAATTGTATTACCATTGCTTCTAGTAATACTAGAGGCTGAGAACATAGCGGGCAATGGTAATTCAAATTTTGAAGAGCTTTGCCATGCCATTCGAATTATAAAAAGGCCCAATGGCGTCTCAACGGCGGTGGAATGGTAATGGAGACTATTTTAACCGGTCAGGTGACAAAATTCAAAATTATCTAAACCCTAATACGATAGCCGCCCAGAATCATAAATTGTTATCATCACTGTAACTCGTGGACGTATGCATTCTCCCAGTACTCACCTACGGAGCTCAGACTTGGTCTTTGACGGAAGCTCAAAGGTCCAGACTCGCGGTTTGCCAGAGAGCCATGGAGCGCAGCATGTTGGGTCTAAAACGGATCGACAGGGTCCGAAACACCGTGCTGCGCTCTAAAACCCAAATTGCTGATGTGACACATACTGCGGCTAAGCTAAAGTTTGATTGGGCGGGCCACGTCTGCCGCATGCCGGATGAATTGTGGGCAAAGACCACCACACAGTGGAAGCCACCGACCGATAGAAGATTATGCGGCAGACCGAGACGACGATGGCGAGACGAGCTGGACGCCTTTTGTAAGGCATGGCCGCAGGAAGCACAAGATAGGGAGTCATGGAGGGAACGGAGAGAGGCCTTTGCCCAGCAGTGGGACACATAACGGCTACATAAGATAAGATCACTGTAACACATACACACATTTATTTACCTTTTGTATTTATCTGTCATCCTTGTCACACTGTCACCAACAAACACACATATTTACAAACACAAACACACACACACACAAACGAGCACACACACAACACACACACACCACACATATACTACACAGCACATTAGATAGTAGTTTACTCTTTTCCGCCGGCTATGTACACACGCGCACCAAGGGTACAGCTGAAAACCAGCGTTGGGGCCTCGGCTTCAACACATGCTGAGCTGTGTCCAGTTTGACATCACAATACAGCACAATCCACTATTTATATTATACATTGTTTTGTCGTTTTCTGTATGTGTTCCTGCCCTGTGTTTATATTTTATTTTTTTATTTTCTTTGTGTTGTAGTGTTTTGTGTCAAATAAATGTCTTGAATCTTGAAGTACAATATAATTTTCCACGTTAAAAACGTATGAGTCACCTACTTCAATCTCAAAAATAGTTCGTTTAAACTAAATAACTAGTGTCAAAAAACATTTTTCACAAAAAATTGACCCGCCTTCAAAAAGGGTGAAATAATTTTTTAAAGCTGTGTTCACGAGTAAGTAGTGGTTACGGGTAAAACAGCAAATACATAGGTGAATTCATAGCGGAATATGGTAAATAGAGAGGAATTTTTTTTGACGTCGGCGCCGAACAATTACGCGCATGGCATAACTATCTT
Organism: Aproaerema taeniolella; assembly: GCA_949987775.1. Lineage (NCBI taxonomy): Eukaryota > Metazoa > Arthropoda > Insecta > Lepidoptera > Gelechiidae > Aproaerema > Aproaerema taeniolella. The sequence goes on from OX465250.1 coordinate 20,983,604, forward strand.
TTTAATTTAATTTATTTATTAAGAAGAACACAAACAGTATTACACAAGACAAATCACAGATTTTTTGATAACATCAATAAGTTGAGTGTGTTACGTGTATACCAACAACATGTTCCACAACAATTTAACAAGATTCAGCCGTCACAGAGTGCTGAGAAGAAAAAGTAGATAATTAAGAGGGAAAAGAATAATTGAAAATATATAAATATAATATAGTATGTAATAAAATATATATTTTATAGTATAATTTTTTATAGTATGTAATAAAATAAATATATAATAACAATTACCTAATTAACGTTTCTTTAGTGCAAGCTCGCGTTTGTATTTATATAGCGTAGATCCAAATATGTCAATGTCCAAAAATTGGTCATTGTACGTTTTACACATTCGATATAGCGGAGAACGCATTCCAGCGTTGGTCCGACAGAGAGGAATATAGAAGAGGCCTTTATTTCTACCGGTGCCACGATAAGGTACTTTATAATTGATTTTACCCACCAGTTCAGCACGTCGATTCTGTAAAATCCGAACATTAACTCGCATCTCACTTCGATCTTCACATTCACTTCGCATTCGAACAACAATGCCCTTGAATCTGTATTCTGTAAACATCGATTCTCGGAACATAAACAAATGCGAAGTGAAGTGAGCTTCGAACGCTCTTTCGTCTCATAGTGTTGGCCACATTTATGACTAAGTCAGTCAATCTTAATCGAGATTTTGTTTTTGGTGTAATTTGTAAGTTTCTGTGCAATAACTACCCGGTAAATGGTTTATTATATATAAGAGTACTTAACTCTAAATAATAGTTGTTTAAATTATGTGTTTAAAACTTTAAATAATGTTTTATCAAAATGAATAGTTTGGCAGTATGAGCACAGAAGCTTTCGTCTTCGTCTAATAAAAAAGTTTGTTTTCAAACTTTCAAAAACTTTTCAAGTGGTTCATAAGTGGTTTTGTGTTTTGTTACATTTTGCTGTGTATTACGCCGAATAATCAAATATCTTATTTAAAAGTGAATATGAGGTAAGTTGGCTACCTAATATAGATATTCGTGCTTTTGTTTATTTTGTCATAAAACAACATTGTTACATTTCCAGCGAACGTTCCTCTCATCCTTCATCAGCTCAAATGGAGGCTTTGTTAGACTTCCTCGAGAGAAACCTTGACTTGGCAAAGGGTTATTCAAAGTGTCAACAAGCCAGAGAAAGAAGTAGACGCCAGTGGGAAAAATTAAGCCTAACGCTAAACAGTTTGGGAGGAACAATCAAAACATCAAAACAGTGGACAAAAGTAAGTATGCCTGTTATTATTATTCGTCAGCATGATGTAAGTACTTAACATTCCTAACAGAGGCCCTATGAAGAGGCCATAAAACACTTCAAATGAAAAAAAACTAGATCAGTTGATAAGTTTAGTTGAAAAGCTCTGGTAGTCTTGTTTCATAATTTTGTAATCTAAATGAGAATATTTGTGCTGAAATCTGTAATTCTGTATAATTTACAAAATGACATAGGTATTATTATAGTCTCAAAAGAGTCATAATCATAAATTATTTTATTGTTAGGAATTTACAGAGGCCAGTGCATCAGGTTACTCCATTTTCATTGCAAAACCGCTCTTATCACAACAGCACAGAGTGCACGCCTGTGGTAACCTGAGTTGCGGCCGTATTTTTTTTTAAAGTCAATAACATTATATTTTATTTCTTTTATAGTATTGGTCCGACAAAAAAAGTGCCGTAAAAAAGAAAGTAGCAGCGCGTGCAGCTGCTAGGCGTAAAACCGGTGGTGGGTTGGACGGTGTAGTTGAATTGTCGGAGGTGGAGGAAAGAATTGTGGCTTTATTTGGTGGTGAAGGGTTTGGGACTGGAGATGCACATTTAGCGATTCCGATTTTTCCAGTAAGATTATGAAACCTTATGTCCTAAATACCTAGAATACTAAGACAATTTACAAATAATTAATTCTTTATTAATTTGAATTTCAGGAAAATGAAACATCTGACCGCTTACCACGAACTTTGCCCTCAGATTCAGAAGAATTACAGGTTTTTGAAAATTTGAATGTGAGTTTATTTTCAATTTTTATTTATTTATCATTGATTTAAGTAACAGTTTTATTGCACACATGAAATAAAATATAACATAAAAAACAACAACACAAAATTGACATCTTATAAAGGTAATTAGGTCGGTAGGTATACATTTTACAGCAGACCTAGCATATTATTAGGCAGATATAACATGCAGAGTTTTGTGGTTTTTAAGTGCAGATTAGATATTCTAAAACAATTATTTGTATTTGGACACTTTTAAAATACCTACTTACTATTTTAGTTTTACTTATTTAATTCATTTCAGGTTTAATTCATTTTTTTTGTCGGACCAATACTATAAAAGAAATAAAATATAATGTTATTGACTTTAAAAAAAAAAGACGGCCGCAACTCAGGTTACCACACGCGTGCACTCTGTGCTTTTGTGATAAGAGCGGTTTTAAATCTTATTAGTAAAGTTTTTAATGCTATTAATAGTATTTCGACTCCGCTTTCACTTGGTTTTCACACAATGAAGCCCAACTTTTAATTTGACAGATGAATTCGTGTTCGAATGCGAAGTGACCTGCGAAGTGATGGTGGAATTCCCTTAGCGAATTCCGATTCATATGTCATCTCATACATTAAACGTCAAAATCTCGGAACTGATTTAGTTCTACTCGCCGCCGCTCTCACAGGGGTGTCGCTAGTGTACCTTCGATTGATCTCCGAATTTATAGAATGCTGATTTGGAAACTCACGTAGGATTCAGATTCGAGTTTTGACATTTAGCTTTACAGAATTGCACTGCAGGACAATTTATGAAACCATTGATAATTTTATATAAAAATATGGACCCTAAATTGGTTCGTCTTAGTTTTTATACCGCCAAAAAGCTTGTGCGAATACTTATTTCATTTAACTAGGAGACGTATTTTTGAAATAATAGAATTCCAATTCGCATGCGAATTGGAATTCTATTTTTTCAAAAATACGTCTCCTGGTCCTGTTCAAACCGGCGCCGACGTCAAAAAAAAAATTCCTCTCTATTTATCATATTCCGCTATGAATTCACCTATTTTCTGTTTTACCCGTAACCACTACTTACTCGTGAACACAGCTTTAAAAAATTATTTCAACCATTTTGAAGGCGGGTCAATTTTTTGTTATTTTTTTTTTAATTCCTTTTAAAGGTTATCATTTATCATTCATATAACTCCCTCATAGATCCATACTAATATTATAAATGCGAAAGTAACTCTGTCTGTCTGTCCGTCTTTCACGCCTTAACTACTGAACCGATTTTGATGAAATTTGGTACAGAGATAGATTAGGATCTGGGAAAGGACATAGGCTATATTTTATCCCACAGTTGGGCACGATATAACCTATAGTCCACGCGGGCGGAGCACCGGGCGGAAAGCTAGTTTATTATAAAGCACTAAATCACTCGAGATTAAAGAGCGATATAGTGATCAATTACTTTCACCCCACGGAAAGATGTGAGGTGGTGATATTCATAACCAGTCGCAAGATGGCAAGAAAGATACGGGGTAGTACAATTCTCAAACCGATCGCCAGATGGCATGAAATGTATGGGGTGGTGGGTGATATTATCAACCGATTACCAGACAGCAGGGAAGATGTGTGGTGGTAATATACGCTACCGGTCACCAAACGGTAGATCCCCACAAAGGAGCCCCAAAAAACAACTTAAAAGTCTCAGGGAACTACTTCGTTTTTGCTTCGTTTACATTGATGACCTATTATCATCCACATATATGACCGTTAAGTTCAGTTTTTTTTTTATTTATGACCTAAACTACTGAAGCGATTTTGATAAAAAAAATTATGGGACCAATCTGGAAGTAGATGCTTCCGAACTAAAAAAAAATTTTGAAATCGGTTTACAAATGACGGAGTTTTGAGGTAACAAACATAAAAAATATAAAATATAAAAAAAAATCACCCGAATTGATAACCTCCTCCTTTTTTTTGAAGTCGGTTAAAAAGGAATTAATTTATGAAGTTCCTAAAACATTCAGGGAAGTTACCCCAACACGATCCTCCAACTTCTGAAACGACATGATTTATTTCCTCAATTTTCCTATTTTTCGCGGACTACAATGCCTATTAGCAGATAACCACAAACTAAAAAGTCATTTAATTATTTAGATGATTTTTTATTTTAAATAAACGCTACACACTCAAAGGCCCACACTAAGGTTTTCCCTTGTGTCGTGGGTCCCTCGGAACACACATAAAGACAAACACAAACACCCATGACCCGAGGACAAACATCTGCTTTTCACACAAATGTTTGCCCCGACTGGGGATCGAACCAAGGATCCGCCGATCAAGAGGCAGCGTCACTCCGAACCGGCCGTCATTTTGATTTGTAATTTTTTTCTGCTTTTATTGATTTTTTAAAAAGCGCTGAATTTATTTCGATCAAATTAATATGGGACCGCTTCAGAAGTATATTCTGTCGAACTAAAAAGGAATTTTGAAAATCAAGTGACAATTGGCGGAGTTATCGCGTAACACACATACAAAATAATGATAAAAATAAAAATAATAAACATACAGTCGAATTGAGAACCTCCTCCTTTTTTTGAAGTCGGTTGAAAATAGTTCTTACTGGTGTTGAGAAGTTTTAACTTAAAAATTACACAAATATACACGTCATATTTCTCCACAATATCTAACGTAGATATTCCTTAAGCAACCCCTAGTTCATAGCTACCTCTTTAATAATCCCGTCGCATCAAACGAAGCTTGGTTCCAGTCCTGCAACAGACATGTAATAACGAGGTTAGTAACGGTCTCATAGCAACACTAGTGCGGCAATATCCAACCTGGAACGATCCAGGGCCCGATTCTGTAACTTCAGTTGTGTGTCGATGGAATGGAGGCCTTTTTTATCTGTTCAGGTGGCGAATTAAAGGGCCGTCTGGTTCGCGACCACCCTCCTACCGAACTCCGATGCCAAACAGCTTGCTGTGTTCCGTCGGTGCGTAGGAGTACCAGTGCCTTTATAGGCATTTTCTGGGTTAACTCGCTCCATCGTCGACCTCATCTTTGACTTTTATAGTCAAGATTGAGGTCAAGAGTTAACCCATCTTATAATTTAAAAAATATTTTAAAAAAAATAAGAACTATTTAATTTTGCATGTACTTGCTGACAACCACCCCAACCAGCAGCGCCACCTCCAACTGAACGTAAAGTTGCAAACTAACTAACTACTATAATTCAGTTGGCTGTGGTGCCACCAGTCAAAGCAGTCGTCATTAGATGTATGAAATTTGGATAGTTCTCAATTTCGCCACCTGAACGGATAAAATGGCGATCATTCCATCCACACACAACTGAAGTTACAGAATCGGGGCCCAGCTGGTAATGAGTTTAGTAATGAAACACCAGATTTGAAGGACAGCTAACTAACTCGGCAACACGAGGCGTGTCTTCAGGAGTTTTCATGATGAGTAGTGACTTGTTATTTCAGCTCATTGCGAAAAAAAATACAGTATAAATGATGTAGCCCGCAACTGTTTCTCTCTTATCATATCTAAGGTAAACTGGAAGAGATCCCATCAGGGATAAGTCCGCTTTTTCACATAACTATGTTTCTTTTGTATTAGTCTGCAAGTTAAGCGCTTACGTACATACATCTACTCTACACTAATACATATTATAAAATGGAAAATATTGTATTTTTGTATGTAATGAATAAACTTAAAAACTACTGGACCGATTTTAAAAATTCTTAGGATTTTAGATTACCCTGAGTAACGTAGGCTACATAATTTTCCCGAATTCCAACGGGAACGAAGTCCCAAGTGGAATGCTAGTATTTTATATTTTCATTGATTTTCAGCAAACAACACTTCCCGAATAACTTCATTCTCCCGCAATAAACTTCCGATTCACTGACTCCCAACGATATTAACTCCGAAAACTTGAACTGAAATAAAGACCCTACATTACTCTATATGATGATTGTAAGAGCGAGTCGTAAACAATGAGACGGGGTTCCGTAGCAGTGGAGGTGGTGCTAATGAGTTTTTATGCGGAAAGTTGGACGGTACTCCGTTTACTGAGTACTTAAACAAGAGAGTATTCTACTGAGGAACTTTATTTGAGAATTTACTTAATGGGAATAGTGTGTTAGAGAGTTTTTAGCTCAGTTGCAAGAATTCAAAGATAAGACAGTGCTGTTATGTTTAAATGTGAAAAAGATTTTATTGTATGTTCTTCCTGCCCTGTCCAAAACGGAGCAACAGTTCGACATATTTTTTTTAGTTGCGGGCGAAAATATAGTTCACGTATAAATGAAAAACAAAAGGAATTTATATCTTTTTCGTGCATTTCTGGTACAAGGAAAACGATCTAAAAGCAGAAACCATTACAGATAAGTTGACATTTTGTCTCCGATTATCCACCCTAACTTTACTCTGTTAGCTTTCGCCAAAGAGTTGATAAAATGTTATTAAACTAATTTTGCTATTTCTGTAGAATCAAAATAAAACCACCCCTGGTTCATATTGTGAATGGAGTAGAACAATTTTGTGCAGAGCCCCTAGGACTACCGACGTTTTCCGTTTTGGAAACTTGGTGTATGTTAGGGATTTTATTTAGGTTAGCGGATCCCTAACTTTTAAACGAGGAAGTGAGTAATATTTGAGCTTGCAGAAATTTTAACTTCCAGGAATTTATTTTTGTACGGCTTTAGTTATGTCGGAGAGTTTAACTACTTTAAATTAGGTACATAACGTTTAAATTAGGTAGGTAAGTATAACTATAGGTAGGTAAGTAGGTAAAATACCTATAGGTACAGTTTGTTCGCTCAATTAGTGTGCATGGGTAGCTGTCAGCTGTCATCTCGAAATGTATGGCGGTACAGGGAGCAAGAAAACTTGAATGGTAATTCATATCTTCTATCTCTTTCTACTAGTTATAATACGAAAATAATAATATTTTGTGGTCTCTGTAAATATTTACATGGATTAGTATAGCTATTTTTTGAAAGAAAAATATTCGTACCTATTTGAAAATAAAATTACTTAACTGTAAATAAATTATTGTATGTGTTCATTGACACTATCGTTAACATTTACAAAATAATAATAACGTATATTTCCAAAAAGAAGTACTTAAGGAAGTTAGTTCTGCTAACTTATAAATTACAAAGGAGGGTTCAGATAATTCGTCCTGTAGGTATTACTTGCATTACAAATACCCAGTTGCAGTAACGGTCATTAGAATAAAAGCTTTTCGGTCATTATGTGATATTCATAGATTAATTTATTTATAGATAGATATGAGTTTCGACATTTATTATTTGAATTTCTTTCAAATACTGACATTGGCAAAATCACTATGCGGAGGCCATATTTAAAAGAATAGGCATAAGTTCAATAATAAATTTTGCTATTTTATTTATTGGAGTTGAGAAAGGGCATTATTAATTATAGTTGAGAATGTTGGAGGAGACTGGCAATGACACTGCGAATAATGACAACAGCGGTGGTACGTCTCAAGACGATAACGCTCCAATTAAAAAAAGGAAGACGCTTTGTAAAAACTGCAAAGAAATAATTTTGAATGTTCATCAATACTGCGTCAACACAATGCCGCCTGATAATGATAAAGAGATGGAATTTAAAAATTATCCAATTATTGGGACAGTTTCGAAAATGGTTAATGTGCATCGAAACACTGTCGCCAAAATTATAAAATCAGGACCAGTTTCTCCCTTAAAGAGAGGAAGTCAGACGAAAAAATTCTCAAAGATAGATGATTTTGAATGCGATTTAGTTCGACGCACAGTATATAGATTCTATACAGATAAGAAACTTCCAACACTCGATATGATATTGCAAGATTTAAAGACAAATACGGACTTCCCATATCAACGTACTACGTTGTATGAGCTTTTACGTAAACTTGGATTCAACTATAAAAAAGTGAATAAACGCAGTGTGTTGCTTGAGACGCCGCGATTCCAAGTCTGGCGTTATAAATATATAACAAAGCTCAGAGAAGCACGTCAAGAGGGGCGAAATATAATCTACCTGGACGAAACGTGGTATGACACACATGATACCGTCAAAAAAAGTTGGACTGATTGTAGTTGTCACTGCATTTCAGATTTGCCTTCCACTCGTGGGAAACGCATTATCATATTGCATGCTGGATCCAAAGACGGTTGGGTCGAAAATGGACTGCTTCTATCTGCGAAACAGATTAGCGATGCGAGCGCTGATTACCACTGCGACATGAACTCAGTGCTCTTTGAAAAGTGGTTTCAGGAGCAATTATTGCCAAACATAACACCAAATAGCCTAATAGTAATGGATAACGCTCCTTACCACTCGCGACTATCCGTCAGAATTCCAAACACCACAACCAGAAAAGGGGAGATCCTTGATTTTATGAGACAGTACAAAATTTCCATTCCAGAGCCAACCCCAACCATTCCAGTGCTGCTGGATATTGTGAAAAAGGCGGGCATAGAAAAAAGATATGTCATTGATGAAATAGCAAAAATGAATGGTTGTGAGGTGGTGCGTCTTCCACCATACCACTGCATTTTTAATCCGATAGAACAAGTGTGGTCTAAAATTAAACATGACCTTAGAGCCAACAATTGCGACCCCAAAAACAGCAGTGCCGTATGTCAATTGATCAGGCAGGTCATGTTGAACGTAACATCTGACTTGTGGGGTAAATATATTGCCCACGCAATCAAAGAAGAGAATAAGTACTTTAATGTAGACCAGCATGTTGATGTTAACGGAGACACTTTCATAATAAACACACAAAGTGATACAGATGACTCTGATTCGGAATAGCTAGATTGATTTTTTATACTTATGCTACAAAAATAGCATATATGTTTAAGTTGTAAGATGGCTATTTAATTTTAATTTTTATTAAAAAATTTGCATTTGTGGACGAGTCACATTTAAGTTAAAGAATGGTCCCAATATACCGTGCGCCTGTACTGCACACTAATTGCCCGAACGAACTATAGGTAAGTAGGTAAAATTTGAGGATGAACTTTTTTATTAGATAAATTAAGATTTCATTACATGGACAGCATTTATATTTACGTTAGCAATTTAGAAGGTCTTCTAAATTCTTATACTTACAATATAGACTTAAAAGTAGTAAATAGATGTAATGAATTACATTAATTGTTAAACCCTATTATAAAAAAATGTAAGAAAATGTTAAATCAAACTACTGGATATTGAAAGGAAAAAACAGAAAGATTTTGGTTAGTAATACTAATTCAATTAGTTAGAAACTAATACTAACAAACTTATACAATTATCAGAAAGTAATATAATTACAGAGAAACGCCCCGGATTTTCTATATGAAGATAAATAATTAAACACTTGCACAGTTCCGAGAGACAGACCGGCAGGGATGTATTAAGGTGATAGAAGTTCTAAAATAAGGGCCTCTCATAAATTCTTTATCACGTGCGTCACAAAGGGAGTGAAATACATAAGTCCTGGGTTGAATGATATATTAATCTTTCTACTTTGTCTAGTTATTGTTTATGTTATCTACAAGTAAGGTCTCATCTCTGTAGTCGTTCAGCAGACATGCCGATCGCAACGCGCTATGATGATCGCGACGACATATTATCTTACGCGTTATCTCGTGATCACGTGACCTATTTTGACCAATGAGATTACGAGAAAGCATTTCGTGACCACGAGATAACGCGTGAAATAATATGTCGTTTCGATCATCATAGCTTGGCTGGGATGGTCTGCTGAACGAGACCATCCTTGAGAGAAGAATAGAATAGAATAGAAAAATCTTTATTTTATAGGACATTCAGGATGTCACTTAAAACAAGTCAAGATTACAATGAAATACATACACACATACATTAAACGATTTAAATACATACATACGCATTCGTTCTTTTGACCCTACTGACTCTACGCCTATTCGCACAGGTGCAGTCTTCCTCAGAGAAGAACAGGCAAAAAACTCTGAGGTTGCTCTTTTAAATCGCATTACAAATTTTCTTATTTACTAATTTTAACAAAATCTGAAATAACTCTAGAGCTGAGCAGTTCATTCCCATGGCTGCCTGTCTGATAGATAATCAGAAATTTTGTAATAGCCCTTTTTGCAAAGCCCTTTTTGCCGCTCAGCCAGCTAATTGAAGATGAGCAGTAGGGTGGGGCGGTGTTAGCTAGTAGGCAGGACTTGGAATGCTTAAAAAAATTTTTCAATGGGGTGGTGGTAGTTGTGATATGTAGTCTTCATCGAGATGAGACTACGTTTCACAGACGGTGCTGGCTGGTCGAAGTGCTGTTAAATATTAATTTAAAAATTTAAAATTGAATTTAAAATATTCGCGAACAGTGAAAAAAAAGAGAATGACAGCAATCCGGGCCAGGGCCATTCACGGAGAAACCTCGAAGTGTCTACATCGTGCACGTAAGCGTAAAATTGTGTATTTAAATTCTAAGATGTATGATCGTGTTGCGGTAAAAGAAATACACTTGTTAATACTGAGTCTACGCTTTTGTTAATTCAAGCGCCCCTTGCAGTACTAGGGCGCCTATTTCACTTATTTTAATGGTGTCTCAATAGCGGTTGAATAACAATGGTGACCATTTAACCCACTCAAGGGGTGAAATTGAGAACTATCGAAAGCTCATACATTTTGATGACAACCACTCCGACTAGCAGTGCCACCGCCAACGTTATGTTGCAAACTCTTAGCAACTTAACAATCAGAAGGATGTATGGAATTTGAAAAGTTCTCAATTTCACCCATTTGAACGAATAAAATAATGACCATTGTAATTCCATCGTCTTTGAGACGCCATTGAATAGTAGAATAGCCGCGCTGCTGTGTGTAAGCATAACAGCAACATGCTGAGTCAGCACCTTTTTGACTAAAACTTTTTATTATTTTAACTTTAACTTGTTATCTGTATTCTTGTTTGTGTTAGTTGAATAACGCTTTTCTTATTTTATTCTATTCTACCAGTGAGGCCCTTTTTTATTGGGGCCACAGTCCCGTCCCTGCCCTGTCGTAGGACCGGGCATAATTAGTGTACTCGCTCACTCGCCAGTGATAAGTGAACGTGGCTCTGACTAGAAAATATGCTCGAGGAAAACTGATTTTTTCGTTTTATTTTACTAATTATTAAATACAGCGGGTGAATGGAGCACTAACATTACTTATCTTAATTCTAAAGGATTTTATTACATTTTATTCTAGACTAGCTAACCAGGCGAACTTCGTAACGCCTTAAAATTAATTCCTCGCAATCTTTCCATATTTTCTCATCTTTTAAACCTTTCCTGAAATTTCATTTTTATTTCAAGACAAAAATAGGCAAATTGGTCCAGCCATTCTCGAGTTTTAGCGAGACAAACGAATAGCTATTCATTTGTATATAATAAACATATAGATATAACGTGTAAGAGTATGTAACTGATAGATATATTGAGTAAAGCAATGGGGTCTAACGGGTTTAAAATACGTGTGTGTATTTCACACCTAAACTTACGTGATATATCCCATTTGGGTAGGCAGTGACCACAGATCAATAATTTTTTGTGAGTCTTCTAATCAGGCATAGTCACCTAAGGTGATCTCAAACCTCGGTCTCATTTCAGATTTAAAAAAAGATTGTCATCAGTCCATGTCTATATTGTCTAACATGCTGGCCCAATGCTGGCCCAATGTGGGATGGTGGACCACTTGCCTTTGTAAAACCCAATTTTCTCATTGACTTGCGGGATATCATTTAAAAAAATAACACCGCTCATAATATGTGATTAATTTAAACAAATAACATGTATCTATCTTTGTGTGGACAAAACTTTGATTATTACCAAACGTGTGTAGAAAGATCCGCATTTCCGCCCAGAGTTTTTACACTTCAAAACATCATAATAAATGTGATAGCGGTCGCTTCGAAGAAGACATCATATCATTTTTATTACTTTACAGCTATTGTTATATTTATGGTATTGTTATTGCCGCTTGCTGATTTGACTGGGTTTTTACTGGTCGTAAATAACGAGGAAAGTTGGAGGAAAAAACTGTGTGAGGGGAAATCCGGCTATCGCCGCCCTTCCGTCGGGAGAACAAAGTAGCTGTGTGTAGAGTTAGTTATGTTTTATTGCTGGGAAGTTGTAAGTACTATGGTTGAAAACATGTTTTTTAGCACTGAGGTCAGCGCAGTATGCCATTTAACCCCAATTTTTTTAACCCCGGTCAAAAAAGTGGTGTTATAAGTTTGACGTGTGTTTCTGCGTGTCTGTCTGTGGCATGCATCGTAGCTCCTAACGAATGGACTGATTCCGAAGCGATTTTTATTTTTGAAGGTGAGGTAATCGAGATGGGTTCAAGCCTATATTTAACCGTAATATAACACTAAAATAAAATAAAATTAATCACCCCCGACATTTGATTGCTTGTAACTTTTAAACGGCTGAACAGATTTTTATGAAACATAGCTAAGAACACTCTGAATAAAATTATCTATGACACAAAAAAAACTAAAAGAAAATCGGTTCATCCGTTTGGGAGCTACGATACCACAGAAAGATACACAGATACACAGACAGACACGTTAAAGTTACCCCTCTTTTTTGTCGGGGGTTAATAATTGGTTCAGCCGTTTTAAAGTTATAAGCAATCGATTGTCAGGGGTGTTTCAATTTTTTTAGTTTTATTGGAAAATCTGTTCCTATTGTAAAATAAATAAAATATATATAAAATGACTTATGCTTCGCGGTGGCAGAGCTAAATTACTATTCCAAAGTTAAACTAATATCGAAACTAAAGAATAAGTAATTGAAATTGTCTATAGCAAAAGGCCACCGCATTATACACTATAAGATAAACGTATTTTTTGTTTATGATTATGTTTTTAATACAGTGCAATAAAGAGTATTGTATTGTAAATACAACATTTAATAGTTACTCGTTGATTGAATCATAATTTTTTATTTTAAGGAGATTTCCATAGACTTAAAACTTTTTTATGGTGGTTTTTTTTAGTCAGAAGAAAGTCAATTCTTTAAAACATTTTCAAAATCTTATTTTCCCCAAATAAGATTTTCCGCTGTTCTAGTAAAAATACCTGAAAACCAGTAAAGTTATTTTTTCTCGAATCTGCGTTTATTCTTTTGTAGTAAAACGTAGCCATATTCAAGAGATATTCCGTTTCCATTGCAGCTTTGGGATGTTACCTCTAGAATATTCTGGAATGTTCTAGACCCCTGTTGTCCTATCGCGCAGTGCCTCAGGGATTAGTATTCTACTCTCCATTGAATGTTACGTATCGTACAACAATTGAACATCTTTGTGTCCCTCGGGAATGAATGTTGGAAACTGCTTTTAAAAATATGAAGGGGAAATAATTTGCATTTTGCTTGCAACTTTGTTCTAAGTGGTAAAGTGTTATGTTCTTTTCCACCTGTTTGACTGCATGCAATATAATAGGTATGTAAGTTTGGATAGATTATAGGTAGAGATCAGAGTCTGTGGTAACCTTCTCCGAAACAAAGTATTGAATGAATAAACGAATGAATTATACCTTATTGCACACCAGAAACAAACATAAAGTACATAAACATAAGTAACTAAGTATTTACTACTATCATGTCCTGGCAAGCTTCGTGTTTAAAAAAATATTAAAAAACGACAGTGAACTGTATTATTTTAAATTTTAATTACTGTCGATGATAAATCTTATAAGTAATAGAGATGAAGTTTAAAAAAAAGAGTACGTAGTTCTGAGACCAATTTTATGTAGGCGATATACCTAATGATAGTTAGATATATCGCCTGCAATTAATCAATGATTGCCTAAACACAATAAAAATTTGAAACATTGTAAGTATAACATATTTAACAACTCATCTACTTTACTTGAGTTGTTAAATATGCTATACAACAATTAAAACCAGGTTTTAATCAGCTAGTTGTAAAGTAAAGTAGTAGATTACAAACTAGCTTGTTTCAGGTAACTGATTGAATTTGGAAATATCCCATTATCGAAAAAAATGCTCCGTTTTGCGCAATCATCCAAATAAGCACGAATAAATCGTTTGCGAAATAATCAGTCAAACTTCAAATACCTTTCGGAATCAATAGCATGACAATTTCTGCAGGTTTGAATTCTGAAGGCCTGGCTCGTCCAATCACGGCCTTTGCTTCGAGAGCTTGCCTTTTCAAAAGTCACATGGGGCGGCCCACAGGCACAATCCGCTTTAGCATTGAATTCGCAGAGTGCTTTGCATAGAAGTGCTTCAACTGTAGATTGCCGAGTTATTTTCGACTCTATCTTGATGGATGTTAAAGCTATAGTTGCTCAGCATGTAGTTTGTGTCTAAAATTTGTTTAGTCATTCCTGTCCCAAGCTCTTAAATGCACGTTAAAGTTTTTAAACACTTAAAGGAAGAGTTAGGTAAGCTAATTTTCGAAATACATGGTGAATACAAAACCTTTTATCCCTAGTTTTAATAAAAATGCTCTATGAAAACATTTATAACAAATATTGTGGAATATAAGTTATTTAAACATTTTATAATAGTGTTTGTAGTGATACTAATAAAATAACGCAAAAGTACAAGCACAGTACCCTGTACAAAAAAAACATGAATTACAATAACGTAAAATAGATCATCGTCACTTGGTTTTTCATAGTTCGACCCGTTATTTTGGTGTAATTTGCATTACAAGCGAAAGAGTTGTGTTTGGACCATAGCAAATAGGAATCTGTGGTCTCTGCCTACCCCAATGGGGCAAAAGCGTGAGCTTATGAATGTATGTTGCTTAAAAAACTCCCAAACCGAGAACTATGTTTCAAAACATTCGCCTGCCCAATTATTCTTCATAGCGGTAACCAGAGTAACATAAAACATTACCGAGTTCAGCAAAGGCAATCATTCCGACATGGTTGGTATGTGGTGTTAGGGTTGTCAGAAGGATGCTTCGTGACTTGAGTTCTGTGACGTAAACAACGCTATGGTTTCCATACATTCCTTAACTCCAGAGTTATTCAGACATAAAGTCAATTAAGCGGTGATAGTAAAAAACTATGAAGCGGTGATAGCCCAGTTGGTACTGAGCCTGACTTGTAACCGGAAGGTTACGGGTTCAAACCCTGGTGCGAGCCTGTACCATTAAATTCGTTTTTTCGGATTTATGTACGGATTTCTAATTAATTATCACTTGCTCAGTGGTGAAGGAAAAAATTGTAATGAAACCCGCCCATCTAAGAAAATTTGTTTTCAAAAGGCGCGCGGTCTACGAACCCGCATTGGGCCAGCGTGGTGGACTATGGCCTAAATCTCCTTCGATTTTTGAAGGGAGGCTCCGTGCCCCTCGGTGGGGACGTAGGTATATGGGCTGATGAAAAGAAGAAGAAAGTCAATTAAAATTTGAAATAAGTTAATGTTTGTGATTGAGTTAAAAAGAGCGAACGAACCTCGGAGTTTCTTGCCTATTCTTCTCTTGAGGAAGACTGCACCTTTGCGAATAAGCGGTTAGTTAAAACTGCTAATGTAATACATTACTTACGACTCATTTTAAGTAACATGCTGAATGAACTATGATATAAAGCTATTTTTGACTTTGGTTTCCAAAAAGGTCCCACAAGGTTCCGTTCATGGAGTATTGTTGTTCCTTATGGATATTAATGATTTAATGTTTTAATTTAATTTAATTTCAATATTGACAATCTTATATTATTCCAGACATTATACCTATGCCTATTGATTATTATTATTATCATTATTATTTAACTCTTTATTTGCACACACATATTGATTTTGCGCAATTTTGTGTTTAAAAAAAAATTGTATTTTATTGATAGTATTTCAAATATTGCATGCTTTATGGCAGATCACGGAGCTCTTAAAATACTCATATATTGTCATACCTGTGAATAGGGATCTTGACTATTTTTTTTTATTGTTTATCTTAAAAAGGAACTGAATCCAAAACCCAAAACCGAAATAATTTTTGAAAACTATTGAGAAATGAAAAAGTTACAAACTATTAAATTTCAATAGAGGGGGAAACTGTCAAACAACGAAAAAGAGATGCACTTACCGCCATGTGACGTCACCGCCATTTGTTTGTGTAGGTAAAAACGAGATAGCTAGCTCTCCCCACAAAACGATATAGCTAGTCCTTACGTTAATATAAATGCTAATAACTTGTTCATTTATAAACCAATTTTAATGCTGTTTTTGGATATTAATATATTTCTAGCATTATTATTTGTTTCACATACAATAATTCGTAAAATCAAACACTGTCAACATCCCTATTGCAATAAATAATTTGACTTTGACTTTCATTTATCATATCTTGCTAACGACACTATTATCTTGCACTCAATGTTCTCGATTCTTTTTCACCATTGCATTGTGTAGAAATTATTGAAAACAAATTAAAAAAAAAACAGAGTTTTACTTTAAACTCCACAATCTCCACACTGCACATTCATGTAGACTGCCTTGACTACACCCCTAGTAAACGGTATCACGCACTAATGTTCCAAAGCCCCGGGCCCACGATTAAAAAGCTCAATTAACCTTAATTGCACGCCGGGAATCCCAGGGTTTCCCGTACGGTGGCTCGCCCAGGAAATATTGTTAAAATATTGTTAAAACTCGGAATAATTTGCAAGTGCACCGGCAATCTTGTGGGACGTTATATGTGCTCGTGTTACGTGGAATTTTACCTTGTTCCGTTAAATATTTGAACACTGGAGAAGAGAAAGGCTTTTTAAACGTATGTGCAGACAGCAGCACGTAACGTTACCCATTTGCACTATGAAAGCCGACGCTACTACGAGCGAGATAAGGGCGACGTCAAGGTCCACATGTATAGTCTGATGTGCTGTCGTTTGTACATGTACATGCTCTCTCTCTATATGCTCTCTATACTGTTACGATGAGATGAAAACTGGATAATCTAAAGCGCTGGCTTTTGATTTTTTTTATTATAAGATGGGTTAAGTCTTGACCTCAATCTTGACCAAGGTCATAGATGAGGTGGACGATGGAGCGCGTTAGATAACCCAGAAAATGCCTATTACTAAGGCACTGGTACTCCCACGCACCGACGGAACACAGTAAGCTGTTTGGCGTCGGACTTCGGTAGGAGGGTGGTCGCGAACCAGACGGCCTTTCACAAAGCCTACCACACCGTATGAGACCATAGGACGACACCTCAGATTCATAACAAATTGAAGTGTCGTTGCCTGGGGTGGATTAATAGGAGGCGGTCTCATTTGTGTTTCCTTAGTCGCCTTTTATGACACCCACGGAAAGAAACGGTGTGGTGTTATTCTTTTGTACTTACACAACAGTTTTGTACTTTTCACCGAAAATTTTAAGATCGCACTACATTGTTTATTTTTGATCAAATTAGTTGTACATACACAAAGAAAATGCTTGCCATCCTGAATTTCTCTTCAGAAGAAATGTTTTGACTTGTGTTTTTAGAAATTTATTTAAAAAAAATTTATTCCCTTAACTTAGCATTACATTATTATATTATGTTACAAGAGCACTCCCTTTATGTAATGTTAAATACTTGTGTTGGGAGGCTCTGTACTCAGTAACCACCTATCATCACTATACTCATGTTCGATCTAATAAACCTCAGAATGCATGTCAAATGTGGCGTCGAGTTGTTTGAAAACCACTTGAAGCTCTGATTACCCCGATAAGGATATAAAGCATGAGTGTATTTATGTGGTATGTACTTAGTAGCATTTTTACAAAACGCCTTATTAACTTTACGATCAGCGATCCTGAAACGCGCAGAAACTTATCTTTCAGATACTGAGCAAGTCCACATCTCGAATGGAAGTTTAATCAAACTGCCGAGTAAGTAACGAACCATGTCGTTGCGAAAGATGAAGACGTACATAAAGATGGCACTCGCTGGAACTATTATTAGAAGTGGAAATGTTCTGGAGTTGGGACACAGTATGATCTGCTAACTTCTTGCGCCGCGAGTCTCTGCGGCGCGGCCACTAGGGCAGCGGAGACAAAACAAACTCTTAAAAAAGTGTTGATGTAAATTTTAAGTGTTTACATCAACACTTTACATTATTTTACACTTTTTTTTCCAGCCCATATACGTCCCCACCGAGGGGCACGGGCCTCCCTTCGAAAGACGAAGGGGATTTATACCTATAGTCCACCATGCTGGCCCAATGCGGGTTGGTGGACTGCTCGTCTTTTGAAAATGAATTTTCTTGGATATTATGTTTTTATTATGACGGGAACAACATTGAAAACATAATATATACGCAAATTTGGACCCGTTTCGGTATTAAATTATGTGTTCAAATCGTGAAAATTTAAAGTGTAACTTTTAATGTAAGCCGAAATAAAATAAAAGTAAAAACACGTGGAGGTGGAGGAAATTTCGAGTTAACTTCTTAGAATACCCTTCGTGTACCCTTATGTCGTAAGTCCCTTTGAACATACACAAAGACAGACGCGAACGGGTGTTCGTGACCCAAGAACAAACATAGGCTTTTTACACAAATATTTGCTCCGACCGGTAATAGAACACAGAGTGGATCAAGAGGCAGCGTCACTACCACCCGATCGAACCGGCCGTCTGTAAGTAAAACACAGTATAAATACACGAAGGTCATAAAAAAATCAGACATACTTATTAGACAGACTTACGAACTTTGAAAGTACCAAATAGTCTATTAATTAATAATTTATGAGTCTCGATAAATGTAAATATCGATTGACGTACACGCATAAGAACAATTAAGTTGAAAAAGTAATCAAGTGGGCGGCTTTATTTAACTTACCAATATCGTCTGAATAACAGAAAAGACGATGGTGATTATTTTTAACCCACGACAAAAAAAGGGGTGTTATAAGTTTGACATGTGTATCTGTGTATCTGTATGTTTGTGTATATGTGTCTGTCTGTCGCATCGAAGCTCTTAAACTAATGGACCGATTTCAATGAGTTTTTATTTGTTTAAAAGCTAACGCGTAATCGAGATGGTTTTTGCTTTACTTGATGAAAATCGGTTCATCCGTTTAAAAGTTATAAGCAATCGAATGTCGGAGGTTATTCAATTTTTTTAATTTTAGAATTATATCTGTTCCGATGGTAAAATTGACGGTGCCACCACCAACTAAATTTTAAGTTTACGACTTAAGGCGACTACAGCACCCGATAAAGGCAGCACACATAGGAATATGTAGTGCCATCTCCGTCTCTCAACAGGCCTGGGCCGGCAGTGCGAACGGTGTCGATACACGAAGTTTACGGACTATGAAAGCGTGCGTGTGTAAAAACTAGTTCGAAAGTTAGAAAAATGAGATTTATGGAAAGGTAACAGCTTGAATCGAAAAATGCGTTAATTACTTATCGAGATTGTTCAATCACGAACATTTTGATAGCAAATTCAAGTTCCTGTGTGCATTTTACTATCGTTATTACAGCTTAAAAGATACACAATATTGGTATTTAGAGGTGACTTTGTGAGCTTTTTCTATCGAACCAAAAGTGCTGAATCATGTTTTCAGCAAACTACTTATCTAGTTTAAGTCCTGAATATTACCGTAGTATTTTTTCTTCGATTTAATGCAGTGCGTCATGCTTATCTATGCTCTACGCATCATAAAATCGTAATTTAGGTGCTGTAGTCGCCTTAACGTTTGGTCGGGGTGGCGGCGGTGGCGCTACTGGTCGGGGCGACTGTTATCAAGTGTATGTGGTTTCGGTGGTTCTTAAGCCGGGAAACTAAGTTTAAATTAATGGCATAAAAATAGTTTCATGACACTAGTTTCATCAACAATTTCACTTGTAAACATCAAGTTTTAAACTAGTGTCACGAAAATAAATGTATTAACAAATGCAGCAGAGTAAAACTTGACGTTTACACGTGAAATTGTTGATGAAACTAGTGTCACGAAACTAATTTTTATCCGACTTGAAAAAAAAGGAGGAGGTTCTCAATTCGGGTGTTTTTTTTATGTTTATTACCACAAAACTCCGTCATTTGTCGACCGATTTCAAAAAAAAATATTCGTTCGGTAGCATCTACTTCCAGATTGGTCCCATAAATTTTTTATCGAAATTGCTTCAGTAGTTTAGGTCAAAAATAAAATAAAAACTGAAATTTACGGTCATACATGTGGATGATAATAGGTCATCAATGTAAACAAAGCAAAAGTGAAGTTGTTCCCTGAGACTTTTAAGTTATTTTTAGGGCTCCTTTGCGTCCTGGGGCTACCTACTCTACCGGTCACCGTTTAGTGAACAACTTCAGTCTCAGGTAACAACTTCACTTTTGCTTCGTTTAAATTGATCGTAAATGACCGTAAATTTCAGTTTTATTTTTATTTTTGACCTAAACTACTGAAGCGATTTCAAAAAAATGTTTATGGGACCAATCTGAAAGTAGATGCTACCGAACTAATAAAAAAAAATTGAAATCGGTCGACAAATGACGGAGTTTTGAGGTAACAAACATAAAAAATAAAAATAACACCCGAAATGAGAACCTCCTCCTTTTTTTGAAGTCGGTTAAAAAGAACTTAACATCTATATAAAACGAAATAAATCCCAAAAAAAAGAAAAAATATTTATAAACAATGCAGCAGAGTAAAACTTGACGTTTACCCGTGAAATTGTTGATGAAACTAGTGTCACGAAAAAATTTTATGCCACTCATTTCGTAATGTAACTCTGGCTTTAGTTATGTACATTTGGATGTGTGGCCCTTAATCCTAGGATGAAAACTCCGAGAGATTCGCTCAGTGATGGATAAAATACTTCATATTTGCATATTGAAATCGAATGTGACGCAATAATTCAAGAATTATTGGCAAAAAAATATGGTCCACACATCCAAATGCCTGCGACTCTCAGTAATGAAAATAAGGAGAACCGGTTGACGGAGCCCCAATTTTATCATTACCATCTGCAGTAACGCATAAAAAACTCGGTTCTGGCTATAAATCAACCCAAAAACCTAATACTTTGGAAAATATTTACAATTATTTGTGGCCCACAAAGGGAATCCTCCAGCGTAGAACATGTTGTTTGTGTCTGGTATCTCGATAAAAGGGATTTACTAATGAAACTTGGTATTAAACAGAAAATTAAAGGTTTTTCTTACGTTCAAGAGCTCGCGAGTAGTTGTTTTTTTTACATGGTAAGATGTTGTTTATTTTATGTACACTTATGCTCCCGCAAAACGCACTTCCAAACCATTTAAGGTTGATAGCAATCAACATCATGATAGCATGAAGAAACTTGTGTGGTTTCTTGTTCACTGGTAATAATATTGAAATTAGAACGAATTGTAATACCTACATTATTACACACAAACATACTCACAAACACATATAGGACACACATTATTCCTTCAAGAAAAAAAATCCAGATAACGTTACTTTAATCATTAAAAGAATCCAACTAAACAATATCCAACTATTGTATAGTTGGATTCTTTTGTTTATTTGCATTTTTTTTTATTCTACGGTTACAGTCATGCCAAAGCGCACATTGTTGTATATTTTGTCAGTATACCTATACTCATAGAAAAAAAAAAGTTTTCTATGCTACCACAAGTAAAGATTTCCAGGACGATTTGATTTTAAGAACCGCTATTGTCATGGCCTGACTAGACATGGATAGTAATCTATGTGGCCAGACTTTAGACTTGAACTTCAGCCGTAGAGGCGCAGCTCACAGCTCTCAGCTGGGAGATATTGGAGTGCACTGTCAGCTTCTTCTTCTTATCGTGTCAGTAGGTTTTAGTCAGGTGTGTGGCGAACTTGGCTAACACTGGTGTCAGTGTTTTCAAACCGCACAATGGCCTCTGACTTGGTTTTAACGACTGTAGTCAATCGAAGCACAGACACGCTCGTGATAAATATCCACTTTGGTCACCCATCGGGTTATACCTCTGTGTACGTTACTTAACCTCACTGATCGGTTGAGATCAGCGAGCGTCACTGTCAGCTCGTGACCATTTTTACGTTGGAAATACTTCTTTAAAACTATGAGACACTATAAGCAAAGCTTTAGTGTAGCAAAACACACTATACTTATTTCGTGGTTGGTTAAATACACTGTCAAAGCAGTTGATCCCGAGACGCATTATTTATTACAGTCCATCTACTAAGTATATCATAGTCTAGCTTTCCGCCCGGGACTTCGTTCCCGTGGGAATTCAGGAAAATCATGTACCCTATGTTTATCACGGATAATGTAAGATTCTAACGGTGAAAGAATTTTTTCAAATTGGTCCAGCAGTTTCGGAGCCTATTCAATACAAACCACGAAGGTTGGTCAAATCAGTCGATCGCGAGACGCATTATTTATTATAGTCCATCTACTAAGTATATAATAGTCTAGCTTTCCACCCGGGACTTCGTTCCCGTGGGAATTCAGGAAAATCATGTACCCTATGTCTATCACGGATAATGTAAGATTCTAACGGTGAAAGAATTTTTTCAAATCGGTCCAGTAGTTTCGGAGCCTATTCAATACACACAAAAAAACAATCAAATTTTTCCTCTTTATAATATTAGTATATATATATACAGGGCTTTAGGTATATATATCTCTTTCAACCTCTCGAATGGTTAATCAGTCCATGAAACTGAACAACTTCCCCAAGGAACATAGGTCAAAATACGAAAAAAAAATTTTAATCTCCCATACAAAATGCGCTATATGCTTATGAAGTTCGTATGGGAACTAAAATTTTTTTTCGTATTTTGACATATGTTCCTTGGGGTAGTTCTTCAGTTTCGTGGACTGATTAACCACCCGAGAGGTTGAAAGAGATTTACCGAAAGCCATGTAGATGACTGAAGTTAATTTTATTCAAGTTCAAGGGTACAATCACTCCCTAATGTTTCATAAATTATTTAAAAGTGGTGACTTTGTACTAGTTTTGGTTAGAGAAATCCATTGTCTACGGCAGTATTTATTCACACTTTTGTCATAATTTAACATTTAAAAACCCACGCGTCGCGTCGCCACAAGGTCTCATTTGGTTTTTAAATGAACTTCGGTTTCCTTTACTTTATTTTTTGAATAGTTAAACTTTTTTATTTTTCTCTGAAAGATTGTCTTAAATGACACTAAATTAAAAACATTACTAAATATCTAAATGTTATTAGGTCCTCTCACATAGGTAATTCAATCAAAATGTTTCACCATTTTAATAAAAAAACATTCACAGATTTCGTGCCTCACACGACTATTGAACACATTGAAAATGAATTTACGGAATTCGAAAAAATGTCTTTCTCATTTTTTGACTTTTTTCAAAAAGTTACAGGGCAAACCCTTAACCCGATCGTCGTTGTTTTAGGCTCAAATACAATTAGAGCCTGACTAAATTGTCCAATGAAGTTTTTCTCAAATTTTTGATAGCATTCTTCGTTTTCAAAATATCGAGAGCCAAATTCAAAAATTTGGAAAAAATTTAACTTTTTTCCAATATTTCGGCCATAACTTTTGTCGTTTTTGTTTGTTATTTTTGCACCTTACAGCTCTCGTGAATATGCGTTTTTAGATTTTTTTGAATATCATATTTTCACAACTCTCCGAGATATAAGGGAATCGCACTTTTTCGTGAAATCGGAACCTATACTGGAGCGAACGAAAATTTTCAATGTCAAAAAATTTACTACGTAATGTAATTCACTACTTTGACTTATTTTAGGTATCATTCTGAATGTTCTATGAAACAAAGCTACACTTTGACTTTGACTTGACATTTGGGTTGCGGCACAAGAATGAATAACATCACCGTTTGCTCAAATTGAATTTTGTTGTCGTCTTGAACCAGATTGACAACATATTGGAATATTTTTGTATTGTTTTTAATGTGTAAGTGCAATATTTTTTATTTATTTAGAAATGTTTTTAAAAGTGTTCATTATTTTGTGTAAGCTGTGTTCTTATTGGATAAGTTATTTTAAGAAATACCTTATCCTACCTCATGAGTAGCACATAATTGAGCTTTTCTTAGCTCAGAAAAAACTATTTCTTGTTTTATCTTCACTAAATCGTGGGTTGTTAAAATAACCAAGGAACTGACAGATCGATCCCCTCGTTCACATCACAAATCACAATCATATTAGATATTTATTAATTTAATCGTATGGCGTTCATGCGTGGTTGGCATATCATGTTTTGTCTAAAAACTTAAATTTCATAAATTACAATCATACTTGTAATAGGAAAAAGCTGAAGTAATGAGAACAACACAGTGCACAAATCAAATAAATTTTTGTTGACAGAAAAATTATATAAATATGATTGTGAACTGGGCTATTGAGATGTAGAGGTCAGAAGACGCGGAAAAATTTGAATACCCTGGCAGCAAATGTGTACTGTCAAATGTTATTGTTTACGTCAAATCAAGTATCTACTAAAATAAAAATCAAGTTCAGTTAGTATATCAGTCAGTATGTATTTGGGTTTGGGATTCGAATCAGGAAAATTAAAAAATCAAATCAAACATTTACTTCTTATAGAATCACTTCTTTTTACCCGACTGCGCGACGCAAAGGAAGGTAATGTGTTTATCAGCCTATGTATGTATGTATGTGGGTTTGTACCTTTGTGGCACTATTAAGACCAAACGCGTGGGCCGATTGTGATAAATGATACGTAGTTGGAGTCGTCATGAAAATTTGGAAAAATCAAAATTGCCGATTTTGGACGCCATATTGTGTAAAAGAAAAAAAGAAAAATCGACGAACCATGTCCACTAGGGTATCATTAGAAAGCATTTTTAAAGCATTTTTAGTTTTCTCATGTCGTTTTTGAATCAGAATTACCGTTTAGGATCTACAACGATTTAAAGTTGGTTAGTAACGATTTTCACTGAAATATAGGCTTTCAATACGGAAATTCTTCAATTTTTATGCAAGTGAGATATACGAGTATGTACAACTAATGAGAAAATCAATAACCAAATATGAATATCTGACCCTAACTAAAAAGTAAAAAATAAAATAAATTAATTTAAAAAATTAAAAACCCGACTGTGTAATAAACTGAAAAGAAATATTCAATAACAAAAGTCTCGACTGCTGGACTTATTTGTTTTATTACTTTTCAATTTCCACTACGCAGACGTGTTTTATTATTTTAAAATTAATTTACTTTCTTTCATACTTAATATATTTACCAACACCCAGCCCAAACCCTTGTACCTAGAAAGCTGAAATATGCTGAAATATTACTTGTTTTTTTTTCTGTTCACTATTTATTACGCAGTATGTTTTTTATATTTTTAAATTAATTTATTTTTTAGTGATAATAATCTATTGTGTTGGGAGACTATCTGCTATTCCATAACCGGTGTATGTGACTATACCGGTTTCCAAATGTCCCTGCGACATGACATACATTTGAATATATTTTTTTGTTAAAAGATCGGGCTGACGTCTTATTGATGTAATTACAATAGTAGAATAAAGAGTGTAGAAGATTACTCGGTAATCATTGATAGTAAAATCCTTAACTATCAATGATCACAGAGTAATAACAAAATGAGAATTTAACCTTAAATTTATAGAAGCAAAATCGTGCAGCTTAATAATGGACCCAGCGCTGGCGTTCGAAGCAGCAGAAGTGGCGCGAAGCAGAATCATCGACGAGGTGATCGAGCGTGGCAACTCCACCGTGCAGCAGTTCTACGCCGGCGCCGTCGTCTTCATCACCGGCGGGTCCGGCTTCCTCGGCAAGCAGCTCGTTGAGAAGCTACTCAGGTGGGTATACCTTTATCTAGGCGAAAGGGCTCAGACCTAATCCACGACGTACTTAATAAAGGCACTATCACCATCTAGGTATGACATATATAGTCAAGCTAATCAATAGTATGAAATACTGTATAGTTGGCTTTGAAGTATTGGACTATCTGTGGCGTTTTCGATGGTTGTGAATATTTTCAGATCGTCAGCGTATAGCAAGCACTGACTGGTAAGTTGCTGGACGAGGTCATTAACAAAAACGTTAAAGAAAAATGGGCCAACATGGAATCCCTGCGGTACTTCGAACTTGATTTATACGGGGAGAAACATGAAACCCTTAAAAGACACTAATTGAGTTCTGTTATTAAGATAAGATTGAATTACCGTTATAAAGTGCCTTGAATACCATACCACTCCAGCTTTTTGACTAGAACCTGGTGACAAACTTTGTTAAAAGCCTTGGAAAAATCTGTATAAATGGAGTCTACTTGGCACGTTTTAGCAAGAGCTTTGCGTAGATCATTTTTGTAAACTAGGAGGTCAGTGAGAGTGGATTTTGCACTATACCTGACTTACAAATTCCAAGGTCATGCTGTTTGGTAGAAGGACAAAGAGGGATAAAAAAAATGGGATAAATAGCTAGGAAGAAGAAAAATAAAAGACTCTTTCAGAGACTACCTATATAATGAACTTTTTTCTAGAGTATTTTTATTTACTTTAATACATAACTCATGATAATTGGAATAAAAAAATTGTTGCCACAATGTTGGCATGGCGATCAGCATTTTGGAATCCTAAAAAACCTACTAATGTTTTAAATGCAAAAGTTGGAAGGATGGAAGAATTTATAGATGGATGGATGAATGTTAGTTACTCCTTCACGCAAAAACTACTAAGCGGATATTGATCAAACTATGCAGTAATCTAGCTTAGGCATCAGAATAACTAACAGGCTACATAATTTTCACAAAGTTCCACGGGAAAGAAGTCGCGGGAGGAAAGCTAATACATTTATAAGTTTTAAATATCACGACGTGAGTGGTATTTTAAAGTTTTTTTAAGTGTGCCTAGTTAAAAAAACTTGGTTTTATTTCAGGTCATGTGAAATAGAGAAAATCTACATGTTACTGCGACCGAAGAAAAACGAAACAATTGACGAACGATTCACACGACTTTCCGATGACCCAGTAAGTTTATTATTTTTATACGTAATTGATTGTATCCACTTAGTTATAAATAATAATACTAATTTGTTATGATTAATAATTGACAGTTTTGCTATACAGGGCGTTCCATGGCCCTTTACAGCAAAACTGTCAACTGTAATTTAGAGAGAAACTCGCAAAATTACAGTGGGCTTAGACTGAGTAGGCACGTCAGCCGAAAACACAAGAAACGATGAGCACGACGAATTACCACATATTGGGTCACACAAGACGGCCGTAGAATTCGAGATATGCCCCGAAAGTGATGTCGTAACAGACTCAATGCAAATTGAGATGCCATTCAAGATGTCACTTAAAACAAGTCAAGATTACATAAAATACATACCTACACAAAATAAAGGATTTAAATACATACATACACATTCGTTTATTTTAATCATAGCGCTATTTCGATTTGCAATAGGTACAGTAATCGTCTTTTGGGTTCCAGGTGTTTGAAAAATTACGAAAAAAGAAACCGGAATTCCATAAAAAGATAGTTCCTATTGAAGGCAATGTGTCGGAACTCGGACTTGGAATTAGTCTGAAGGACCGGAAGGACATTACAGAACAGGTTGGTTGTGTAACTTTTCAAAATTATATTGTTGCTGATAAAAATGCAACTACAATTTATGCGATTTTTTATTATTCCGGGAGACAATAATATTCTATGAAAATAAACAAACACACGATTGAAGAAGACATCATTGAATAAAAAAGGGACCTTTACTGATTAAATGTAGGATGTTCCAGTTTTGGATGGGTTTGGATTACCTATGATAAATAAGAATTCTTCTATCACTCACTTACGCTCTCGTGGTATTTATATCCTACTTGGAATTACTTACGGGATATAATATAAATCCCTTTATAAGCGTAAGTCCAACTGCTTAAGAACATTTCTTATCAATGAACATACGTTCTCACAGTTAAAATACACGCAATTACATTATGCAGTTTTTAAGTATTTTGTTAGAATTCCATAAAACAAATAATTGGAAATAACAAAATGTTTATATATTTATATCTGACTTATTTTATTTTGTTAATAAACCACTAATCAATGGCGGCTGAATGACAATAGTGATCATTTATCCGTTCAGGTGACAAAATTAAAAACTATCGCAAACACGACAACCTCCCCGATCAGCAGCGCTACTGGCAACCGAACGTTAAGTTGCAAACTAAGAAATAATTTAACATTCAGTTGGCGGTGGCGCTGCCCGTCAAGGTTGCTAAATCAATTGTGTGAGACTTAGATAGTTTTAAATTTCGCCACCTGAACGCATGAAATGGTCACCATTATTATTCAACCGCCAGTGAGACGCCATTAGCCCTGATATTTTTGATAAAATCTAGTTATTTTTGAGATCTCAATACTTTACTATTACAGGTGACAATAATAATCCATGGAGCAGCAACCATCAGTTTTGTTGAGCATATAAGATTGGCGACGATGACCAATGTACGTGGTACCAGAGAAGTACTGAAACTTGGCAAAGATTGCAAAAAACTCAAGTAGGTTAAATTACTAAATTTTAGTGGCTAGACAATGAGTACATTTTTTCTAAGATATCAAAAATAATTCGTCTAAGCCCCATAGACATAGAAATAATGCTAAACCCCAAAGAAGAAACCCAAAATGTAAGAATAATAACATTTTCCAACCACACTGTAACACACGATTAGTAAAGATGTAAAAGTTCCGGCTTAGTTTAGGCACCAGTCTTCCACAAAACCTGTAGTAGGTAATATATCGAAAGGGGTAATCGGGAGGATTGAAAGAGGACAAAAGAGGCATTGCCTTTTAGTATTTTATAATACCTACCTAGCAAAAAGCATTGAAAGTAGACGGATAGCGAAAGAGGTATAAGACCTCTACAGAAATAACTACATGTTTCTAGACTATAAGATGATTTTGTGGCGAAAATGAACATTATTATTATTAATAATTATTATAATGTTATTATTTCCTTATATTTGTGTTTTGTTTACTTGTGCAATAAAGAATGTATTCAATCATTATTATTATTATGTAAATATGATTAATTGACAGATCGTTCGTGCACATATCCACTGCATTTTCTCACGCAACAATACCACGAATTAATCAGGATGTTCTGGAGCAGTTCTATGAGTGTCCCATGCTACCTGCGACCCTTATAGACTTTGTAGAACGATATGATGATGAACAATTAAGGACCATGACCCCACAGTGAGTAAACACAATTTTTATATACCACTTAGCTTTCAGCTCGCGATTCTTCAAGTAGAACGGTATTCAGATGTGTTTTTGTTTTGACAGTCTTCTCAAAAGCTGGCCGAATACATACACCTTCACAAAAGCTGTTGCGGAGGAGGCAGTGCGCTCTATGTCTGGAGATCTTCCAATTTGCATCGTCCGTCCGGCCATAGGTATACTAATTGACAAAAAGCAACACGACTCATTCACAAAAGTTATACTGACTGTACTCTATAATGCTTGTCCAACAAGTTTGAGAATCGAGCGGGTCCCATGTGTTTTTAAAGTTTTTTAGGTAATTTTTCATCATTCAGATTCAAATTGTTTATTTAAAACAAACACTTAACAATAAAAAGTGATTGAAGACTCCTATTAAGCTGTCGCCTGTACCAAGAATTTTCGCTCTTCCGTAAAAGCTATAACAATTTTTTTAATTTAAAATTTCAGTACTCGGTGCTCATCGAGAACCAACGGCAGGTTGGATGGATGCGAGCGCTGCTTTTGGACCCATGGGAGTAAGAGCTAAATTATACGCTTTAGCTTTTGAAATGCAACGTACCTATTTTGCAGAAATGTTAACCCATCGCGCGCTTGTTTACGGCGCGCGCGATACAAATCCTGAGAGTTTGATTAAAGTAATAGCTTCTTTAAATGTGTTGCCGTCCTTTTTTACGGAAACAAGATGGAAAGTGATAGTAAGATATTAAAAGTAGTTATCGTTTAATTATCGTTTCTGCAACTGAGCGATTCTAATCATAAAACGATTGAAGACCTAAAGCCCTCAATAAAAACAAACAATTATACACCAACCTCTTTCAACACATTTTACAATATTTATTAATAACGCAAGTTTTGTTTTATCCACAGTTTTTCATAGGTCATGTATTGGGGGTTTTGCATCTTCTGTATATCAGAAAGAAAATTCACCAGAGCACAGTACCAGTGGACCTTGCAAACAATGCGGTGATTACAGCTGCACGTGAAACGGTGGTAAGACGGCAGCAAGGTCATACCGATATCAAGATATATAACGTCACGTCCACAAGAAATGCAATAACTTTTGGTAAGTTTAATGTCCCAAGCAAAAACTGTATCTCCAGTAAATTGATTGCCATCTGGTACGATCCGAAAATACCTCTTTCGCTTCCTCCACTTTTGGACTTTTCAACACTGCACCTCACTTCACTTCACTGAACGTGCAATGGACCTATCAGCACTTTTTAGCAGGACTTTTTAGTCGTATAGGCGCCTTTGAAGAGCAGCTCCGGCAAGCACAGTCGGCTACACCACCGGTTCAGCTTAATTTGCGAACACTGATCCATGAGTTTGCAGAGTAAAACGTGGTGCTAGAAGCTCTTTCCAAGCTCGCAATACAGACTGTTTACAGACTGTTATTTTTGTTGGCATTGGGACAGGACTGACATGAGATGTTTCTTCGTAGAAAAGTTCTGCTGTTTCACAGAGTAGGTAAAAATGAGGTGGTAAATAAGGTGTTAATTTAAATTCTCACTGACAAAATGAAATTACCTGCATTACTTTAGGTGTTCTTAATCCCGCCATCGACTAGGGAGCTCATCCTCCAAGCCTCGTACAATTCTGGTTGGTTTCTGGGAACAGGACCTTCGACGATTTGTTTGGGAGTCGAAAACGGCGTTCAAGGGTACGGGGATTGTTGTTACCGAGTTTCTTACAAAACCACGGTACGACACCTTCATGGCAGCCAGGAAACACTTCGGCGTCAGAAACTGTTGGACTTCGGAGGGGAAGGTACCGATTCTTCCACCCGACAAGTCTTGCAGAAAGCTCGAGACAGCTGATGAGTTGGATGTTTTGATTTCCGGATTCCCTGCCGCCGAGAGGGCTACCACTACGAGCTGGCAAGACGGCACAGCCGGCAACCCCACCAGTCAGTCTCAAACGAAGGCTCCAGTTGTCGGGGCGCCTAGAAATCTGAGAAATAATTAGTTAAGCTTAACTAATTTCTCTATTTGTTTGCTTTCTTTTTATTATTATCTGCAGATTTTTTGCAGTTTCATGTTTGTTTTTTTTTTCTTATATTGTGCGGTAGTCTGAAGAAACTTCTATGTACTTAATTTTTCATTTTCTCTAATTTTGAAATCGTTACAACTTGTTTTTTTTTTGATAATGATTGATTACCCACTTTCTCAACATAACCTGTAATTTTTCTTATGTCAAACGGTATGTTATCAAATGAGCACGACGTATGTGCTTAGTAAGGGAATGAGAAATTTCGCCGCTTGACTTGAAGGCACGATAGCTCAGTTGGTTAGAGCACCAGGAGATCTGATCCTGGGGTCGTGGGTTCAAGTCCCATTCGCGCCGAATATTTTTCTTTCCCTAAAAATTATTTGTGATTATCCCTCACGCGGGTAAGAGTTTTAAAAATAATAAAAATGGTATCTTGTTTCATTCAGTCAAGTTTCAAAGTATTTTTTTTTCTCTTTCTTTGCTTTAAACTCTTGCTATGTAATATGTACTTGCAGCCATTAGATTGTGTACCGTTCAGTTTATATCTATTCTTCCGTCAAATTGGTAATTTAAAATTTCACACTTCTTAGTTTCTTTGTTTTATATTCCTTTGTTTTTTCATCTTATGTGTATGTGTTCTGTTCATTTCTTGCAGCTTACCTATTACGACAAGTGTTAATGGCACTTTTTTAATAACTTTTATGTCATCCACATTAATGCTCAGAGTATCCCTCACCACTATCCCAATCTTCTGGCGTCCTTTAGCAATTCCCTTGTTGATGCTATCCTGATATTTAAATTTTTTCTTAAACCTTCTCTGTCTTCCACTCAGTTTCCTCTTCCTGGCTATAAATTAATAATAATAATTAATAAATAAACGCTACACGCTCAAAGGCCCACACTAAGGTTTTCCCTTGTGTCGTGGGTCCCTTGGAACACACATAAAGACAAACACAAATACCCATGACCCGAGAACAAACATCTGCTTTTTACACAAATGTTTGCCCCGACTGGGGATCGAACCCAGGGCCCGCCGATCAAGATGCAGTGTCACTACCACTCGACCAAACCGGCCGTTAATTAATCCGTAACGACCGCACGGTTAAGGGAGGTGGGAGAGTCGCTATCTACTTGCAAGCAGATACAGTGCACATTGTTATCTGTGTCTTACCTAGTGCTTACTCATGCTCGGCGGAACATCTCTTTATAGAAATTACACTTCACCACAAAAAGGATGCTCCTAGCTGTCTTCGATTGTCCCTCTTTGAGAATCAACTATTTCAATTTGCTTGAAAGCTTATCAATTTGGTCCCAACTACTATGCTCTTACTTGGGGACTTTAATACATGCCTTTTAAGAGACGATTCCTGCGCTCAGAAACTTCAGTCTCTCTTATCGGCGAACAATCTTCATATCCTTCCTCAATTAGATCCTTACCACATCACTCACGTACTTTGCTATTTCTCAACCTATCAATCAATTTCTTACCACACAATATGCTTCTCAAAGATCTCATTTCCACGGCATTTATTCTACTCACTACCATGTATTAATGTAGGTACAGTATCTTCCCCGTATCCAGTATGTTTCTTAACTGCTGCTGATAAGCTTCAAGTTAAAACAAACTTGGTCCTTTTCTTATGAAAAGGTGCGCAGGGCCAGTTTTCGGCTTTACTCTCCTTTCATTAAAAAATTTTAAAGAAACGCATTCTAAGTATTTAATGTATGCTCAATTTATTTTCTGTATCAGTAATACGGGTGATGAAATCCCTGTTGTACTGAAGTGGTTGGTATTATGATGATGAGAAGAAAAAAATACCTATGCTACTGCGGGGTAAACTAACGTTGTTGTAACATCTCTTTCAGATAAATTGACGGATATCGTGGTCAAAAGTACACACCAGTTCCCGACAGATAAAGCGGTGTACCATGTAAGCTTAATCACAACCAGTAACAAACCTTTGCTCAGAGCCCTGACGGTGTTGACAGCCTACATACCGGCGTATGTCATTGATAGCTTGTCGAAATTATTTGGAAAGCAAACTAAGTAAGTACAAGAACGCCACATTTTATTTTTTAACCCCCGATGCAAAAAAGAGGGTTGTTATAAGTTTGACGTGTGTATCTGTGTATCTGTTTGTGGCATCGTAGCTCCTAAATGGGGGGGACAAATTTTGGTGAAGTTTTTTTGCTTGAAAAATTTTAAGTGGTGATTGTCGGTACCTAGTGTTATCATATTTTTTAATATTTTTTAAATTTAAAGCCTATAAATAAATTCTTAACATGGCGTAACTTTAAATTAGTTAGCGAAATCATAAAGAACTGCACAACTTTGCCCAAGAATAAATGAAATTCTTAAAAAATGTTTCGACTCCCAATACCTACAAAGCTAAAGGCAAATCAGCATATCGCACAAGTTATAATATTATGGAGAGGCAACTTTTTTTTCATTCTTGCAGGTTGGTGAAACTTTCTAGCACAGTAAACAACTTGAACGAAGTGTTTTTATACTTCACGAATAATGAATGGAACATCAGAGACACGAACTTACTGGAGATGTTCAGAAACTTGTCGCCAGAAGACAAGGTCATATTCAATTGTGACACAGCCAGCGTCGATTGGAAACCATACTTGACGCTCCTCGTCTTAGGGGGGAGGAAGTATGTCGTAAAAGATGGTTTGAATCGCACGGCTGTTGGTTTAAGAAAACAATTTTGGTTCAAATGGTTGAATCTCATCATTTTGACAATTTACGGATCCATCCTGTATAAAAGTTTTCGTCTCTTTCTTTCCACTGTAATGTATTTACAAAAATTTGTTAAGTTTTCTATTGCTGTATAAAATAAAATGTTTATAAAAATGTTCATGTTTTATTTAGATGTGTTGATCTCTTTCTCTCTCTTATCGATACCTACCAGTATCTGAACTTTTTAGTGTGGTCATATTATAATAAACTAGCATTCCACCCGGGACTTCGTTCACGTGGAAATTCGGAAAAATAGTAGCTTAATGTCACTCGTTGATAAGAGATATTTCTGTTTTTAGGGTTCCGTACCCAAAGGGTAAAAACGGGACCCTATTACAAAGGCTCCGCTGTCCGTCCGTCCGTCCGTCCGTCTGTCACCAGACTGTATCTCATGAACCGTAAACCGTAATAGTTAGAAAGTTGAAATTTTCGCAGATGATGTATTTCTATTGGCCATATAACAACAAATACTAAAAACCAGAAAAAAAAAATATTAAAGGGGGCTCCCATACAAAAAACATGATTTTTTACTCGTTTTTATAGAAAGCCTGTCCGAGGAATTTCAACTGTCTAATTTGGAAATTTTTACAGCTGATTTATTTTTATTGGTCCTATAACAAAAAATACTGAAAACCAGGATAAAGTAAATATTTAAGGGGACTCCCATACAAAAAACGTGATTTTTTTGCTCGTTTTTTAGGGTTCCGTAGAAATCTACGAACCCTTATAGTTTCGCCATGTCCGTCTGTCCGTCTGTCCGCGGGTTTCCTAAGAAACCCTTGGTACTACAGAGCTGAAATTTGGCATGGTCATATATATAAACTACACCGTCAGAACTGTAGAGTAAAATCTTAGAAAAAATTTTTTTTTCGGGTGTCTCCGGGTGACGTGAAAGGGCGATGAATTTTTTTTTTCGCCAATGTCATCAAATGGGGTGTCATAGGACAGCTTTTTAAAAGACAGAAGGGGTTTACAAAGAACGTTTTTAGATTCAGCACTCCGTTTGCCTAACATACATTTTTAAAGAGAAAATTTTTGTCCAACACAAGTGTCCCCCCCCCCCCTCTACCAGCTAAACGGTTGATTCTAAAAATGTGAAAAATTCACGGTGGTAGTGGTAGTACATACAACGAAACTGTAAGGAAAACTATCACACATAAGATGGCTCTTCATGTTTGCGAGTAATAGTCGACCAACTGCCAAACTTAGTTGGGATTAATAAGAATATATTTACTAATATTAGACCCTTGGTACTCAAGAGCTGAAATTTGGCATGGTCATATATATTGATTGCGCCAACAGACTGAAAAAATAAAATTTT
The DNA here is from genome assembly GCA_949987775.1 of Aproaerema taeniolella. Classification (NCBI taxonomy): domain Eukaryota; kingdom Metazoa; phylum Arthropoda; class Insecta; order Lepidoptera; family Gelechiidae; genus Aproaerema; species Aproaerema taeniolella. The sequence goes on from OX465250.1 coordinate 21,018,939, forward strand.
GGAAATAAAAATTTTCGGATGTTTTCCATAGATTTTTTTTTCTCGCCGATATCATCGAATGATATGTCATAGGATAGCCTTTTAAAAGATAGAAGAGGTTTACCTAAAACGTTTTTCGATTCAGCACTCCGTTTGCGAAAAATTAATTTATAAAGTGAAAAATTTTGTTAAAAACAAGTGTCCCCCTCTACAAGCAAAACAGTTGTTTCTAAAAATTTGGAAAAGTTCACGGTGATAGAATATACAACAAAATTAAAAGGAAAACTATCACACATAAGTTGGCCCTTCAAGCTTGTGAGTAATAGTCGACCAAGTGCTAAACGTTGTTGGGATTAATAAGAATATATTTACTAATATTAGATCCTTGGTACTACAGAGTTTAAATTTGGCATGGTCATACATATCGATTGCACTTACAGATCTACAAAATAAAATAGTGGAAAAAAAATGTTTTTCGGGTGTTTCCCATACACGTGAAAGGGCGATGGATACTTTTTTCTCGCCGATATCGTCGAGTAGGTTATCATATGGTAGCTTTTTAAAAGATTAAAAGGGGTTTTCTAGGTTTTCGTTGAAGGGGTTTTTCGATTCAGCAATCCGTTTGGGAAACATTAATTTTATAATGAAAAAAAATGTGGAATAATTCACGAGGGTAGCATTCACGACGAAGTGTACGCTAGTCCAAAATAGCTGCCATAAAGTGAGGCGAGCCGAAAACCAAACTGTAACATATTTTTTTTTTCGCCAATGTCATCAAATGGGGTGTCATAGGACAGCTTTTTAAAAGACAGAAGGGGTTTACAAAGAACGTTTTTAGATTCAGCACATTTCAGGTGTCGTTTAATAAGTTTTTGGGGGTGCTAATTACGAAAATGACATCAAATTTATACACGATCAACACGCGCCTGCTTTAGCAGCATTTCGATATTATTATATTATCCCTAACAATAATATTATTGCAAAAAAAAAACAAAATAAAATATAAAAAAACAAAAAAAAAATTCAAAAAAAAATATGTTATATTTAAGCCAAAACTACAGATATTTCTGAAACTACAAACTTTTTAATACATTTTTTTTATATTTAGGGATTTTAACATCGACTATGACAATATGCTCGTAGAATTAAGAAGCCAGCTGCATATTTGAATCATGCTGCAACGGAACCCTACAATGCGCGTGGCCCGACACGCTCTTGGCCGATTTTATAGATAAGTCTTTCCGAGGCTGTATCTCATGAACCGTGATAGTTAGACAATTGTTTTTACAAATGATGTATTTTGGTTGTTGCTATAACAATAAATACTAAAAAGTAGAATAAATTAGATATTTAAGGGGGCTTCCATACAAAAAAAGTGATTTTTTTGCCGTTTTTATAGATAATGGTTTTTATGGAGTCCGACTCGCACTTGGCCGGTTTTATAGGTAATGGTACGGAACCCTTCGTGCGCGAGTCCAACTCGCACTTGCCCGTTTTATTTTTCTTATTAAATCGGTACAAGTGTTTTTGAGTTTTTTCGTTACAAACATACAAAAATAGAAATATTTCCTCTTCATAATATTAGTGTAGGTAATAATAGAAAAGATACCAAAATATCTACAGCCATTAGATTGTAGGGTGACTTCAGTCCACATAAAGAAGCAATAAAGTTTATCTATCTATCCACTAAGCTGAACAACTTTCCCAATGAAACAAAGGTTGTAATATGAAAGAAATGATGTACGTCTCTCCATACAACTTGAGTGTGCCACGGTGAGGAAGAACAACGGGCTCAGATCCAGCGTAACTCGGAATTCCTGCCAGAGGTACGCAAGAACGTACTTCGGGAACATTTTCTTATCAGCCCATATACGTCCCCACAGAGGGGCACGGGCCTCCCTTCGAAACACGAAGGGGATTTAGGCCATAGTCCACCACGCTGGCCCAATGCGGGTTGGTGAACCGCTCGTCTTTCGAAAACAAATTTTCTTAGACGTGCGGGTTTCATCACGATGTTTTCCTTCACCGTTGAGCAAGTGATAATTAGAAATCCGTACATAAATCCGAAAAGACGAATTTAGTGGTACAGACCCGCACCAGGATTTTAACCCACGATCTTCGGATTACAAGTCTGGCTCATCACCAACTGGGCTATCACCGCTTCGGGAACATTAGCTGGCTAGAATAGGCAGCATATCACGCACAATGGCCCCATCGACAAACGTAATATGTACTCGTATAACAAAACTTGAGCGATCAGCTGATTACCTCATCACGAGAAGTTAATTTTTTTCAGTTCCATGGGTACTTCTATGTATGTTTCGTTATTAGTTTAAAGTGGTGACTTTGGTTAGAGAATCCATTGTTACTACTTCAGTATTAACTCGCACTTTTGTTATAATTTACAATTTAAAAAACCTACACGTCGCGTCGTCGTCGCCTGAATGTCTTATTTGTTTTTTCTTCGTCTTTATTCTTTATTGTACACAAAAATACATATAAAAAAATACACAAAGAAAGGACATGTACAACGGCGAGCTTAACTCAAGCAATGAGTTTTTTTTAAATGAACTTCGGTTTCCTTTATTTTGATTTTTGGATAGTTAAACTTTTTCATTTTTTTCTGTAAGAGACATTGTTTTACAGGAAAAAAAACTATAAAATATTTTATTATTATTAGGTCTACTCACTCACACAATCTAGGAACTGACAGATCGATCCCCTATTTCACAACACTTCATACAATTTACTTATTTGATCTAACTAGCTTTTCGCCCGCGGCTCCGCCCGCGTGGACTACAAGTTATATCGTGCACAACTTGGGATAAAATGTAGCCTATGTCCTTTCCCAGGCTCTAATCTATCTCTGTTCCAAATTTCATCGAAATCGGTTCAGTAGTTTAGGCGTGAAAGACGGACAGACAGACAGAGTTACTTTCGCATTTATAATATTAGTATGGGTGATGCATTACATCGTGTAGTGTCTATAACAACTTAAATCATAATAATTAATTACAATCATATTAAATAACGGGAAAAGCTAATGTAATGAGGAAGACAGTATAGGAGTCATAAAATAACATTTTTATTGATATTTTTTTTTAAATTAACATGATTGTGACCTTGGTAAAGGTCAGTAGGGCCGGCATTTGAATACCCTATAAATGTGTAAATTCGCCACCGTCAACTCTTATTGTTACGTCATATCAAGTACCTACTAAAATACAAATCGTGTTCGGTTTCAGTATGTGTTAGATAGGCTTGGAATAAAATCAAACACTTACTTCTTTAAAATTAAGTTAGTTAGTTATACGAATACTTCCTTTTAGTGACAAGAAACACTTCTGTTGGGAGACTGCTTTTCCATAACCGTTGTACTTATGTGGTTTCCAAATCTCTCTGCAACATGACATACATTTGAATATATTTTTTTGTTATAAGTTCGGGCTAAATTCTTATTATGTATAATTTCAACAGAAGAGAAAACCGATCATTGATAGTAAAATCCTAGTTTGTAAAAATAACAAAATGAGAATTTCACCTTTATAGAAAGAAAAATTGTGCAGTTTAACAATGGACCCAGCGCTAGCATTTGAAGCAGCAGAAGTGGCGCGGAGCAGAATCATCGACGAGGTGATCATGCGTGGCAACTCCACCGTGCAGCAGTTCTACGCCGGCGCCGTCGTCTTCATCACCGGCGGGTCCGGCTTCCTCGGCAAGCAGCTCGTTGAGAAGCTACTCAGGTGGGTATACCTCTATCTAAGCGAACGTACTCAGACCTAATCCGTAACGTACTGAAAAAAGGCATCATCACCATCTAGGTATATGACATTTAAAGTCAAGCTAATCAATACTAAGAAATAGTGTCTTTTTTAGGGTTTTGTACCTCGAAAGGAAAAAAAACGGAACCCTTATAGGATCACTTTGTTGTCCGTCCGTCCGTCCGTCTGTCTGTCTGTCAAGACCCTTTTTCTCAGGAACGCTTAAAGATATCAAGCTGAAATGTATATCAAATACTCAGGTCTACTGTCCTTTAGAGCTGTGAAAGAATCAATTTTCTAAGCCAACGCAATCAAAAGATACAGCCGTTTATGCTGCAAATTTTCGACACTCGCAAGGGAATTAAAACCTACGGGTAATTCCGGTGAACTCAGAATCTTGAAATTTGGTACGAAGCAACGTCTTATAGCATAAATAAAGGAAAAAATGCGAAAACCGTAAATTTTTAGTTGCATCATTAGTTACACGCGTAGAGGTATTAAATTGAACTTTTACTGATATACCTACAGGTTTGTACGGAACCCCCGATGCGCGAGTCCGACTCGCACTTGGCTAGGTTTTTTGTTTGATAGTTGTGGATATTTTCAGATCGTCAGCATACAACAAGCACTATCAGGTAAGTTGATTGACGAGATTATTAACAAAAACGTTTAAGAAAAATGGCCCAAGATGGAATCCCTGGAGTGCTCCGGACTTGATTTAGATGGGAAGAAACGCGAAACCCTTTAACGCCATTAATTGAGTTCTATTATTAAGATAAGATTGAATCGAGCGTAATAAAGTGCCATGAATACCATACCACTCCAGATTTTTTACTAGAACCTGATGACAAAGTTTGTCAAAAGCCTTGGAAACATATGTTTAAATAAAGTATACTTGGCCCGTTCTAGCAATGGCTTCGCATAGATAGTTTTTGTAAACTGACAGTCACTGATAGTGGATTGTGCATTAAACCTGACCTGCAAAATCCAGAATCATGGTGTTTGGTAGAAGATCAAAGAGAGATCGAAAAAAAAAGTCCAGGACTACATGGGCGACTGTTTCATCAGCCTCTTGGTGATGTTTAATACGAATAGGTGCTTGTTCAAAGCAGGGTACCCACTGTAAGGTACCCCCGTAAGGGTACCCACCATTATTTGTAGGTTATCTCTGGATAAAAGCAGTCTACGCGTCAGGCGCGGGGAGGGTCCTGTAAAGGCTTTCTTCGACTGCCGACAAGTGGTTACGTTTTCCCACCAGTCTTTGTGTTGCAAAAGGATGCGTGCTCGGATCCAGGTCCGTACTTGGCTAAATGGAAGCGGGATAATTGGCACAGGGCCTGCCAAGATAGTGTCTGATCCCTTCCTAGCCAATTCGTCTGCCGCATCATTACCTATGGAACCGCTATGCCCCTTAATCCATTGCAAGATGAAGATATTTTATTTAGCGCTTGGTGGCATTCGGTGATAATAATAGGTCCGGAAGTATATGAGTAATTTTCTAGGGCGACAGGTGGTTAACGACTACGTTTGCGAATCCAAGTACGAAATTGGCTAAAGGGCATTGGGATAATTAGCACAGGGCCTTCCAAGTTGGTATCTGATCCCTTCCTAGCCAAAATGTCGGCTGCGTCGTTACCCATCGACCCACTATGCCCCTTGATCCGTTGTAGGATGACCCTGTTGGCTGATGCTACTTTGTTCAGCGCTTGATGGTATCAAGTTAACTAATTCATTCATTCAAAACATAATTGAAAAATTAAGTATTATGTGTAAGTAGTATCTCGAAGATCGGTTTGCTATGCGAAGAAGATAACACTTAAAGAACAGTTTTTTAATCGCATAACACTCGGGTCAGCTCGGGAGTCAGGACATAATTTTCTGCTCCTCTATCTTTCAGCCCTTGCTATTCTTTCAATCGAAAATGACGATTATTGTGTTTTAATTAAAGATTTTAGTCTTAGTGTTTTAATTAAAGAAAAGCCGCAAACATCAATTTTAAAATTTACTATACTGTATTTGTTAATTTTGAAAATATTTCAAAAGCCGCAAACATCAATTTTAAAATTTATCATCTTTGTATTTGTTAATTTTGTAAATCTTTCAATGTAAAATATTTTAAAACTCAAATTATATTTATTTGTATAACTTTAGCATTTCTCGTCAAACATGACAAAATTGATAAACCAAACAACCAGACCTACTTTTTCATCACATACTTTTCACGAAGGACGAAGGGCCTCGCAAAGACCTGCCGCCCAGGGCCTTGCAATGGTTAAGGCCGCCTCTGCTCGTTACATTATGTTCTTGAAAGTTTAGCATGTTTCAGTAATATATTTATAGTTGGTGACATTAACATAAATATTCGGTGCCTAGACACAGATGCCTCAACCTATTTGAATACGATGTCTTTTCATGGTCTTTTACTGGAAAGTTTCATACCCACAAGAGGTAACAGCTGCCTTGATCATGTTTTAATAAAGGCCAAATCTAACTCTTATACTTTCACTTTACAGTCACTTACAGTTACAGTCCAGTTACTGATCATGCAGGTGTATTTTTCTGCTTTAAAATCAAAAAACCTAAAATTGCACCTAAAACCAGAACATTTCAAAAACTAAATATGGACGCCATCTACACCGAATTTTCTACTATTGATTTTAACTTTGAATATAAAGAAAATGGTGGTGATGTGGCAACCAATATGTTTATTGACCTACTATCTGATGTTATAGCAAGGAATTCCCTTAGTATAAAGATTCCGCGAAATAAAATTATTCTTAAGCCCTGGATCACCGTAGGCCTTGTACGCTGCATGCGTAACAGAGACATGATGCATAAACGTATAAAAAAGAAACTCAAAAATGAAATCCTTATTAAAACATACAAACGCTACAGAAACTTTTGTAATAATTTACTTAAGAAGCTGAAGCGTGAGTATGAACGTGAGCAAGTCCATAATGCTAAAAGTAATCCTAAACAGCTGTGGAATGTCATCAAAACTGCTACTAACATAAACACAGTAAAAGCAACTCCCAATGAACTTTTAACTATTGAAGATACGCCACATCTCGCCGTAAATTTTGTAAACGCATTTTTTGTGAATGTTGGCAAAAGACTTGCTGAGGCCATTTCTCCATCGCATACACCTAAATATAGTGCAAGTACAACATCGCATTTAAAGTCATTTGTGCTGTTAGATGTTGATTCTGTGGAAGTAGAGAGCACAATACTAAATTTAAAGTGGGATTGCTCACCTGGCTGGGATTCTATATCATCCAATGTGCTAATAAATCTCTGCACTTATATTACTCCAGTAATAACAGATCTTATTAACAAATCTTTAACCACAGGAATATTTCCTAACCCACTTAAGAAAGCTATTCTTCATCCTATATTCAAGGCAGGGGCAGAGACTGTGTAAAAAAATATAGACCTATTTCTATTCTTACTTCTTTATCAAAAATATTTGAACGCATTATAAATCACAGATTGACGAAGTTTTTAGAATCTCAAAAATTACTTGCAAGTACACAGTATGGGTTTAGAACCGGAATGTCAACGAATGATGCTGTTCACGACTTTGTAGATCATTTGGCAAAAAACATTGATGGTAAAAAGAAATGCTTAACTATATTTCTCGATCTCACAAAGGCGTTTGACACAGTCTCTATCCCCATTCTTATACATAAATAGTATGGGAATCAGAGGCACCCAATTAAATTTATTTAAAGATTATCTATCTAACCGTACGCAGTGTGTCAGGATTGGAGATTATGTTAGTGATCCACTTCCCATTACCTATGGGGTCCCACAAGGGAACATACTTGGCCCTACAATATTTTTATGTTATTTAAATGAACTGTGCTCACTCCGGATTCAGAACTGCAGAATTATTTCATACGCAGATACAACCTTAACTTTTACTGGCGATTCTTGGAGTGAAGTTTTCTCCCGAGCTCAAAACGGTCTCACTGTAGTATGTCAATGGCTTGCAGAAAATTCTCTCACACTTAATACTGATAAGACAAAATATATAACTTTCTCCATCCGAGACCATTCCTCTATCTCTCTTAATCATTTTCAACTTTATGCTCATAAATGCTCATTTCCTCCTAGAACTTCTTGTCGTTGCCAACCCATTGGAAAGACCCTGAATATTAAATATTTGGGTGTTATCATTAATAATAAGCTATCTTTCCAGGAGCACATACATAAATTTTCACAAAAAGTCAGGAAACTTATCTTTATATTTAAATCACTTCGGCATATACTAGATATGAAAACTCTCAAAATGGTATATTGTGCATTAGTGCAATCTATTCTTACATATTGTATATCAGTATGGAGTGGGGCTGATAAAAGTAAACTAATAGAATTGGAGAGAGCACAAAGGTTAATCCTCAAAGTTTTATTTTTCAAATCCCGTTTATATCCAACAGAGAAATTATACAAGGAGACAGAGGTCCTTTCTGTTCGACAACTTTATATTTTGGCTTGTTTTACTCGGCAACACTCATTACAAGAATCCTTTGATCATGACAAACTATCATCGCGACGATTTTATACCATTTGTAAAACTTATACGCCCCATACCAGCTTCGGCACTAAATTCTTTTGTTTCAGAGGTCCCCGATTATACAACGACATAAATAAAGAAATAATTATCTACAATGATTCAAAATGGGAGTGCAAAAATAAAGTGACAAAATGGCTCATTAAATTAAACTACGAGGTTACTGAGCAGTTGTTGTTTATTGTAACTTAAAATATAATGGCACACATGAACACACACACACATACACACACATACACAAACATACACACACACACACACACACACACACACACACACACACACACTACACAACACATACTCGCACTACAAAACACATACAACACGCACGCATGCTTGCACAGCATGGACACACATCGAGATATGTACTGTATTAGAGGTATAATAATAATCTTAGAAATGTAAGCTCACCTTTTTAAAGTGTTTTTAGAAACTTTCACATATAGCTGCCTATCTCTGGGGTGGGAGGCCCGGAGTCCTATAGCACAGGCTCTTAGTTTAGGCTCCGGTCTCTTTCAGATAAGAATATGTCTAAGTATGCTATTTATTTAATAATGAGGTTTTATCTGTTAAGAGCAAATCACGGACTGGCAGTCCTCTATAAATTACAGCATGCATTGAATGGAACTTGACGCAGTGAATTGTAAACAATTTGAAATATTTGAAAATTTTGTTAAAATTTTAAAGACTAAGTGAATTTTTGTATAAAGTTTTATTAATATTCAATTTTGTGACCATGAGAATATGCTTGGTTTGTAAATATAAACAGAAAACCGGCCAAGAGCGTGTCGGGCCACGCGCATTGTAGGGTTCCGTAGCAGCATGGTTCAAATATGCAGCTGGTTTCTTAATTCTACGAGCATATTGTCATAGTCGATGTTAAAATCCCCAAATACTATAGCATCAAAAAGAAATGTATTAAAAAGTTTGTAATTTCAGAAATAATTGTAGTTTTGGTCTAAATATAACAGAATGGAAGTATTTAATGCGCGAGCGAAGAATTTTTTTTTTTGTTTTTTTTAATAGTTTTTTTTGTTTTTTTTTGTTTTTTTCTTTTTGCGATAATATTATTGTTAGGGATAATATAATAATATCGAGCTGCTGCTAAAGCAGGTCGCGTGGTGATCTTGTATAAACTTGATATCATTTTCGTACTTAGCACCCCCAAAAACCTATTAAACGACACTAGGGTACCTACCACGATCGTTTAAAAGCATTTCTGTTTAGGATCCAACTTTGAACTGCTTCGCAATTGGAATAATTTTTTAAATTGTACCATGACGACGCTGCTTTTGAACTGCTCGGTTGTCTATGGTCCATTTTAAATGTCTACATAAACTGTCGCTGGTCTGCCTTTGAATCGCAACAGCTCCAAAATTGAATCGCTTATAAGCCATCATGGTACGAATAAGCGTTGCAGACTTGTTTAGGTCCTAAATTGGATCGCGCTAAGCGATCATGGTAAGCCTCCTGAAATGTCAATATGTTACAGCTTGGCTTTCGGCTCGCCTCACTTTAAGCGTGGAACCTTGTATGGCGGCCATTTTGGATTAGTGTACACTTCGTCGTGAATGCTACTCTCGTGAATTATTCCACATTTTATTTTTATAAAAATTAATGTTTCTCAAACGGATTGCTGAATCGAAAAACGTTCGTAGTAAACCCCATCTATCTTGAAAAAAGTTATCCTATGATAACCCACTCGATGATATCGGCGAGAAATAAAAATCCCTCGCGCTTTCACGTGTATGGAAAACACCCGAAAAACAATTTTTTTCCACCATTTTATTTTTTAGATCTGTCGGCGCAATCAATATTACGACCATGACAAATTTTAGCTCTGCTGTAGTACCAAGGATCTAATATTAGTAAATATATTCTTATTAATCCCAACAACGTTTGGCACTTGGTCGACTATTACTCACAAGCTTGAAGGGCCAACTTATGTGTGATAGTTTTCCTTTTAATTTTGTTGTATATTCTATCACCGTGAATTTTTCCACATTTTAAAAACAATCGTTTTGCTTGTAGTGGGGGACACTTGTTTTTAATAAAAATTTTCACTTTAAAAATTAATTTTTCGCAAAGGGAATGCTGAATCGAAAGACGTTCTTAGTAAACCTCTTCTATCTTTTAAAAAGCTATCCTATGACATCTCATTCGATGATATCGGCGAGAAAAAAAAATGAAATAAATATAATGAAGTGGAAGTATTTAATGCGCGAGCGAAGCGAGCGCGAATTTTTTTTTTGTTTTTTTTTTTTTTGCGATAATATTATTGTTAGGCATAATATAATAATATCGAGCTGCTGCTAAAGCAGGTCGCGTGGTGATCGTGTATAATTTTGATGTCATTTTCGTAATTAGCACCCCCAAAAACCTATTAAACGACACCTGAAATGTCAATATGTTACAGCTTGGCTTTCGGCTCGCCTCACTTTTAGCGTGGAACCTTGTATGGCAGCCATTTTGGATTGGGGTACACTTCGTCGTAAATGCTACCCTCGTGAATTATTCCACATTTTTTTCATTATAAAAATTAATGTTTCTCAAACGGATTGCTGAATCGAAAAACGTTCATAGTAAACCCCTTCTATCTTTTAAAAAGCTATCCTATGATAACCTACTCGATGATATCGGCGAGAAAAAAAAAACATTGCCCTTTCACGTGTATGGGAAACATCCGAAAAATTTGTTTTTTCCAAAATTTTATTTTTTCAATCTGTTGGCGCAATCAATATGTATAACCATGCCAAATTTCAGCTCTGTAGTACCAAGGATCTAATATTAGTAAATATATTCTTATTAATCCCAACTAAGTTTGGCACTTGGTCGACTATTACTCACAAGCTTGAAGAGCCATCTTATGTGTTATAGTTTTCCTTATAATTTCATTGTATACACTACCACCATGAATTTTTTCACATTTTTAGAATCAACCGTTTAGCTGGTAGAGGGGGGGGGACACTTGTGTTTGACAAAAATTTTCACTTTAAACATTTATATTAGGCAAACAAAGTGCTGAATCGAAAAACGTTCTTAGTAAACCCCTTCTGTCTTTTAAAAAGCTGTCCTATGACACCCCATTTAATGATATTGGCTAGAAAAAAAAATTCATCGCCCTTTCACGTCTATGGGAGACACCCGAAAAAAATTTTTTTTTTTTAAGATTTCACTCTACAGTTCTGACGGCGTAGTTAATGTTTATGACCATGCCAAATTTCAGCTCTGTAGTACCAAGGGTTTCTTAGGAAACCCGCGGACAGACGGACAGACGGACATGGCGAAACTATAAGGGTTCGTAGATGACTACGGAACCCTAAAAAAGGAGATAATCGGTCAATGTACAAGTATGTTTTTTTACCAACTGTTTTATTAAAAAATGTTGTTTTAAAATGTCTTGATTCTACTTTAAATGATTAGAAATTGTCGGGAAGACTTTCGTCTTTTTCTAAGTATACATATATATAGTAATGTTAAAATGACTATAAAAGATAAAATTTTCGCATTTTCAATTTCGCTTGATTTGCCTGCTTTATTTCGCTAGTGCTTCCAAAGACAGTCGATAAAAACAATGTCGATAGAAACATGTTATAGGTAAGTATATTTAGTGTAAAAAATTACTTAATGTTACGTACAATGGCAAACAAAACCGTTTTTATTTTGTTGAGTACCCATAATTACTTTTTTAGGGTTATGTAGTAGACTACAAAGTTATAGTTTCGCCATATCCGTCTACTCGCAATTTTCTAAGAGACCCTTGATACTACAAAACTGTTATCACACCTTAGTACCTAAGCTTTTCAAGATAACAAGTAATGTTTGATTAAATTGCGCGTCGCTCGACACGCTCTTGAATGATTTTAGATAAATATTTAAAAATTTACTAATCTTCATAAGAACAGTAAGACAGAATACCTAACCAACCAAATTTCTTACAACAGATTTCCAACCGACGAAGTTTTTTAAAAATGGCTTCAAAATATGAATGTTTCGAAGAATTGGACATCAAAGAAAAGCCACGAAATATTTTAGAAACATTTTGACCCTAAATGTTTTATAGGAAGTAGGAAATTGTTAAAATTTGGTAGTGTTCCTACAATATTTGAAGAAAATGTTCAAGGTAAAGGTTATACATAAGGGTTACTAGAAACATGTCACGATAGAAACATGTACCAGTTTTGAAAAATTACATACTTTAACTTTTTATAAAGTAACACAGCTATAAATATTATTGTTTTTGAAACTAACGGATTTATTTGTTTTATTTTTCATGATTGTAGTTAACTTACTCCCTAATACATGTTAATTGTTATTTTATCTTAAATTTACAACTCGAGCATCTGTGGCCCATTTGTTAGTAAAAACAACTTAAAACTATAAATGTTTCATAGGAAGTAGGAAATTGTTAAAATTTGGTAGTGTTCCTACAATATTTGAAGAAAATGTTCAAGGTAAAGGTTATACATAAGGGTTACTAGAAACATGTCACGATCCCCGCTAAGGGTGGTAGTAGGCTTTATGAACTATTGAATAATATTTCAAAACTGAAAAAAGAGTACCAGTTTTGAAAAATTACATACTATCACTTTTTATAAAGTAACACAGCTTTAAATATTATTGTTTTTGAAACTAACGCATTTATTTGTTTTATTTTTTATGATTGTAGTTAACTGCCTACCCCGCTGGGAAATACATATAGTTTGTCGACTAACCGACTCACTACGTCGAGTTCGGTTTTCTGCCGCTGCCGCCTACAGCGCCAAAATGGCGAAAATCAAATGGTCTCGTTTTTGATTTGACAACAGCCAGTCTAGTGGTATTTAACTTATTTTTTCTATGTCTATGGAGCAAATAAATGAATTTTTATTTTTTATCATTTATTTCATAGGGAAATTTGATTGGTTCCTCGTGCTATGAGTAGATGTCAAAAAAATAAAGTTGGATGAAACCACTTTTTGATTGGCCTACTTTACTTTTTTGATATCAACGAATTAATTAACCAATCAACTCTCACTTTTTTCGAAAACTGTTAATTCGTGTTTGGAACTCAGCTAATTCCATAGTTAGATCATATATTCACATGTTTTGGGAATATGGTAGAAATGTAGCTGCAGGGCAATTGAGCTATAATTACTAAGTAATAATTCAATGCTACAGGTTAGTCCACCGCATACAAAGACGTTTCAATGAATAGGTTGCCGATAAGATTTTTCTTCAATATTATATTACAAGATGGGTTAACACTTGACCTCAACCTTGACCAAGATCAACCATAAGAGACCATAAGACGACACCTCAGATTGAGAAAAAAATAAAGTGTCGTTGCCTGGGATGGATTACTAGGAGGCAGGTTTCATTTGTGTTTCCTTAGTCGCCTCTTACGACACCCACGGAAAGAGATGGGGTGGTGTTGTTCTCAACGGATCACCACACGGCAAAGTTCTTAATAATGGGGCCACTTTTTGCACCCTAACTTTATTACTGTTTTTATATGATGTAACTTTGTACTTTGTTCTATTATCTATGTTGGTGTGCAATAAAGTTGGTATATTATTGACGGCCGGTTTGGTCGAGTGGTAGTGACGCTGCCTCTTGATCGGCGGTCCTGGGTTCGATCCCCAGTCGGGGCAAACCTTTGTGTAAAAAGCAGATGTTTGTTCTCGGGTCATGGGTGTTTGTGTTTGTCTTTATGTGTTTTCCAAGGGACCCACGACACAAGGGAAAAAAACCTTACTGTGGGCCTTTGAGTGTGTAGCGTTTGAGTGTGTAGCGTTTATTATATTATATAAATGCATCCAAAGCGGCCGAACTTATCTAACAACTTAGTTATTGCTGTTAGACTATGTTTCGCCAAGGAGAGTCGAAGCAAAATCTCTATTGAAATGTGCAGTCCAACATGACTATTCCTACAGGACTATTCCTTCGGGGGTATTCCTTCGATATTAAAGCACTTGTAGCTGGCGGCGAGCTGGCCGCATTCACTTGAATGGCCAAGGAGGTCGATCGACGCTCGTATAACATGACGCTCGTGTCTTAGTCTTAGGTCTTAGGCTAAAGCATTTGTGTTGCATGTACATAAAAATATATTTTATGGACATTCCGAACACTCAGATCTTATTTTATTGCAACGAAATAAAGAAAAACAAACATGCTATGACGAACGAACAATTTTTTGAAATGAAAACTTCTTTAGCGGCGTTGAGCACTTTTAGTATGGGGAAAAAATGTTAAAACTCGCGATGAACTCGCGTCGGATCGTCAGATGTCACTTTACCGTGATCGAAAATGCGTAGGATAGGGTTGCCACCTTTTTTGAAGTGAAAACTTCTGTATCAGCGTTGTGTACTTTGAAGTATGGGTGGAAACCCGGACGGATTGCAGCCCTAAGGTATAATTATCTCAGTGACAGATGTCAACGATGTCAACGATTATTCGCACATAGTGCGCAAATACCGATAGACTATTTTACTGAATTGAAAGTAGACAGTTTGGTCGTGTGGAAAAGTTACCAGATTGTAAGCAACAGGTCGAGGGTTCGAATCCTGAGAGAATAACGGACTCTTTTTGTGTATTTTGTTTTATTTCCATATTAATGCACAACGTTAATGTTCAAGTTTTCACTTCTGCCGGCACTCCCGGAGTGCAACCCGTTGTTTTTTGTTAAGGTGTGAACTGTTTGGCGAAGCCCTTTGAAGAGTGACAATAACCTATTATCAGGGCGGCAGTTACGAATTAAGACTATGCAAACGTCCCGCACCCCGCATCCGCCGGCGAATCAAGACGAATGCATCTGTCATTCGTCTTGATTCGCCTCTCGATCTACCATTTGCGAAGCATTGCGCTATATAAATTTTATTTATTCATTTATTGATTATGGAACCTTAATAAAGAGATTTAAACCACATCATCATTAACAGCGGCTGTATCACTATACCCAATGGCGGCCCAACGGCGCTGGAATGACAATGGTGACCACTTCAACCGTCAGTTGATGAACCATCTAACCTCACACATGTTTTGATGACAGCTACCTTGAATGGCAGCGTAACCTCGAACTGAATGTTAAGTTCCTACGTAGTTTGCAACTTAAGAGGATCGTCTCAGTGTTTTTTCCCCCATACAAACGGCGTCAATGGATTCCATCCCCTAAACTTCAACGGATCCCTGTAAAATTTTGGTATAGTGTCAGGAACACCAAAAACTAGGTCCGTAAGTTTTGATTTTTTTGATATTTTTAGTAGACAAAAAGATATTTGAGACTAAAATTCAGCATTTTTCGCCAAATAAATTATCAACATTTAAGAGGTGACTGTTGAAAAACTAAGAACAATTT
Organism: Aproaerema taeniolella; assembly: GCA_949987775.1. Lineage (NCBI taxonomy): Eukaryota > Metazoa > Arthropoda > Insecta > Lepidoptera > Gelechiidae > Aproaerema > Aproaerema taeniolella. Next base: position 21,034,588 of record OX465250.1, read on the forward strand.
TGGAAAAAACAAAACGTAAGAACCTCGTTTATACGCTTACAAATCGATAGAGACTAAAAACGTAAGATTTTATTAAGTTTTTAGGGTAGGAATTCATTGACGCCTAAACTCATAATTTTGGAAATAAAACTCGGCATTTCGCCGGAAAACTACAATTGTTCCTTTCGCACAAGTCTGAGGCGGGTGGTCGACATTGAGACAGCATGAAAAACAACTGAGACGCTAGTCCAAACTGAGACGCTCCTCTTAACGTTCGGTTGCCGGTAGCGCTGCTGATCGGAGCGGTTGCATAGACATCAAAATAAGGTGCCAGTCATCATCAAGTGTATTAGGTTTCGATAGTTTAGAATTTGCCACATGAACGGATAAAATGGTCACAAATGTCATTCAACCGCAATTGAGACGTCATTGATTAGTGGAATAGACGACCCTTTACTTTTCACTATAGAAAAAAAATGGCTTTTAACAATGACTGCACCTCTGAGGAAGACTGCGCCTTTGCGAATAGGCATAGAGTCAGTAGGGTCAAAAGAACGAATGCGTATGTATGTATTTAAATCTTTTAATGTGAAATACATACATCATTGTAATCTTGACTTGTTTTAAGTGGCATCCTGAATGTCCTATAAAATAAAGATTTTTTTCTAATCTATTCTATTCTAATGATCCATAACAATGTCTTGAAAAACAATAAAACAGTCGAAAACAGAAAACAACTTAAAACGATTTCTGCCTGAGTGGTCTGAAAAAGCACAAACTCAAATGATAAACTCGTTTTGTTTGAAGCGAGACCCAACAGCTTTTCGAGCGGAAAAAATAAGAAACAAGGCGCAGTTTCCTCTCGCCGATATTTTCAGATGGTTAAAATGATAATGGAAACGTCGCCAGATGTTTTCAGGTCAACATTTGAAATTGAAATTTTTTATTCCTAAAGCAGCATTTACTTAAAGTCCTGTAAGTATATGTATAAAAGAGACAAAAAACTTTTTTTTTAAATAGAACCAACTTCAAAAAAGCGAAAAATAAATACAATATCATTTGATGTGCTATGTTATTACCTTCCTACTGAGCTGTTTGAAGTCGGTACGAAGGCGGCCTATCAAACTTAATTTTCTTGGCACCGACTTCAAACAGCTTTTAAGGGTTTCATGTTTCTCCCCGTATAAATCAAGTTCGGAGTACCGCAGGGATTCCATGTTGGCCCATTTTTCTTTAACGTTTTTGTTAATGACCTTGTCCAGCAACTTACCTGTCAGGGCTTGCTATACGCTAACAATCTGAAAATATTTACAACTATCGAAAACGCCACAGATAGTCCAAAGCTTCAAAGCCAACAATACACTATTTCATAAGCTTGACTGTATACGTCATACCTAGATGGTGATAATGCCTTTATTCAGTACGTCACGGATTAGGTCTGAGTATATTTTCGCCTAGATAAAGGTATACCCACCTGAGTAGCTTCTCAACAAGCTGCTTGCCGAGGAAGCCGGACCCGCCGGTGATGAAGACGGTTTTGAACTGTTTCCGGCCTTTGATGTTTTATCCATTCGACAATTGTTTATTCTCTACTCTGTTCTAAAAAAACACACTTCCATTTCATACGATCCCGATAGTATCGCTAACAAACGCTTAAAATACAAAGTCTGTATCCCATCTTTCACTCCTGCAACAGAATTTTCAAAAAGATTCTTCGGCTTTTTAGGAACATTTCTCTATAATATAATAAATAAAAATGTATTTATATATTCCATGACTAAAACTAACTGCAAAAGGGCTGTCACAAAGTGGTTAAAATCACTCAACTACGAGGAAACCGAAAATCTCCTGAGGGTTGCTTCTTATTTCTTATTCTTCTTAATCTTAACCATCCCAAATGCATGACACACACATATATACACACACACGCACACACACACCCCTACACACCCCTACACACGCATACACACTCACATACATACATACATACACACACACACACACGCATACATATACGAGCATTTAACCAAATTTTTCCTACTCAATTTTAATCAGACTACCTTTTTCTTTTTTCTTTTTGTTAATACTTATCTAAAGACGTACCTACCGTGTCCACCTGGTCCGGAGCAGGAGAGGCTGGTAATCTGTAACACAGGTCTCCCTAGTACAGATACCAGTCTCTCACATAGATTATTTGTACTGTACCTCTTAGATTAAGTAAATTTTTGTAAACCATATTCTGTGTGAGAGAACAAATAAAATTTTATTACAAATAAAATTGTATTATTATTTATTTATTATTTATACATACATATGCTGATAAACACATTACCTTCCTTTGCGTCACGCGGTCGGGTAAAAAGAAATGATGACGTAATTGCTGGCTTTTTATAAGAAGTAAATGTTTGATTTGATTTTTTAATTTTATTGATTCGTAGCCTAAACCCAAATACATACTGACTGATATACTAACTGAACTTGATTTTTATTTTAGTAGATACTTGATTTGACGTAAACAATAATATTTGACAGTACACATTTGCCGCCAGGGTATTCAAATTTTTCCGCGTCTTCTGACCTCTACATACTGAGACAAGGTTTCACCAAAAGTACGGCACTCGCAACATTCGACCTCCGCTTGGTGGGTATATTCATCGTTCTGTGGCCTTTCGTGGCAGCTTTCGTTACCGGGCAACAAAATGTTGGAACGATATACCCCCACCGATTAGGAACCTAACTTCTAAATCTAATTTCAAGACAAAAATGAAACTTTTCTTACTTGAAATACAGAAGTTAGGTATACCAAATAGTTATCTCGGTCACTAGCAACCACGTAATCATTTCTTTCATTTTTTGTGTTTCGGCTCTATTTAAATTTAAATTTTCTGTTTCTGCATATTAACGTACCTTTATCTACTGCACCTTCACACCTCATTACACTCACACAGACACTTAACACTTGAATTAGGCCCTAAATTTGTAGTCTTAACATTATACAGTATTAACTCTGTCCCTCGCATCTCACTTGGGCGAGGGCTGAAAATCAGTGTTGCCAGCCTGATAATCAGTCTGGCATTAGTCGCTGAGCCCAGGCCTTTTTCCTCACTGCGGCAGACATATGCAAGCTTAAACTTGTTTATTAGGATAAGAATATTTTGAACTTTTTTTAATGTATGTGTGTGCTGTTCTGAAGAAATAAACGTATTATTATTATTATTATTATTACATCTCAATAGCCCAGTTCACAATCATATTTATATCATTTTTCTGTCAACAAAAATTTATTTGATTTGTGCACTGTGTTGTTCTCATTACTTCAGCTTTTTCTCATTAGCACCGTTAGGTTTCAATGAGTAAACATTAGTATGACTTTATCGTCGAGTTGACTAAGAAATAGAACCTATAAGTTACAGGCACTTTAAGCCACGTTCATTATTGTCACATTTTAGTAATATTTTGGTGAGTGAGGACGATTCAACTTCTACGTTAACATTTTTATTTAAAAGCCGCCATCAAATAAATTTGAAATTGTTACACAGTCATAGACAAAGAAAAGTAACCATACAGACATTCCACTACATTCTATAGAAAATTTGAGTGCAAAATTAAAAATACCTAGTGATTTGTCGGAGGATTTACCACAAAATAAACCACTTCCAGCTTTATGAGATAAGTTAGAGAAATGATCAACCCTCGATCTACCTAATCCCTACTAATATTAGAAATGCAAAAGTAACTCTGTCTGTCTGTCTGTTACGCTTTCACGGCAAAACTACTATACCGATTTTGATGAAATTTGGTACAGAGATAGATTAGACCTTGGGAAAGGACATAGGACACATTTTATCCCACAGCTGGGCAAGATATAACCTTTAGTCCACGCGGGTGGAGCCAGTGAATTTAAGATATTTTGTTTTTGATACCGCAAGAGCGTTTTTAAAAGGTACGCCTTATTTTAACTCTGGAAAAAGCAGCTGCATTTAATGCATAGTAGAGGAAAATATGCTGGCTAGGAGTCAAAGAACAGCTTAGAATGTGCCAGCTATCTACTCTTCCCAGGTATACAGAAAAAGTCTGTAAGTTGGATGTGAGGGTTTTGCTGTATAACGGGCGGAAGGCTGACCACCTCTCACCATAATGCAACTTGTTTCATCGATAACCCTCACAATTTGTTTCAAATGTGGCGTCTAGTGGTTCTAAAATCACTGATGCCCTGCCTACCCCGTTAAAGTTTATAAACGTGAGCGTATGTAGAGGAAAAGTGGGACAAAAAAGGAAGACACATGAGTTCTCCTATGTTTGATTGACCCCGAAGAACTGATTAATTTTTATGATAAATTAGATGAAGACCATCACATTCATAACACGCCTCTCGAAGATTTACCAATTAATATGGTTGAAGATCACTCAAGGTCACTCAAAGGGCGATCGAAAGGGCTATGCTCGGAGTTTCTCTGCGCGATCGATTCAGGCAGGGCACATTGCTCGTAGGACTGATGGCTGCTGGGGCAGAAAAGTCCTCGAGTGGCGACCACGTACCGGAAGGCGCAGCGTAGGAAGGCCTCCCACAAGGTAGACCGACGATCTAGTAAAGATTGCGGGAAGTCGCTGGATGCGGGTGGCGCAGGACCGATCGAAGTGGAGATCCCTGGGGAGGCCTATGTCCAGCAGTGGACGTCTTGCAGCTAACATGGTGATGATGATGGTTGAAGATTTTATCATCGCTGGCTCATTTCATAACATTTGTTTGATTTTGGTATTTTGCGGAAATGTTTGATGTCATGGTGTACGGGAAGTTTAGGTTTAAAGATCTTTATTTCTTATTCAAGACATGGCGTCACTTACATAAGAAACCACAAATAACATGTTTATGCAGTTATAAGGCCGTACAAAAGTTAACAAAACAACTTCAAACAAAACTAAGAGGGTCCGAAATTGATTTACGTACTAAATGAAATGCTAGATTCTTGTGAAAAGAACAGACCCACAGAAATACAGAGCTTACAATTTTTCTAACTAAAGAAGGTGTGTGAAGTTGTGAACATTATGTACAGCTTGTGCTATCAAAATTTTGAGCTGTAAAACGTATTTACATTGAAATCGCAAAAATACATCTTATTTGATGGATCTAGAAGGCTGTATTGATATTTGCGGTTTTGATTCTATTAGCAGCAACTTCCATAATCTGTGTCACTTGTTGGTTCTATTAGGTAGCGCGCGACTTATTTTGGTTCTATTGCACACAGTGTAGGTTATTTTGACCAAATAGGTCCCCAACTTTATGGTAATTATAACTTTCATAGGTAACATTGACTTTATACGAAGTTAAAGCGACATAATTATATTACTAAATACTTACAGGTCGAATAATAAGTAATTTTGACTTGTGAGTGAAAAAGTATAAAAACGCCATTTTGTATCAGACGATCTTAAAAGTGTTCGAATAATACAATAAGTTTTCCGTTGATTTCTGATAAACCAATATTCAATTAATAAAACTAAGGGTTGGTGTTAAAATATATCATAGTTACTTGTAAATAATTTGCTTAAAAACAAAATCTTTATCAAAAGTGAAAAACTTATCTTAAGTAATAAAAAAATATTTTTGTTAATATCACAACATATTGAAGGCCCATTGCTATTTTTCGAATCACCACTATCATTACACACAGTAAAATTTTCATCGCATACGATTTCAGCCATTCGTTCGCCTGTAAATAATAAATTAATATTGAAGTTAGAAGTAGTAACATTTATAAAATAAGTCGCCATTGCTAAAATCATGTCATTTTTTAATGGTATAGTAAAAGAGACTCTAAGAAGATCGTAATAAGTTTTATGCAATGTTTGTACCCAAAAATGACAGGTTAATTATACCTCAGTAAGTAATTTTTAAGAAATATTGACGTCTTATCAACGTCATGTTGTGGTCGCAATGACCAAATAAGTAATTAAAACCTAAAGACACGTCGTAACTACGTCGAATCGACACCGCATCGGCTACCTGTCTTGCGACTTTAGGGTTGAACTTTCTTGAGCGACTTCGATTCGAGGTAGCTGGCACGTGACAATTTTCCCCATTAAGTGGATTCGACGTGGATTCGAGGTAGATTCGATGTAACTAGATTTGGTCCCCAACAAAATAATAATTTTAATAGGTGTAAAATGAAAAGACGTAATTTAAACCATAAATGTTTGCTGGGAAGGTATTTCTTAAAATAACTTATCCAATAAGAACACAGCCTACACAAAATAATGTACACTTTTTAAACATTTCTAAATAAATAAAACATATTGCACTTACACATTAAAACAATACAAAAATATCCCAATATGTTGTCAATCTGGTTCAAGACGACAACAAAATTCAATTTGAGCAAACGGTGATGTTGTTCATTCTTGTGCCGGAACCCAAATGTCAAGTCAAAGTCAAAAAAAAATAGCTCTGTTTCATAGAACATTCAGAATAATACCTAAAATAAGTATCATTTGACTAAAATAAGTCAAAGTAGTGAAATACATTAGCATTTTTAACTTTGCGCTAATTCGCAAAGGTGTAGTCCTAAATACGTAGTAAATTTTTTGACATTGTACATGTCTTTTCGATCGCTCCGCAGTATAGGCTCCGATTTCACGAAAAAGTGCGATCCCCTTATATCTCGGAGAGTTGTGAAGATATGATATTCAAAAAACTCAAAAAACGCATATTCACGAGAGCTGTAAGGTGCAAAAATAACAAACAAAAACGAAAAAAGTTATGGGCGAAATAGTAAAAAAAATATTTTTTTTCCGAATTTTAGATTTTGGCGCTCGATATTTTGAAAACGATTTGGACAATTTAGTCAGGCTCTTATTGTATTTTAGCCTAAAACAAAGACGGTTGGGTTAAGGGTTTGCCCTGTAGCCTAACCTTTTTGAAAAAAGTCAAAAAATTAGAACGATATTTTTTCCAATTCCGTAGATGCATTTCCAATGTGCTCGATAGTCGTGTGAGGCACGAAATCTGTGAATGTTTTTTATAAAAATAAAAACATTTTGATTGAATTATGTGAGTGGACCTAATAAAATTTATTATTTCGAAGAACGAGCTAAGAACTACTGTGGCGCCATCTATTAGCTTTTTGTAAAACTTGTAGGAAACGTCAAGCTTGCTTGGGTAAGGTTGACACGACTGGCCCGACTAATTTTGTAATGGCAACATTAATTTTATTTCATTAAAAGAGAAAGTACTAAGTCCATGGGCAGGAGTCGATTATGTTGGTAGACCTGTAACACCGATTCTGATTGGTTGAATTTTTGAGCGGGAATCGGTTAGTAGCCTTGATTATGGAACGAGTGGAGGTGACCGCTCGCAAAGAGAATATAAACACTGGCGTTTTACCGCTCGGGAGGCATTATTCGAAAAGTAGTCGTCGAGTAAACTGCTCCAAAGAGCTGCGGCCAGTTCGTGTCAAACTTGCCGCGTTCCCTACTATCAAATCTTTGCGAGTTTCTATTTCATTTCCACCATGGCTAACCTCCTGGATAACGACCCTGCGTTATATATATATATGCAGGAGCGGCCGGAGGCGGAAGCCGAAAACCCCTAACATCAGAATGATTTTCCATGTTTAAAGTCTTTAAGAGTGGGCGTTCAGGAAAACAACGAGATGTTTCACAGTTTATAATTAAATCTCTATAAAAACAAGTCCTAATATCACCATAACTAATAGAATTAAGTGCTATAAACTAAACACTCAAAATTGAATGAACACTGTCTGTATTAGAGTTAAGTTTTGTTCACAACAAGAACACTATTCAGTGCGGGTGCACTAACGCGGTACAACGGTCTACGATTCTGTGAGCCCGATCGCGACGTGTGCTCTCAGTTTCGAGCTTGCCAGAGATCTGTCCCGGGGGAACGCTGCTCCGATTCTCTCTCTGTCGTAGCAAACCTCATGTTGATAAAAACAAAACTATTAAATTCACAGTTCTGCGAAGGGACCCACAGCTTCGTACAGTAACTCATAAAGTCACTCCGTTGTTCATATAAACAATACATTGAGCTTAATCTTACAATCATAAGCCGCCGTGCGACCGGATCAACTAATGCTCTAGTTAACATAAACAAACGTAATCGCTACGCCGAAACCATTGCGTCAAATCTTTTGTGTGTCAGAGCGGTAAAATGCCGCGAGTTTAACTAAAGGCACTAAGTTGGTGCTTGCGCCGACACGGCCTTCCTGACTGTCACACGTCCTCGTGTGCAATCCGAACTCCGAAGCACAACACCATTTTATTCGTTATCTGTAACGAAAAAAACTTCTGAAGTCTAACCGATCGGCTAACCTGACTACAATAGATAAAAGTCAGATGGTTATGTTCCAATACTTTGTAAATTCGTATGAGTTAAACATTAAATTGTTCCTGCTGTGACATTAATTCTGTTCAGTGATTATAACACATGTTACAGGACACACAGTCCCGAACACAGACCCCTCTTGGGCCATATTCAGACCACACCGGGCCACAGACCACACCGGGCCATTCATAGACCACACCGGGCCACAGACCACACCGGGCCATTCATAGACCACACGGGGCCATTCACAGACCACACCGGGCCACCACAGACCACACAGGGCCACAGACCACACATGGCCATTCACAGACCACACCGGGCCATCACAAACCACACCGGGCCACAGACCACACAGGGCCACAGACCACACAGGGCCACACTGGACTAGTCCCCAAGACAGCACATTCGGCCATCACAAATCACATCACTTAGGACAATGTAGTCATAGGTAGTATGGCTACATCTCCCAAGTAATCCAACCAAGCTATTGCCTTATCGTTAGGGATTTGCCTTGGCATCCATACCAGCTAAACTGGGTTAAGACATGGCTAAATGCCCAACGGTAAAGACAGTAGACATGTTAGCTATCACTGAATTGATATCACAGCCTCACCATTATTTATGTTACCGCCGACACGGCCATCTGCAGGAGCGGCCGGAGGCGGAAGCCGAAAACCCCTAACATCAGAATGATTTTCCATGTTTAAAGTCTTTAAGAGTGGGCGTTCAGGAAAACAACGAGATGTGTCACAGTTTATAATTAAATCTACTGTCTGTACTAGAGTTAAGTTTTGTTCACAACAAGAACACTATTCAGTGCAGGTGCACTAACGCGGTACAACGGTCTACGATTCTGTGAGCCCGATCGCGACGTGTGCTCTCAGTTTCGAGCTTGCCAGAGATCTGTCCCGGGGGAACGCTGCTCCGATTCTCTCTCTGTCGTAGCAACCTCATGTTGATAAAAACAAAACTATTAAATTCACAGTTCTGCGAAGGGACCCACAGCTTCGTACAGTAACTCATAAAGTCACTCCGTTGTTCATATAAACAATACATTGAGCTTAATCTTACAATCATAAGCCGCCGTGCGACCGGTGATCCGGTGATTAGTTGATACTAATGCTCTAGTTAACATAAACAAACGTAATCGCTAAGCCGAAACCATTGCGTCAAATCTTTTGTGTGTGTGAGCGGTAAAATGCCGCGAGTTTAACTAAAGGCACTAAGTTGGTGCTTGCGCCGACATATATATATACTAGCTGATGCCCGCAACTTCGTTTGCGTGTTAATTTTTTTTTGTACAGAGTACCTACACAGATTGAAAACATCTATCTTACGTGATTTAGATTTTTACATACAAAAGTTTTTTCCCGCTAACTCCCGTTCCCGTGGGAATTTTGCAATATCCTGTTGCAACTAAGCTTTAAGTTTACTAAGGTACCTGCATGCCAAATTTCAAGCGTCTAACTTAAGCGGTTTAGATTTTTCATGCAAAAGGATTTTCCCGCTAATTCCCGTTAGATAGATTAAAAAAAACTATTTCTAGTGGGCGTAAGTTCGTGAAATCATGTTATGGTTTTTAGCGATATAACCGTGAACCAAGGCAAACTATACAGTGTGTTATGGACACCATAGCGAAAATGGAAACCCTGAATTCAAAACCATGATTTTCCAATAGAAATTTTTAGCATTTTTTTTAAATCTACAAATTAGTCAACACTAAACTCTTCTCATTAGCTGTGAAATGCAGTACAGCTGCTATCGCGTTGAGCATGTGCCTCCGTCCTGCGTAGTCAGTAGACATCAGATAGGCCATCACCACGTTTTTAAGGTATTCTAGGTTTGCTCCTTCCCTGGATTGGATGCGTCTTAGCCTGAAATAGTAAGATAGTGGCGATTAGTGAGGTTGAGCAACGTACAGAGAAGCAGTTAGCTTAATGGGAGACCATTACGGCAATTGGTGACAAGTGTTTCCTTACACGTATGGATTTATTCTTTACTATCTCTTCGCCCGCGGCTCCGCCCGCGTGGGTTACAGGTTATATCGTGCCCAGCTGTGGGATAAAATGTAGCCTGTGTCCTTTCCCAAGGTTCAATCTATCTCTGTACCAAATTTCATCAACATCGGTTCAGTAGTTTAGCCGTGAAAGCGTAACAGACAGACACTTTCACATTTATAATAGGTATAAGTAGTGATTGTATGGCCGCACAACAGGTTAACACACGCGTGCAATCTTATACTGTCACGATAAGAACTGTTTCGCAATGAAAATGGGGTAACCTTATGCGCTGGCCTCTGTACAATTATAATACAAAGGATAACAAGTTTACAGTAATAGGTTTACAATTTGTGTCAAACGTGGCATCTAGTGATTCTCGAACCACTGATGCACTGCCTACCCCGTTAGGGATTATAGGCGTATGCATGTTGTTTTTTAAAGCCGGTTAAAAACGAATATTTGTCCTGTGTGTTTATTTATCTTTACTAGCTTCCCGCGCGGGACTTCGTTCCCGTGGGAATTCGGGAAAATCATGTACCCTATGTCCATCCCGGATAATTTAGGATTCTAATGGTGAAAGAATTTTTCAAATCGGTCCAGTAGTTTCGGAGCCTATTCGATGCAAACAAACAAACAAACAAACAAACAATCAAATCTTTCCTCTTTATAATATGTATAGAATAGATATAGATATAGATAGATATAGATATAGATAGATATAGATAGATATATATTTAAATATATATTTATACTTATATATTTGTTTATTTGTATTATTTATATATATTTATGCACCACGAACTACTTCTTACCTTACTGCTGTCCTACCCTAAGGTTGCCTGGAAAAAATTGCTACCCAGCAACAAGGCCGCCTTGTTGTACACTATGTTTTATGTTCTGTTAATTGTATTGTATGTCTTTGTGTGCAAATAAAGTATATTGTGTTGTATTGTATTGTATATAAGAATGGCGAACTTGATATTCACTGAATGGTCGCAGCGTATATCTGTCCCTTTCCAACATTCTCCTTCCCTTTCCTTCCCCTCCACCTGCAGTAGCTTTCGGGTTCGTGTGTCGACCGGCCCGTCTCATTGTGTCTCATTAAGATTTAATTTACAAAACCTTTAACACCAGGCAGGTTTGCAAACTTTAGGCTTTGAATATGGTAAGTTATTTAATAAGCGTTTTATTGTTTGGTAAAACGCTGTCATTAAAGAACTGTACGATATACAAAGCCTAATTATATGAGACATGTCTGTTATCGCCTGGTGGAGGAAACGCCAATGTGATATTATGTACTAACCATTTATTTGTATGTGTGTCCAATAGTTTATAAATGGGAAGGAAAGTAAGTATTCTTATGTCATGGTATGTATAAATAACAAAAAACTGCAGGTAAAATAATATAATATATTGGAAAAGCATATCAAGTAGATATATTCTTTTGGAAACGCAACAAAAAAAAAATTAATAAACTTCCAATTAACAAATCATTAAATAGACTTCCTTGTACTCACAATACTTATTTTATAGTAAACTTATAATCAAATGTATATAGGAAAGTCACATTATTTACCTTTTCAATCAAAAATGAAAAACAAAACATAAAGAAATAAGATACCTACTGAATGGAACAAAATAAGTAATTATTATTACGAAAATATTGTAACTATTTTGAAATATCGTTAAACATATATGATTCAATCATTTTAATAAGTATATAAAAATAAGAAAAATAGCGATGAAAAGAAATAAATATGCAACTTGGAAGAACTGAGTTATACTCTGTTCTAAAGAACGTGGTCTTACTTCTCCCATGTAAAACCTAGCGAACGTGTTTTGAGATCTCCAATTCCCTCTAGATAGGATTTCGTCCAACGGGTAGTTAAGCATCCAGTTCTTGGAGGCCACAGCGGACCTAATACTGCCTGCGGATGGTTCGATACCGGCTTCTTGTAAGAGTGATTTAACCCAGTTAGCTATCACGGGTTGTGGCTTTGGGGGCGCCACGAACTGTTAGAAATAAGTTATTGATGTTGCACTTGTCTTTCCGGGGCTGTGATATGTGTATAAGAGATTTAAGCCAGAAAATAGAGTCATTTGCCTTGTTTTAGGGATTACAAAGTAAGCGCCACCCTGACTGTCGATAAGATGCATTATCGGTTTTAGAGCCGTATAGTGGCCAAAAAACTGCTTCTTTATCTGAGATCGTAAGATGTTCAGCATCCACTGACAGAAGGGTCAGGTCGTGGATGCGTCGGCCTGAGCACAACAATAAGATGACTGCCGTGCGACGAGCGCACTCAAAAAGAGAGAACTTTGTGCTGAAATTATTTGCTAACCAAGCACTTGCTACATTGATATCCCAAATGAGGGGTTTTTGTGCCTTTGGTTTCTTGACTGATATAGATTTAAGAATGCGCGTAACAAGTGGGTGTTGACTAAGCTTATCAGAGTTGGTTGGGTTAGATAATGTTGCTAGTACTGATCTGTGAAATAGAATTGTGTTGTAGGCGAAGTTATGTTTTTGGGAAAGATCAGCCAGGAAACGTGCTAAGTTTGACTCGGTAGGGCACTGTATTCGGACATTTTGATCATGGGCCTATCGGCACCATCGCTTCCAAGCAGAAATATTTGATTTTTAGTAGATTCTCGCCAGCTACTGTGGAGTAAATCCATTTGTTCAGCTGTCCAATCCGGAAGGGCTAGGTCCCACTCCCACATTTCCATATTTCCAACGTTAAGTCTTGAATTTTGTGAGGAGGTAGGTTCGTTGCTGTGTCTATTAGCACCTTTTTCAAGTTCCAAATCGTGAATGGGGCTGCGATAGCTCGCTTCCTGAAGTCGGCTCGCCAAAAGGCCTTTTCCCATTTGGGGGCTACTATTAAGAATACACCCCTCGCGTTGTTTATATGAGCCAGTACTTTCGGGATTAGGAATGGTGGTGGAAATACCCAAGCCAGATTGTATTCCCATGACCGTGAAAAGGCATCGGTTTACGCTGCCTCCTGGTCTCTCGAGTCTAGAGATACGTATGTCGGCACTACAAGAGCACGGTTGGACGCAAATAGGTCGACTTGTGGTGTGCCCCACTTTGCAAACACTTTGCTAGTCAGGGGTGTCAATAGGTGCCACTCTAGATGGTGACACTCGCGGGACAGATAGTCCGCCTCTATGTTGTGCCGACCTGGTAGATGGTGAAGTATTAATCGAATGTTGTACGCCTGAAACCAGGTTCGTGAGGTGCATTAGTGATTTTGACCAAGTTCCTCCTTGGTTTCGGAGGTATGATAATACAGTGTTGTTGTCAGACTGAATAGAGACTGTAGAGCCTTCCAGGGAGTGACCTTGATGTCGAAAAAGGTAAAGGACTGCTAAAATTTCCTTGTTGTTTGAGTGCAAGGACGCTTCTTGAGCGCTCCAGGTTCCATAAAATTGATTGTTGTCTAGCCGGGCTCCCCAGCCTGACCCTGATGCGTCGGTCGAAATGTAATGACTCACTTCGGGTGGGTAAAGACGTATTTTGAAGGCTGTGCAACCACCAATTTAGCTCCCCCAGAGCTTCTAGGGGCAGCAAAAACTCTTTAGGGGATCCTCGAACAGGATTGAGTTTGCAAATTCTAGAAGTTTTCGGAAGTGTAGACGTCCGTGTGGTACCACTAGGCTGGCCAAGTTTAGCGTTCCTATAACGCTTTGGACTTCTTGTAGAGATGATGTTTGTCGCATTAAAGTATGTGATATCTTCATGTGAATTGATTCTTTCTTTGGAACCGGCAGTAGCACCAAATTTTGAGGAATATCTCAAATCAGACTTTGTTTTTTTATCTGTTGTTGGGGAACAAGGACAGATTTTTCGTAATTTAATATCCATCCCAAGGATTCTAGTGTATTGATTGCAAAATCTATTTGATCCTGAAGGAGTATCCTGTCTTGATTGGCCAGAAGAAAATCGTCTAGATATACCAATATTCTTAATCCCTGTTCTCTGAGGTACTGAGCGACCCAGTTGGTCAATGAGGCAAATATTTTCGGTGCCGATGCTAGACCGAAGGGTAGGCACGTCATTTGGAGGACATTTTCCTCGAAAATTAGTCGTAGGAATCTCCTGTGACTTGGGGCAAATACTCAGATGGAAATAGGCATTCGATATGTCGATTTTGCCTAGCCAATCGATCGGTTGTAGGAAGTTGTTGATGCTCTTTTCTTTTATTAGTCTGAACTTGCTTTCGTATACGTATTTGTTCAACTTTTTTTGGTTGAAAATAGGACGAGTCGAGCCGTCCTCGACTCGTCTTATTCTGAGGAACAGGCTTGATATAAAGCTGGGTGAATTTTACCCGTTTCCCAGGACACCCATTTCTATCATTTCACCCATCCTGCTGCGCGGGAGATAAAGAGGAAGTTTCGAGTAAAAAGGTATGCGGTACCCTCGTGATATAATTTGCAAAATTACAGGTGGGGCCCGTAAGCGCTCCCAAGTTGCGTAATAATTGTGTAGGCGACCCGCTTGAAAAGTCGAGTCAGAATTTGCGTTGTGATCTACCTCTGCGGGTATAGGTGCTTGTTTGTTTGCTCTGACAGAGCAGTCATTTTGTGGCCTTAGTCCCCTGGGACGAAAAGGCTGGCCCTGAGCGGGCATACGATAACCTGGGAAAGGCATGGCAGCCTGATTGTAAGGTGGAAAAACTCTTTGCGCACGAGGGTAGAACCCAGGATTGAACTGGTATACATTGGCATGCCATGCGCTGGCGCCGGTTGGTTAGCAGTTGTATTGCCAAAACCTTGCATGCCTTGCGCAGGCATTTTAATCCTAGTCTGTGTAGCGTTAGCCTGTGCGGCCGACGATCCTTTCCTTTCGAGTTGGATGTAGACTGGGGTTTTAAGGGCCAAAAAATTATTAGACATTCCGCCTTGTTTTTCTAGGTTAGCCGCAAAAATATCTATTTTTTTTAAATACATTTAATTTTGCATCTACAGACTTGATGTCCGTGCCCTTGTCTTGTTAAATTTAATATTATAAAAAATATTAAAAAAATATATCTGATTTAAAGAGGTTTTCGTAAGATGGAGGAATTTTTCTTAAATAATTTCTAATAAACTTATCTTTTACAGAACGCAAAATAGCATCGCGGTGCTGTAGAATAAGGTCAGCTCGGGGACCACAAGCTAGTTGTAATAAATCGTTCGAAATTTTGTTAAATTCCCCTTGAGAAAAAATTTCATGAATTTTTTTTTCGATAGAAGGTAGATCGAACGTTTCGCCCGTTTGTAACAAAGCCAGTAAAGTGTTTATCAACTATCGGAAAATCTTAAATGGCAATTGAAATGTATTATTTAACGTATACATTTCCGGTAATTGATCAATTTACAGCGTCTTGCGGTAAAATGATCCGACGAACGCGAGGTGTACGCTGATCGGTTGAAAAGTCGAGGTGCATCGCTGATTGGTTGAACGTCTCACTCGAAACTGCGACAAGTAGGTTTGTTAGTAACCCGTTAAAGGTTGGTTGGATTAGGTTAGGTTAGAACTACGACCCCCAAAGCATGAGCCGAGCGAGCGCAGCGAGCGTGCCGCGGCAGCGGCCGGTGAAGTGCCAGAAACGACTGAACTGTGGTTGTGTTAAGCGGTTGTTGCATCAAGCAATCAGAGAACAGTAAAAATGTAGGTACACTAAGCAGCGATTGGTCCATTTGTGCATGCTTTGACGTGTCTCAAAATCGTTATTTGATAAACTTACAGCCAGGCAGCGTAAGTTGATCAATTAGCTAAATTTTATTGCGTCAAATAATACATTTCAACTGCCGTGTATAATTTGCCGATAGTTGATAAACTACCTCGAAAATTGATAAACTTACGATTCTTATTATTTTCCGGGGACATATACAACATCTCACCATGTAAACATAGCCACTCGCGAGCTCTTGAACGTAAGACATTATTTGGTTTATACACTTACAAGAAAAGAAAGTTCAGTGGTCAATCCCAAATCCCTTTTATCGAGATACCATAGACATGAACAAGATGTTCTACGCTGGAGGATTCCCTTTATTTTCTGAACCTTACCATGAGACCAGGGCCCAGTGGCTCCACTCTGTACTATCTACGATCGGACTACCTGTCACTTTCATCTGTATAGCGCAACACAGAGATGTAATAGCACGGGTAAAGTAAGACTAAAAATGTCTGGGCCTCGATTCTGTAACTCCAGTTGGATGTTGATAGGGTTTCAGTTGAGTTTCGATAGGGTTAAAGTTGTGTCTCAGAAGTGTGTCAGTGGAGTGTAAGCTGAATGAACACCTTAATGACTTCCAAATGGAAAACTTATCGTTCAAAATCCATTGTCTATGTCCACCGATCGTTTCTCAATTATTTCTCAATGAAACACTGACTCGGTATAAGTTGTATGATAGGTCATTGCCATATAAGTATTATTCCATTTCATAAACATAGAAATAAGTTGAAGTCATGTTAATGCACCACTGACATAAAGATGTCTATGACATGCACAGTTATTTTTTCTATGTCTATGACTACTTTACAACAAATCTTTCGAAACTTCACTGACCTCTATACATGTATATACTTTGTATAGAAATACAGGTCATTGAGGACTTTTGGTTTAGGAAGTGGTATTCAACTTATTTCTATGTCTATGATGTACCCGGTATAAAACTCTGAATTGTTAATGGATACGAGAAAAGAGGACATTTTAAAATCTCTAAGGAACACCATTGATGAAAAATTGCTTACTTGCTTAGTCTTTAGATCAATTCTTGTTTTTGTATATTAAATGAAATTAAACTTAGGTTAGGTTAGGTTCTCACGGGTTGAAAAGAAGCACGATTGGTGTTCTTGAGGAAACAGGGCAGGTCTGCAGATTCTTTCTGCATACCGACCCATTTGCCCGCTAGACGAGGCCGGAAAACTATTCGAAAGAATTATTTCCTCTGGTTCAGCACGCACCTGTGGAGCGTCGGCCCCGACCTGTCGAATGACTAGTTCGGTTTCCGACAGTCACGCTCGACGTGGACGCGATTGCGGCAAGTCTTCATATCAACAACGCCTTTAACTCGTTACCCTGGAGGACAATAAGGGAGGTACTGGTTTACCATCAGGTACCTTCCTACCTGTAGCGCCTGGTTGAAAGTTACTTGCAGGACAAGTGCATAAAGTTTAATGGTCGAGATGGAGTTCTTCATCAGAGGAAGATGACGTGTGGGGTACCGTAGCATAAACGTGCTACTGTGGAACTTCGAATATTTTAAAATTACATGATTTATTTCTTCAGTTATCGTATTTTCCGCGGACTACAATGCCTATTAGCAAATTACCACGAACCAAAACGTCACTAATTATTTTGATGCCGTTTTGGTTTGTAAGTACCTAATTTTTGTTTTTGTAAAAAAAAAAAAAGTACTAGTAATTTTCAAAAAGGAGTATATTTTTTCAAAGAACAAACATTAAATAAAAACTAGCCAAGTGCGAGTCGGACTCTATAAACACCATTATCTCTATAAAAGCGGCAAAAAAAATCACGTTTGTTGTATGGGAGCCCCCTTATATATTTAATTTATTCTAGTTTTTAGTAATTGTTGTTATAGCAGCAACCGAAATACATCATCTGTAAAAACTTCAACAGTCTAACTATCACGGTTCATGAGATACAGCCTCAGACAGACTTTCTATAAAATGAGCAAAAAAATCACGTTTTTTGTGTGGGAGCCCCCTTAAATATTTATTTTATTCTGGTTTTTAGTATTAAATACTAAAAACAACAAATTTTGTTGTTATAGGGCCAATGAAAAAACATCATCTGCGAAAATTTCAACGGACTAACTATCACGGTTCACGAGATACAGCCTGGTGACAGACGAACGGACGGACGGACGGACGGACAGCGGAGGCTTAGTAATAGGGTCCCGTTTTTTCCCTTTGGGTACGGAACCCTAAAAAACTTAGTCGTATTGAGAACCTCCTCCTTTTTTTAAAGTCGGTTGAAAAGTGGTACTTATGGGATGGTAAAAGCCGAAACATCTCTGACTCTATTTTGAAATTTTATGTTTTAGAAAATTTTATTTTCTAGAGTTTCTACACAAGTATGTCTATGTCTAAGTAAGAACGAAGTTACAAGTACTTGCTGAACAGTAAGATTGCATTAAGGTTGTATAATGTTACCATAATGTTACTAGCAATTGACGGCCGGTTTGGTCGAGTGGTAGTGGCACTGCCTCTTGATCGACGGGTCCTGGGTTCGAATCCCAGTTGGGGCAAATATTTGTGTTAAAAGCAGATGTTTATTGTCGGGTCGTGGGTGTTTGTGTCTGTCTTTATAAGGGGTTCCGAGGGACCCACGACACAAGAGAAAACCTTAATGTGGGCCTTTGAGTGTATGGCGTTTTATTTATTTATAATTTATGAAACCAAGATTATGAAATCAGGTACTGTCTAGAATCCCCAGGGATTGTTTGTATAAAAGCTCTGGAATAGTCAAATAGACTATGGAATGAGATTATATAGTATACACTACATATACACAGTGTTTTAGGTATCGTATACAGCCCGGAACAGCAACCAGCAATGAATGCAGGTTTCCATTGATTGTAAATATAAGGGCAGATAACATTCAGAATACATAACTACTGAGTGAAAGGAACAGAAAAACGAATAATCCTTATGCTTTGCATGTTTGGAATTTATTAGATTAGGAATCATTATTAAATTACTACTGCAAAACTATGCTCAATCGTACTTTTTGTAGATATTCCGATAATTATTTCATTTTCATGAAAAAAATCAACTTTTTAAATGGCCTCTCCTTGCCTGATGTGCAGATTCAATTCTTGTCCCTATTTACAAGTTTAAACCCTCGATTCACACCTGGAATAAAAGTTGCAATTTATAAAAGTAATTCATATAAATAATTTACAGCATGCTGAGCTATTTCCAATATGTAAGCCAGCTGGGTCAGATGGTCACTGGTCAGCTAAGACTCTCGTCGTAGTTAGGTATGAAACAGATAAACGCTAATTGGTAATCACTTCTTCAAGAATTCAAATATAAGAAATGCGATGCACCTATTTTCTTGCTGTGTTTTCCAAAAAACATAATATTATGTTTTTCTCAAGCGTCACACAGGTTATGAGGGCAAAGAAATAAGCGTGAACCACGAGTAATTCGTGATTTTGTAAAGATAAAGACTAAAAAATTAAAAGAGCAATTTTTGTGATAAAAACTAAAAAGACTAACCTGCAGCAGCTGATACCCGTAATCCGTTCAAAAGTACAATATTTGAAGCCTGTTTCCAAGCTTTTACTTATTTCTGACCTGGTTTTTAAAAGCTTTCGGTACATTTTATGTTATAATAGATATATAACAACAATGAAGAAATTGAAATTCTGACAATTTAAATACTATCCAATTGAAAAACATGTAAAAAGAAGCAAGTCTCGCAACATGCTCGCACTGCGTTTCTCTACTAAAAAAGGTTATAATTTTTTGAAGTAAAAACTTCTTTAGCGGCGTTTTGTACTTTGTATGGGTAAAAATGTTAAACTCGCGTTAGGACACGTGACTGACACGTGACCCTGATCGAAAATTCGTAAGGCGGAGAATAAATATAGGAAATTAAAACTACAAAAGTCAAGATTTCATCCGGTGTCAGCATAGAGAAAATTAAATAAAATATTAATGCACTACGTTAATGTTCAAGTTTTCACTTCTGCCGGCACTCCCGGAGTGCAACTCGTTGTTTTTTTATTAAGAATCCATCTCGATTACGCGTCAAACAAAAAAAGATACGATGCCACAGACATACAGATACACATGTCAAACTTATAACACCCCTTTTTATCTCGGGGGTTTAAAATAACCACCATCGTCATTCCTGTTATTCAGACGATATGGTAAGTGGAATGGCCGCCCACTTGATTAATTTTTCAATTTAATTGTTGGTATGCGTGTACGTCAATGGATATTTACATTTATCGAGACTCATTAATTATTAATAGACTATTTGGTCTTCTTCTTATCGTGTAGGTATAGTCAAGTACCATAAGGTCAAAGATGAGGTCGACGATGGAGCGAGTTAACCCAGAAAATGCCTATAAAGGCGATGGTACTCCACGCACCGACGGAACACAGCAAGCGGTTTGGCGTCGGACTTCGGTAGGAGGGTGGTCGCGAACCAGACGGCCCTTTATAGAGCCTACCACACCGCATGAGACCATAGGACGACACTTTATATTCAGAAAAAAATGAAGTGTCGTTGCCTGGAATGGATGACTAGGAAGCAGGTCTCATTTGTGACTAATCCTGGTGTCAGAGTTTTCGAACCGCACAATGGCCTCTGACTTGGTACTTTTCTGACTATTTGATACTTTCAAAGTTCGTAAGTCTGTCTAATAAGTCTGTTAATTTTTATGACCTTCGTGTATTTATCATTATACTGTGTTTTACCTGCAGATGGCCGGTTTGATCGATTGGTAGTGACGCTGCCTCTTGATCCACGGGTCCTGCGTTCTATTCCCGGTCGGAGCAAATATTTGCGTAAATAGCAGATGTTTGTTCTCGGGTCACGGTTCGTGTCTGTCTTTGTGTATGTTCAAGGGGACTCACGACATAAGGGTACACTTTAGTGTGGGCCTTAAGGTGTGTAGTGTTTTCAGTTTTTTTTTTGTTAACATCAAAAGTTACACTTTGAACCTTCACGGTTTGAACACATAATTGAATACCAAAACAGGTCTAAATTTGCGTATATAGACGTATACCTATTATATTTTTACTTTTTTTCCCGAGATAATAAAAACATAATACGCGAATTTGACCCGATTTAGTATTAAATTATTAACCAACTTCAAAAAAAAGGAGGTTCTCAGTTTGACCTGTACTTATGTATGTTTGTTTGTCCACGATTATCTACGAAGGTTTTAGTATTTTAATTGACTTCAAAAAAAGAAGGATTATCAGTTTAAACTGCATGTATGTAAAATAAAAATCTAAAATTCGCTTAAACTTTTCAAAGCTAACACTTCGTTTCATTAACCGACCTCAAAAAATGAAGAGGTTATTATTTGCAATAAAAATAAAAAAATAAAAACTTATAAAAAAAATAGAACCAACTTCAAAAAAGCGCAAAATAAATACAATATAATTTGATGTGCTATGTAGTACCTACCTACTGCGCTGTTTGAAGTTTGTGCGACTTCACCTTTTTTTTCAATGATGAAAAAGAAAAATAATGACTGAATAGCTGGCCAGCCACAGAAAAAAACATAATAGGCGGGAAAGTGCCATTCCGATCTTCATTTGTTTTTTCGAGTTTTAAAGTTTTGTAACTTTAAAACTTTTGTAAAAAACATGAATATGAGTTCTGCTTATTCATGTTTTTATTTTTATTTTCTTTGTATTCGTAATGAAAAGCACAGTGTATAACTCGGGTGAAAGACTTATTTAGTCCCTCGAACTATTAGCTTCCTCGCTACGCTCGGTCACCAAACCCCGTCTCGGGCCTTAAATAAGTTGTTTTCACCCCTAAAATAACAATGTACTATTGTCTCTATTTTTCGGGGTTTTTTTTGAAGTCGGTTTAATATTTTCTTAATTTTTTTATTTATTTTTTCATTTTTAGTTTAAATAATACAAAGAACATGAGAAACATTGTAAGTGCCCATTTAATTTAGGGGTTTCCCTCGATTTCCCTGAGATTCCATCATTATATCCTGACTTGGTTACAATGGGACCACTTTTGGAGTATACTCTTTCGAACAAAAAAAGAATTTTGAAAATCTGTCCGTAAATGGCGGAGAAATCGGTGAATATCCATAAAAAATAGAATCTCCTTCGTTTTGGAAGTCGGTTAAAAACTACTGGACCGGTTTCCAAAATTCTTTTACGAATAGAATGCTACATTATCCCTAAGTAACATAGTCTACATAATTTTCCCAAATTTACTCGGGGACGAAGTCCTGGATGGAAAGCTGGTTTATTATAATTTGACCGCACAAAAAAAGTGCTGATACTGATAATTACCGTTAAGAGAAAAGGGGAGATTTGCATAGTTAAATAATATTTATTTTATACAGCAACAGAAAACTTAACAAATTTTTGTAAATACATTACAGTGGAAAGAAAGAGACGAAAACTTTTATACAGGATGGATCCGTAAATTGTCAAAATTACAAGATTTAGCCATTTGAACCAAAACTGTTTCTTCAAACCGACAGCCGTGCGATTCAAACCATCCTTTATGACATACTTCCTCGACCCTAAGACAATGAGCGTCAAGTATAGTTTCCAATCGATGCTGGCTATGTCACAGTTGTATATGACCCTGTCTTCTGGCGACAAGTTCCTGAACATTTGCAGCAAGTTCGTGTCTCTGATGTTCCATTCATTACTCATGAAGTATCCAAACACTTCGTTTAAGTTGCTTACTGTGCTAGACAGTTTTACCAACCTGCGGAAAAACGCAACGATGAAATTTCCGAATACGGTACGCAAAGACGACGTAGGTCTCGAAGTCTAGTCGCCTTCAGCTTAGTTTGCATGCCTACGTTTTGGGTGACTTGCCTACGTTTTGGGTGACTCCCGTCGCGCGCTTGTTTACGCAGCGTGCGATACAAATCTTGCTTTCAAAATCATTAAAATCAGTCCATCTATTTAGGAGCTACGATACAACAGAAAGACACACAGGTACACAGATATAGAGAAATAACACCCCTCTTTTTGTATCGGAGGTTAAAAAAGGAAATGTGGCGTTCTTGTACTTACTTAGTTTGCTTTCCAAGTAATTTCGATAAGTTATCAACGACATATGCCGGTATGTAGGCTGTCAGTAACGTTAGGGCTCTAAACAACGGTTTGTTACTGATTGTGATCATGCTTGCATGGTACATCGCTTTATCCGTCGGGAACTGTTTTATACTTTTGATCACGAAATCCGTCAATTTCTCTGAAAGAGACGTTACAACAACGTTAATTTCTTATATAGTACCAAATTATTGATACCCCACGGGAACATAATTAAGTATTTTTGTCTTCTTATCATCATAATATCGACCATCTCAGTACAATAGAGATTTCACTACCACTCTTACTACTACAGAAAATAAATACTTAGAACTTTTGTATTTTAAAAAAATTGATAATGAAAGGAGATTAAAAGCTGGAAACTACGTGAACGGGGCCCTGCATGCCTTTCCCCGAGATAAAGGGCCTAATTCATTTTATTTTGAACCTTATCACCAGAAGTTAAGAAACATACTGGATACGGAGATCATACTGTACCTACACTAATGTGTGGTAGTGAAAAGAATAAATGCCGTGAAAATGAGATCTTTGAGAAGCATATTGTGTGGTAAGAGATTGATTGATATGTTGAGAAATAGCGAGATTCGAGAGCGATTTGGTAAATAAAATAGGGTGTTGAGGATAGAGAAAGGAATAATGCGGTGGTTCAGACATGTGGAAAAAATGAGTGATAGTAGATTGACAGAAATGTACGGGCAAATGTAATTGTAAGGGTCGGTCGAGAAAAGGCCGTGTTAGAAGTACCCGAATCCGAGTTTTATGAATGAGGTACTTGTTAGAGGAGGGAAAAGAGGTATTTTTGGATCGTACCGTACCAGATGGCAATCTCGGGTCTCTGGGATAAATTATTGGAATCAGTGTTGCATTGGACATTAAACGTACCAAAAGACAGTGCATTCCTCGTGGATGTGACGTTATATATCTTAATATCGGTATGGCCTTGCTGCCACCTTACCACCGTTTCATGTGCAGCTGTAATTACCGCATTGTTCACCAGGTCCACTGGTACTATGCTTAGGTGAATGTCGTTTTTGCCATACACAAGATGCATGACTCCCATTGCCATACCTATGATAAACTAAGGACAAAACAAAACTTTTTTTTTATCAAATATTGTAAAATGTGGTGAAAGAACTTGGTGTAAACTTGATTGTTAAATATTAGGTGTTAAATATCTTTGTATTATTAGGATAGCTCACGTTCAGTTGCAGGTAACATACTATCACTTTCCGTCTTATTGCCGTTTACAAGGTCAGCAATTAATTTAAAGAATTTTTAACTTTAATTAACGTTTTTGCAGATAGGTACGTTGTATTTCAAAAGCTATGCATATAATTTTGTTCTTACACCCATGGATCCAAAAGCAGAGTTCGCATCCATCCAACCTGCCGTAGGTTCTCGATGGGCACCGAAAACTGAAATTATAACAACATGTTTTTTTTATTTATAGTAGAAAAAATACGTAAAGAACTTTCAGAACATATGGGTCCGTTCGATTCTCAATATAGTTGCATAAGGACATGGGAAAACAGACAGTGTAATATTTTTAACTGAGTTTTTGTCTACTAGTGTATACCTACCTACGGCTGGTCGGACGATGCAAATTGGAAGATCTCCAGACATAGAGAGCACTGCCTCCTCCGCAACAGCTTTTGTGAAGGCGTATGTATTTGGCCAGGTTTTGAGGAGACTGTCAAAACAAAAATACATCTGAATATCGTTCTACTTGAAGAATTGCGAGCTGAAAGCGAAGTAGTATTTTAAAATTGTGTTAACTCACTGTGGGGTCATAATCGTTAGCTGTTCATCATCATATCGTTCTATAAAGTCTATAAGGGTCGCAGGTAGCATGGGACACTCATAGAACTGCTCCAGAACATCCTGATTGATTCGTGGTATTGTTGTGTGAGAATATGCAGTGGAAATGTGCACGAAGGACCTGTCGATTAATCATTTTTACATCTTTACTATTAGTGTGTTACAGGTGTAGTGTGGTTCGCAAATGTTATTATTATTCATCTTCTCGGTTTCTTCTTTGGGGTTTAGCACTATTTCTATGTCTATGGGTTTAAGACGACTTGCTTTTGACATCATAAAAAAATGTACACCTTGACTAGCCCCTATCTAGTGTTAAGGAGGAAAAGATCGATCGGCTGTAATTGAGTCGCAGCACAGCACTACTTTCCGATAAAGCGTCGTGTGTCCCCACCCTAGGAGGGCTGTCAGTGGGCTGAGTTCGCGCGCAATGTGTTCTCTCTTGGAGTTGGTGTAATTCGAGTGTAAAATAAACTTTCTATTAATATAAAATCGTTTTACTTAACAATTCAGAAGTGAAATTAATATAATCGAACCTGCGAGCTGTAGTTTTGTGAAAATACAGGACAAATTGCATAAAATTGACTGTCAAACGAATCAGTGTCGTAAGCGTTGTGGACGCTACAATATTGAACAATTCTGTTTGGTACACGGGCTACCAGTGCATTATATGATAACTTCTAATCCTTTCTGGTGTTTTGGCATGCTGTCAGCAAGTGTTAAACGTAAATATTGTGAGTTTGAACCGAAAAACTATAAAGTGTTTTGTGCACGTCTAAGCAGTTCCCTGGTTGAAAAACATAATTGAAACTGATCTGGCTCACTGCATGGATATATGTTCATGCTTTGCATCGAGTTCTGCACCTGCCAGTTGGTTTGTTCAAGTGTCTGCATGCCGGGTGAGCTTGTTCCATGTATTTAATTTTAATGCTGAATGTGTCATTCTGTAGTGAATAAAAGTGTCTCTAAAGTAACTCTTAAGTGACTCTTAAGTGACTTTCAGTAAAGTAAACAGAATGATTAAAATCATAAAGTTTTAATGTTGAAACTGCAAATTGATTTAACTGCTTAGCTACTTGACTAACATTATTTTAAATTCTTATTTCTTAAATTCATTTGTGTGAGGTATAAAACAGCATAATAATTCCTGGTGACAGTTTCTAAGTAACCTGATTATTTAAGTACCTTATAAAATGGGTCGGCATAAAAAGAGACACCGTCCAAATACATCTTCATCTAGTTCTGACGGGGAAGAGAGGCACAGTAGACGTAAAAAGCTACGTAAAGAAATGAAAAGAAAGGATGGTCGCATTGAAGCTCTCGAAGGTTTAATAAAGAGATTAAGGAAGAATAATTGTTATCACAATGAAACAGTGAATGGATCCTTATCTACAACTCCACCGCCGCCGCCAGTTCGTTATGTGGGGCGCAATGACTTCGTCCCAGAATTTGATCCGCAAACCTCTTCAGTGTCTATTGAACATTGGATTCGGAATCTGGAAAGCGTGGCAAGAATGCATGGTTGGGATGAACGCACTTTAATCTGTAATTGCACAGCAAAATTGAGAGGTTATGCCAAGGGATGGTATGAACGGCAAGCAACCTATGAAAACAGCTGGGAACAGTGGAAAGAAAAATTAATAAAGGCGTTTCCGTTTACTAAAAATAAGCTGTCACAGATCAGAGAGCTTGTTAACCGAGTCAAGACCAAGGAGGAAGATCCAATAAAATTTTACTATGAAAAGCTGGGTATCGGTATGTCTTGTGATTTGACTGATGAAGTGATTGCTCAATCAATCATAGGGACACTTGGTGATAAATTACTGGAAGTTGGAGCACTATCGGCGGGATGCCAAGATACTACTACATTACTCAAATATTTAGCCAGCGTGAAGACTACAACTGAATTTAGTGAGTCAAAACTTTCGACTCCTTTACAAACAAAGATTAATTTAAACAAATCGGGAAAATTTTTCACTTGTGGCAGAACGGGACACAAATCCAAAATGTGCAAATTTAATAAATCTTCTCGGGCTCAGAAGGATGATAAAAAATGTAATTACTGCCATCAACAAGGTCATGTCGAGGAACACTGTTTTAGAAAGAAAAACAAGGACAAACACTGCTCGTTTTGTGATATAAAGGGGCATACGACTGATGAGTGCAGGAAACGTAAGGCAGCTCAAGATAAATCAGTTAGAAAAGTGCAGACTGTGTGCTGTGAAACATCGGACAAGAAGTATTTCAAGACTGTTCTGGTAGATGGAAAACTGGTCAAAGCATTTATAGATTTTGGCAGTTCATGTAATACAATGAAGGAAAGTGTGTGTCAAAAACTACAATTAAAACCTATGGCTAGTGACAATGTAGTAATCAAAGGATACGGCGATGCCTTAACCATTCCACTAGGTATTATAACAGTACGGCTTTCGGTGGATGGTGTAGAGGTACAGACAAACATGTACATAGTGCCCGATAAGATACAAGACTTTGATGTTCTAGTGGGTCAACCGTATACAGAGTCTCCAGACATCCTTGTGGTAAAAACTGCAACTGAGCTCAACGTCTTCAAAAGAGAAGAGGCATTAGAACTTGTTCAGCTATGTGAAAATCTGAATAAGGTGATGCTGTATCCTCAAGCAAATACTGCCTTAAAACCCGGCATTAACAAAATAATGGTGAGAACTGATCCAATCACAAAAGACATTTTGAAGTTGAAGCACAGTGAGCATCGACAACCGATGAATGAAAAGGATGTGTTAAGTGGAGAGGTGGAAAGTCAGAACGGTGCTGCCATTATTAAACTTGTGAATAGAACAAGGATGGACATTCTAATCAATAACGAAGAATGTATTGCACGTGCCGAACTACGAGGGGCGGATGAACCTGCTGAACCTGCCTTGCCTAAGGTAGGTGAAATGTTAACTGTAGCACAAAAGGAAGCATTGTACACTCTCCTAGAGGAATATGATGATTGCTTCTCCGGTGATGGTATGGAATTGGGAAACTGTAATATTGAAATGAATATCAGGTTAACAGAGGATAAAGTGATTTACTACAAGCCTTATCGAATGTCATTCCACGAAAGGGAAATAGTGCAACAGATTGTTGGAAAACTTATGGAAGCAGGGATCATTGAAAATTCGGTATCACCCTATGCTAGCCCGGTTCTGCTAGTAAAGAAAAAAGATGGTGGACATCGGTTATGTGTCGACTACCGAGCACTGAACAAAATAACTGAAAAGGAGAGATATCCATTGCCTGTTATACAAGATCTGTTGGATAGACTGGTTAATAAGAAAGTATTCTGTTGCTTGGACCTTGCCAACGGCTACCATCAGATCAGAATTTCACCAACGTCAAGACCGCTGACTGGGTTTGTAACACCCGATGGACACTACCAATATCGTATGATGAGCTTCGGATTATGTAATGCGCCGGCTGTGTTTCAAAAGGCGATGAACGAGATTCTTGCCACTGTTATCCACCAGAGCGCGTAGGTCTACATTGATGACGTTATAGTGTGGGGTGACGATACCGAAGACTGCCTGAATAATCTCCGAAGAGTACTAGAACTAATCGATAAAGCTGGTGTAAAATTAAAACGAAGTAAGTGCTCTTTTTTGACTGAGAGCGTAGATTATCTGGGGCACCAGATTACAGACGGAGAGATAAGACCTTCTTCCCAGAAACTGACAGCAGTCACTGAATTTAATGATCCAAGAAACGTTCATGAGCTGAGACAGTTTTTAGGGCTAGCAAGCTACTTTCGAAAATTTATAAAGGGATTTGCTATGATTGCCAATCCACTCACCTCGTTGACAAAGAAAGATGTTGATTGGTGCTGGGGACCTGAACAAAAGGAAGCCATGGAAAATTGAAAGGCATATTGACTGCTGATCCTGTTCTCGCAATTTATAACCCGCATCAGGAAACGCAAATACACACTGATGCTTCGAAAATCGGACTTGGTGGTGTACTTATGCAGCGTCAGGAGAACAATGGGTGGAAGGCCGTTGCGTATGCAAGTAGACAAACAACGGCAACAGAAGCCAGATATCACAGTTTTGAATTAGAAGCATTAGCCGTCGTGTTCAGCGTACAAAAGTTTAAGGTGTATGTGTCAGGCCTCAAGTTCCGGGTTGTAACTGATTGCTCCGCCTTGAGGCTATCATGGTCAAAACGAGACTTATCACCGCGTATTGCGAGATGGTGGCTTGATCTTCAAGAATTAGATTTTGAGGTGGAGCACAGACCTGGGACGTCAATGGCACACGTGGATGCCCTTAGCCGGAACCCAATATCGTTGCAACACATTGAAGAAAAAGATCTTATAAACACCCTTCAAGATAGTGATGAGGAAATTCAATCAATCATTAAAAACCTACAGTTGGAAATCGAAGCTAATAAGAACAAGAAAACTGGACTGGCAAAGGATTTCAAGGTTGTTAATGGTGTATTAAATCGCGTGGTCAAGGGAGGTATCAGACCAGTTCTACCAAAAGGCGCCAGATGGCATATCTTACAAACGTATCACGACAAGAATGGACACTTAGGAACGCTAAAGTGTCTAGAAGCAATTAAAGCCAAATATTGGTATCCTAAGATGGCTAAAAGTGTAGACAAGTATGTGTCCAGTTGCATTGGGTGTCAGTTTTCCAAGAAGCCTACAGGTAAGCAGCCTGGGTTACTGCACCCTATACCAAGAGAACCTGTTCCTTTCCATACCATGCACGATTGCACGTGGACCATCTAGGCCCATTTTGTAAGAGTAATGGCAAAAGTCATATTTTTGCTATCATCGATGGATTCACAAAGTTTGTATGGTTAGAAGCGGTTGGGAGTGCTAATGCTAAGGGAGCCATTGCAGCATTGAATAAACTAGGCCAAGTTTTTGGCTACCCTCTCAGGATAATAAGTGACAGGGGCACAGCATTCACAGGCCGTGAATTTAAGGATTACTGCGTGGAGCATGGTATTAACCATGTTCTAAATGCTGTTGCGACGCCGCGAGCAAACGGCCAAGTAGAGAGACTCAATCGTACAGTTTTGAGCTCCTTGACTGCCCATATGGGAGAAGAGCAAAAGGGGTGGGATTCGTATCTCCCAAAGGTTCAACTAGGGATAAACTCAACAGTTAATCAAGGGACTGGAAAATCACCTCTTGAACTACTTTGCGGGCTAAGACCTCGATTAACAGGCGAACTGCAAGGAGCACAGCACACTTCAGACTTGACTGGGTTAAGGAAGGAAGCCGCTCAGAACATTGAACGAAACGCCATTAAAATGAGTACGAGGTTTGATAAGCACCGGCTCACAGCCAAACCTATAGCAATTGGGAAATTAGTTATGGTGGAACGGAAAATTCTAAAGCCTGGAATTACGAGTGGAAAGCTTGTTCCCAGATATGCAGGTCCCTACAAAATAACAGCTGTTCTTCCTAATGACAGATATGAGGTAAAATCAATTAGTGGGGGTAAGAGGGCATATCAGAATGTGGTCACTCGAGATAAGATCAAATTGTGGTATACGAGGAGCGAGGGCAACTCGGATGAGGATTTGGAACATGACCAATGAGACTATTAAACTTATATGAGCTCATAGTCACAAGGCCTCCGGGGCTTATTCATAATCATTTTAAGTACTAATCAAAAGCCATCAGACTAGATGATTGTTTTCTTATTATTATTATTATTTTTCATTATTATTACTGTTGATGCCGTTTAGGGGCTAATCAACATAAATCAATAAAAGCTATTCCTTGTTGGACTAGATGTGATTTTATAATTTCTTTAATAATGATTGAGTCCTGTTGATTAAATAAGCCATCATGATTCTTGATTATACCGTGTTGTGTTGATTCCTATATCATGTCGCTCTTGGAATTTACTAACGTTGATAATTACTTCATTAATATACTTTTCGCCTTCGGGGCAATAACACTCGCACTAGTCGCAATGCTTGCGGAGTTTGATCTTGTGTAACATTCACACGCCTCAGGGGCTTACGTTTGCCTCAGGGGCTTGCAACGCATGCCTCAGGGGCTTACGACAATTGCCTCAGGGGCTTGCGACACACGCCTCAGGGGCTTACGTTTGCCTCAGGGGCTTGCGACACATGCCTCAGGGGCTTACGACAATTGCCTCAGGGGCTTGCGACGCACGCCTCAGGGGCTTACGTTTGCCTCAGGGGCTTGCGACACCTGCCTCAGGGGCTTAAGACAATTGCCTCAGGGGCTTACGACACATGCCTCAGGGGCTTGCAACATATGCCTCAGGGGCTTACGATAATTGCCTCAGGGGCTTGCGATATATGCCTCAGGGGCTTATCATGGAAGCCTCCGGGCTTATTACGAGAGCCTCCGGGGCTTGTCTCGGAAGCCTTCGGGGCTTGTATCTTCTACTCAAAAGATTAATAACACCTGCCTCAGGGGCTCAATTGTATCACTACCTGGACCAGGCTCCAACTTGTCTTCACTGCGCGAGAAGGAACTGAGACATCTTCGAGGGCGAAGAACCGTCAGGATGGCCGAACTGTTAAGGAGGAAAAGATCGATCGGCTGTAATTGAGTCGCAGCACAGCACTACTTTCCGATAAAGCGTCGTGTGTCCCCACCCTAGGAGGGCTGTCAGTGGGCTGAGTTCGCGCGCAATGTGTTCTCTCTTGGAGTTGGTGTAATTCGAGTGTAAAATAAACTTTCTATTAATATAAAATCGTTTTACTTAACACTAGTAATTTAACCTACTTGATTTTTTTGCAATCTTTGCCAAGTTTCAGCACTTCTCTGGTACCACGAACATTTGTCATCGTCGCCAATCTTATATGCGCTACAAAATTGATGGTTGCTGCCGCATGAATTATAATTGTCACCTGTAATGAAATTTTATCAAATATCAGGGCGGCTATTCTACTAAAGGTGGCACTTCACTAGGCGTTGCGTGTTTGCGTTGCGTATTCGCCGCATTTGTCCAAATATTTGTACGTAGTCCAAACAGTACGTCCTTACTTGGGATGCCAACAGCAAATAAGGTCTTATAATCATATTGCGTCCTTTGATGTGTGACCAAAGACCGACAAGCGAACGGATCGGCGTATTTGCCTATTTGTGTGTTTGTCATATTTGTGCAAATATGGCAAATATAGACGAATAAATCCTCCACACTGGTATTTTTGGCCGAATACAGCAAATACGCGAATACGCAACGCCAAGTGAAGTGCCACCTTAACAAATCACTGGCAGTTGATTATTAATGGTGACCACTTCTTCCGTTCAGGTGGTAAAATGTAGAACTATCTAAGCCTCACACAAATGTTAACAGCTACCTTGACTGGCAGCACCACTGCCAACTTAATGTTAAGTTGCTTGGTAGTTTGCAACTTAACGTTCAGTTTTCAATAGTTTTGAACTATTTCCTATGATTTATTTCCTCAGTTTTCCTATTTTTCGCGGATTACAATGCCTATTAGCAGATGACTACAAACGAAAATGTCATTCGTTTATTTAGATGATGTTTTGATTTGTAAGTATTTTTTGTTTTCTTTCTTTTTAAAGCGCTAAATAATTTTTGATAATATTAATTTTGAATCACTTCGGGAGTACTCTTCCGAACAAAAATATAATTTTGAAAATCGGCCAACAGTTGGCGGAGTTATCGCGTAACAAACATACAAAAAAATTTAAAGTCGAATTGAGAACCTCCTCCTTTTTTGAAAACGGTTGAAAATGGTCGCCGTCGCCATTGAGATGGTCCAAAAAATCTCGTAAGAAATTCCAAGCAGGGTGTATCTCCTGAAAGCCTCTCATTCACAAGGAGAGCGTGAGTGAGTGGTATTAATTGAATCTTGAAGAATTCTTATGCATCACACTCCAATCCAAAATCGGCACAACCTACATCTTATCAGTCACAGCATTAAGGTCCCTTTTTTAAATTATGTCATTTTTGTTTAAATATTGTCATGTGTTTGTTTATTTTATGTTTTTAAATAATGTTATGGTCTCTCTGTATAACAATAAATCGCATAAATAGTTATGTAGTTGCATTTTCATCACCAACAATTATCTTTGAAACGTTACACAACCAACCTGTTCTGTGATGTTCTTCCGGTCCTTCAGACTAATTCCAAGTCCGAGTTCTGTCACATTGCCTTCAACAGGAATTATCTTTTTATAGAATTCCGGTTTCTTCTTTCGTAATTTTTCAAACACCTGGAACCCCAAAAAAGATGAATATATCTATTGCTAATCGAAATAGCGTTATCAATATAATGCGGCCAAATAAACTTGCCGGAACCTGAGTTTTTCCAGATATTGGAATTATTATCAACGAGATCACACGTCTGGGCAAAGGTTTCTCCTTCGTCCTTCGAATTCTCACGATTTTGTGCACGATTCGTGCAGTTGGGTTTTTTTGTTTTGAGATTGTTACGTCATCACTTTCGGGGTCTGCCTCGACTTCTACGGTCGTCATATTGTGGCACCCAATACGTAGCGATTTGTGCTCATCGACTCCCGTTTTTTCTTTCGGCTGACCTGAGTGCTCAAGCCCACTTTCATTTTGCGAGTAGCAGTCTTCGAAAGTTATATAAAAATCCCTATGAATAACCCTTTCGATTGCAATCATAAAAATACTTTTACATAAAAAAATATTTTTCAGATTTTTGTGGGTTAAATTCACGGTTGA
Source organism: Aproaerema taeniolella (assembly GCA_949987775.1). Lineage (NCBI taxonomy): Eukaryota > Metazoa > Arthropoda > Insecta > Lepidoptera > Gelechiidae > Aproaerema > Aproaerema taeniolella. The sequence continues at coordinate 21,068,212 of OX465250.1, forward strand.
GGCAGGCCATTTTTCAAAAATCTGTGGATGAAGTTCTACTCATTTTTTAAAATGAAATAAAGTCTTCTCTAAGTAAAGTCTTAAAAATAAGTAGAAATTTGTCCTATCTTCTATATTCAAAGTACTTCCCCTTCTTGAGTCATAGCCGCGGACGGCCCTGTATGGCAAATCGGCCAACTGTTAATAACAACAAAAGAGTGTTACAATCAATTACGTATAAAAATTAACTTACTGGGTCATCGGAAAGTCGTGTGACTCGTTCGTCAATTGTTTCTTTTTTCTTCGGTCGCAGTAACATGTAGATTTTCTCTATGTCACATGACCTGAAATTAATTAAAGTTTTTTTTAATAAGGTACACTTGAAAAAATCTTGATTCTATTTTGTTTGTAAAATACCACTCTTATCGTGACACTCTACTATTTAATAAAGCTTATAAATATATAATCTTTCCGCCCGGGACTTCATTCTCGTGGAAGTTTAAGCAAATTATGTAGCCTGTGTCTAAGCTACATCATTGCGAAGTCTTATCAATATCCGCTTAATAGATTTTTCATAAACATTCATCTATCCATATTTTCATCCTTCCATACTAACAAACTTTTGCATTTGGTGGCAACGAATTCCAAGCTGAGCCCTCATCGCCTCGCACAGACTACACTCCAAAAATGAAGTAAATTTATATTCCAAGTTTCATCACAGTTACGAATTAAAGTGAAACAAATACTCTAGAAAAAACACTTTAGAATATCTTTGTAGAGTATAGAGGTATAGTCGTATAATTTTCTTCTTCCTTGCAATTTATCTTTTTTTTTTTTAAATCCCTCTTTGTTCTTTTCTACCAAACACCATGATCCTGAATTATGCAGATTTTTAATAGGTATTTAAAAATTATGCATTTTATTGATTTATAATTAGTTTATCGATTTTGTGTTTCACGATTTTATTGCATAGCTTTATTAATAACTGGTTTTTTTCATATTATATATAGTGTAGTATTCTTCTCTTCCTGTATTTTAGTTAGTTTATATTTCTTGTTTTATTTGAATTCAATTCAATTTCTTGTCTATGGCTCTCCTTTGTTGATTAGGCCAATGTCAGGTTCCAAAAAAGGTTTCAGTTTTCTTGGGAGAGTCCAATTTACTCGAGACTATTACAGGCGCTATGAGCGTGCAAGACTTTAATAAAATTAAATAAAAAACTGTTTTTCGAAGCTAAGCTGTTGATTAACTAACTTTGTGTATGAAAAATACAATCATTGTCACAGGGGTCATGTCATTGGTCTGTCATATAGCCGTTGACATTGAATCCTATGTCTTTGGTTACTCTCTGTCTTTGGTTGATGGCATCATTCCTTGTCGTTGGCGTCTAAACCATTGACATAGAATGATGGTTCAACCGCGATTCATATTGTCTTTGGTATCTGCCACCTATTCTTGTCAATCTTGACTTCTATTTGAATTTGAAATCAAAATTGGAAATCGTGAGTTTCGCGAACGATTTTCTGTTTACCTTTTGACGGCTGAATTTTAAAAGGTCAGTCTTCCTTCATCTCTCACGTGGGATAGAAGGACAGGACAGCTACCTTACTGTCTCAAGGCCTCCCTGGGCCGCAGCACGGCCCAGGGACTTTGCCCAGGCGCGAACCCTACGCTACAACAAATCTCGTATTTTTCCCTAAAGTGGTAGGCGCGTGTGACCTACGCCACAATAGTACTCAACACCTAGTATTTTCTCTAAAGTGGTAGGCGCGTGTGAATTCACTCCACAGTTCCCTCTTTTGCCACTGTACCTCGCGTGGGGCTCTCAAAAACTCCAGCCTCCTCGTACCTCCGGCTGGAAGCCGTGAGGGCAGTCCTATCCTGCCTCCGGCGAGGAGCCGTGAGGGCAGTCCTATCCTGCCTCCGGCGAGGAGCCGCGAGGGCAGCCTTCTCTTGCTTCCGGCGTGGGCCGTGAGATCTGCTGCAGACACCACCTCAAGCGCCGAGTAACCGGCGTAACACCATCAAGACCTCGCTCTCCTGGCTTCGGCTACGTCGTCCTACTTAAGTCGAACTTTTGTTTTCCCTCAGCTACCTATAACTCGCCAGTGACGTTAGGGAGGCAGGACCCAAAACTTGTAATATTAGGCTTTACATACAATACATCTGTTCTCTTGTATCTACTCTCTTTCTCTACTACCTCTAACCTTTCACTCGACCTTTCCCTATCTACGTCTAGGGTCTTATATCTATAGGACCCTCGACGTAGCCTACCTCGACTACTGTTCACTAGGTCCTTACGGCTCTGCTGTAAGGCGAAGTGCAACATAACAATAGGTATATATATATTTATTCATAAAACAATTGCCACAATAAAACAATTTATTAGCATGCGTGATCAAACTTTGCAACCTAAATATTGTACGCCGTAACTAGCATATCGAGTAAAATAACATCCGTATTTTACTCTCGAGACACAGTAAAGATATTTGATTTGAATGCAGAATCCACTATCAGTAACCTCATAGTTTACAAAAATTATATATGCAAAGCCTTTAATAGAACGGGCCAAGTAGACTTTTTATACAGATTTTTCCAAAAAAGTTTGTCACCACACCAGGTTCTAGACAAAAGGCTGTTAAAAAATTTCACGTCTCTCCTTGTCCAAATCAAGTCCGGAGTACCGCAGGGATCCCATCTTGGGCCATTTTTCTTTAACGTTTTTGTTAATGACCTCGTCAGTCAACTGACCTGTCAGTGCTTGCTATATCCTGATGATCTAAAAATATTCATAACTATCCAAAACGCCACAAATAGACAAAAAATGCTCAAAGCGACCTAGACACTAACTATTTCTTAGAATTGATTAACTTGACTGTGTATTTTAGTATTTTTAAAACGCTTACCCGCGTGAGGAATATTCACAAAGAATTTTTAGGGAAAGAAAAATTTTCGGCGCGAATGGGACTTGAACCCACGACCTCAGGACTCGGAGGGGTCGGGGGAGGGGTCGTGGGTTCAAGTCCCATTCGCGCCGAAAATTTTTCTTTCCCTAAAAAATATTTGTTGACTGTATTGTATATGTCATATACCTAGATGGTGGTGATGCCTTTTTTCAGTAGGTCACGGATTAGGTCTGAGTACGTTCGCTTAGACAGAGGTATACCCACCTGAGTAGCTTCTCAACAAGCTGCTTGCCGAGGAAGCCGGACCCGCCGGTGATGAAGACGACGGCGCCGGCGTAGAACTGCTGCACGGTGGAGTTGCCACGCTCGATCACCTCGTCGATGATTCTGCTTCGCGCCACTTCTGCTGCTTCGAACGCCAGCGCTGAGTCCATTATTAAGCTGCACGATTTTCATATCTATAAATTTAAGGTTAAATTCTCATTTTGTTATTACTCTGTGATCATTGATAGTTAAGGATTTTACTATCAATGACTACCGAGTAATCTTGTACTCTCTTTACTCTACTATTGCAATAAGACGTCTGCGCGATCTTTAAAAAAATATATATTGATGTCGCAGGGACATTTGGAAACCAGGTATAGTCACATACACCGGTTATGGAATAGCAGAGTCTCCCAACACAAGAGATTCTTATCACTAAAAAAATAATTAATTTAAAAAATAAAAACCCTACTGCGTAATAAAAAGTGAAAATAAAAAACAAGTAAGTCCATTAATTAACCTTTGGCGCATATTTCAGCTTTCTAGGTACAAGGGTTTGGGCTGGGTCAGTGAGTCAGGACAGGACCTCCAATTTTACAAATATATTAAGTATGAAAGAAAGGTAGGTTGCAGTTAGGTAGAGACAACTTCGAGCGGGAAATCACCAGAAGAGTGCAGCTTGGCTGGGCAGCATTTGGGAAGCTGCGTCATATCTTTTCGTCGCCACTCCCGCAGTGTCTAAAGACCAAGGTCTTTAATCAATGCGTCCTACCAGTCATGACCTACGGAGCCGAAACGTGGAACATGACAGTGAGGTTGGCCCACCGATTGCACGTCGCTCAGCGAGCAATGGAGCGCTCCATGCTCGGGATCTCGCTAAGGGATAAAATCCGAAACGAGGTCATCCGACAGAAAACCGGAGTGATGGATATTATCCAAAAGTGTAGCAAGCTGAAGTGGCAGTGGGCTGGCCATGTCTGTCGCAGAACCGACGAGCGTTGGAGTAGACAGGTTCTCGAATGGAGACCACGTCTTGGCAAACGTAGTGTAGGACGCCCCCCAGCCAGATGGTCAGATGACCTAAAGAAGATAGCGGGTAGTGGCTGGATGAAAACAGCGGAGGATCGTGCAAAGTGGCGCACCTTGGGGGAGGCCTATGTTCAGCAGTGGACTGCAATAGGCTGATATGAATGAATGAAAAAAAGGAAATTAATTTAAAAAAATAAAAAAACACGACTGCGTAGTGGAAATTGAAAAGTAATAAAACAAATAAGTCGAGACTTTTGTTATTGAATATTATTGAATAACATAACGATTTTAACAGTCGGGACCCATCAAAATTCCGTATTAAAAGCCTATATTTCAGTGAAAATCGTTACTAACCAACTTTAAATCGTTATAGATCCTAAACGGTAATTCTGATTGAAAAACGACATGAGAAACCTAAAAATGCTGTTAAAATTGCTTTCTAATGATACCCCACTTGACATGGTTCGTCGATTATTCTTTTTTTCTTTTTCACATTATGGCGTCCAAAATCGGCAATTTTGATTTTTCCAAATTTTTGTATTTTATAATATTTGCGCCGCCATCATGACGAATCCAACGACGTATCATTTATCACAATGGGCCCACGCGTTTGGTCTTAATAGTGCCACAAAGGTACAAACTCACATACATACATACATACTGCAGCATTTCTGCTTGCGATCTTTTTTATGTTCTTTCCGGTCTAGTTTTCTTTTTAATTCAATTTATTTCAAAATTTTAGAATTTGCTTGATTTTTGCTTTTTGGTTTGGGATTGAAGTTGTCAAGGTTTTTTTTTTTTTCGATGATGGAGAGTTGGTAAAAGTAAGTCTATTTTGTAGAAATAATTAAAATATACTATGCATTTGAATAAACTGAAAAATTCTGAAAAATATACTATGCATTGAATAAACTGAAAATTAATGTTATACAGAAAAGTTTTGTGAAAATTTGGTTCACGAGTGGCAAAACAACAATAGCAAATTTCATATCAGAGTCTATTAAGTTCAAAGAAGCTGATCCACCCAGGCCCACGCAAGGAGTTAAGATAGTAGAATTCGAGCTATCAGGATTAAACGTTAATGTGAATCTAGCAACGTAGACATCGTGTTATGGGATTGCAGTAGAGACCACAGTTATTTTAAGACAACCTGATCCAACCACATCTTCGTTATGGATACCCCGGCGGCCCCATGAAGACCTAGTAGTTAAGTCCCATACCTATTAAATTTAGTAAAGCCACAAGATTCGATTGTAAGTTAAAATTAGTTTTCTAAATTTACCAGTGGCGTGCATTCCATACAAGCAGAAAAGCAGTGCCTACCCTAGGCTTTTCAAGGCAAAAAAATACAAAAATTAAATATTATAATGTACCTATACACCAACGATCACAGATCTTTGTGAAACGAATAAACGTTTTCCGAAATGACGCCATCTTCATTTCTCTAACCTTTAACTTTTCAAAACAGCGCCATCTAAACTTCTAATACTGAACTAGTAAGAGCCCTCGTAGGAGCGCGGATTTGCCTTTCTAATTATTCGTTAAAAGCACTCGTTTGAAATGCCTTTTTTGTTGAGGTTTTGTGTTGAAATGGGGGCTTCTGATTGGCTGTTTCGCCTCCCCCGCCAAATATTAACAAACTGATTGTATGGAGAAAAAAGCTCTGCCTATAAAGCGATTCTACCAAATTGAGAAGTGTCAATATTCGGTAAGTTTGAAATGGCTGTTATAGATTTTTAATTTTGCGGCCTTTTTGTCTTATTGGATGCATTCAGCCATATTGGTTTGTTTTTGTTTTGCAACTACGTAGGTACGAAAACTTTTGCAAATTATTGTTTTATCAGTTTATAGTGATTGTTAGATATTTGTTTAGAACAAAATGAGTGCAATAAGTTGTGAAAAGTGTGGTGATGATGTTTGTTTGCCTAAACTGCGTAATTTTTCAAGTTTACCTTTTCAAGAAAAAGTAAACATTACTTATCGCAAAAGGCTGATAGGTACGTGGATTTGACGCAAAAAAAGGTACCGCAGTAAGACATTACTAAAATATACTATATTCATTATTGGTTCACGGGTTGTGTGCATACTAACCGCTTAATTATTTTGTTTTCTGTGCATTTTGTTTTCAAACTGTTATAAAAACGTATGGAACGGCGCAGGGTTATTTTGATTTGAATAACCTTAATACAGCGATTAAAAAGCATGAGCTTTCTGAAAAACATCTCAAAGCTAGGTACGTTGAAAGTTTTTTCGTTTGTCAAAAGTCGCATAGAAACGAGTTTGAGCGGTCAATTAAAACTAGACAAGTTCACTGCCTACCTTGCCTAAAATTTCTATGCACGCCACTGAAATTTACCTGTTCTTCTTCCCAAACTAAACCTCCAATCATTGATAGGCTACCCTACTATCTTACTGTTAAGTTTTTGTTTTTTTTTTTAAATTTTGTTGTGTATTTATTGTTTATCCCTTTTGGTCCCGATTTCGAATTTTTGTAGTGTTTTTTATTTAATTAAACCCTTGTTTTTTTTTATATAAATCTCGTCTACTTTATTTTTTTGTTGTGTTTCGGCGGTATCTTTATTCTAAATTTATCGCTGAAGATCTGGCGCCCGAACAGGGACATGATAAAATTGAATGGCCAGATTCTGCACGAGCAGCTTTTGAAAAATTAAAGAATGCGTTGGTTGATACTCCAGTTATGTCTTGTCCTGATTTCTCAAAGCCGTTTATCTTACAATGTGATGCATCCTCTGTTGGTTTAGGTTCAGTACTTTCACAGGAGATAGATGGTGTAGAGCATCCTATTGCATATCACTCGCGTTTGTTTTCGAAAGCAGAGAGAAACTACAACACAACTGAGCGTGAACTCCTGGTCGTCTAGCGCGCTGGGCGACCATTATTTCTCAGTATACCTTTGACATAATTCATAGAAAGGGTGTTCATAACGTTGTACCTGATGCACTGTCACGTAACCCCATAAATGTGGGCATTATTTCCTATAATGGGGGTATTTTTAACACTTCTGATCCTTGGTATAAAAAGATTTATGATGGTGTTTCTAACAACCCTCAGATGTTTCCTGCGTATGTTATTAATGACGGAATACTTCTCCGTAGGATGTCTTCTGATTTTCCGTTGTCTGAAGACCCATGGCGGATAGTATTGCCTTCAGAACAGTATCAAAACGCAATTTCTGAGGTACATAACGAGTTACCTTCTATTCACCCAGGTGTTAATAAAACTTATTATAAATTAAAGTCCCTTTATTATTGGCCAAACATGTTTCATATTGTCTCAGAAGCGCTTAGAACTTGTGAGACTTGTAAAGCTTTTAAGATCTCAAATACTCAACCCCGAGGCCACATGTTGTTTCCTAAAGAGGTTACAGCACCGATGCAATCGATCTCTCTCGACATTATTGGTCCGCTACCGCTGGCGTATTATGGTTATCGCTATATTTTAACTATAGTTGATGTATTCACTAAATACGTCTGGCTAAATCCTTTAAAAAGGGTAAATAGTCAAGCGATCGCTACCATACTTGAGAGGGATATCTTTTTGTGCTATGGTGTTCCGCCTACGTTGTTATGTGATAATGCAACAGTTTTTCATAGTAACCAGTTTCGTACATTTTTGGCTTCCTATGGTATTCCTTCACCTTATTATACCCCTTATTATTCCCCGCAGGCAAACCCTGTTGAACGCTATAACCAGTCGGTGGTCACTTGTCTTAGTATTTTAGTTGAAACTGACCAGCGAAGTTGGGCCAAGGTATTACCCAAAGTGAAATTATATTTGAACTCATGTATAAATATGGCAACTGGATTTTCCCCCAATTTTCTGATGTTTGGAAGAGAAGTTCATTTAGATGTCAGTTCACGGCGTGTAGGCGAGACTCGAGGCGTTGATTTAGCTGAGAGTCGCGTTGAACGTGCGGCTGCGCTTTCTTCCCTTGATCAGGTTTTTGCTAGGGTTTCAGATAGTCTTTCGTTGGCGTTTTTACGGAATGCGAGTTATTATAATAAAAGTCGTAACCCCCTCATTTTAGATGTCGGTGATATTGTGTGGCGTAGGAACTTCTCACGTTCGTCTGGTGCTGACTATTTTTCGAGTAAATTTGCACCCAGATTCACTAAGTGTCGTGTAGTTCGAAGAGTTTCCCGTCAGGTCTATGAGTTACAGGATGTCAATTCTCCTTCCTCTGGTACTTATCATATTAAAGATATACTCAAATAACGTCTTTTTTTCGTCGTTGGTTAAAGTTTTTTTTTTTTTTTCCTTTTTGGTCGTCTTTGGGTCTATATCTTATTGCCCTTAGACAAAGATTTTTTTTTTTCATTGGTCGGGTGAGCTGTACAGCCATTGTTGCCTGTCATGTTTGATTTGTTCGATTTTTTGTCTTTGAGATCAGTGTTCTTTTCCAAAGACATTTTATCTTTTTTTTGCTTTGTCAATTTTTTTGCTTTGTGGTCTTACATTTGTGGACGTCATAGTTGAACTATATTTATGGTATGGTTTTGCATGGCCATTATGGTGGCAACATAGACATAGAAGATGGTAACCATTATTTTTGACTGTCAAGTCCGAGTTGACTGACAGTCCATTATTTTCTTTGAAGTCTAGGTCTGTGGTGTTTGCTATTTGTCGTCAGTTGTTGACATTTTGAAAGTTTTACGAAACTTTTACGTAAATTATTACGTAATAGGTAATTAATTTTTGTTGTTTCTATTGTTGTTACCTCTTAGTGTTAGTTATTTAGGGCTAGTTTTTATTGTTGAGTCGTATCGTTTGAGATTCCCGGCTGAGTTTTTTTCTCTTGTAACTTCTTGGTATTGCTTGCGTGTTGTTCCTAGTTGGTACTTACTTGAAAAATAGCTTTGGATGTTGTTCCCAGTTACTCTCTTTTTAGGTTAATTAGTTTGTTGTGATGTTTTGTGACATTGCACTTTTTGTGAATTTCGTGATTTTCAATTCGAGTTAGTAAACTTTGTTGTCATCGCGTATAAGTAGTTTTAATTAATGTTTTTGTTCTACTTATGTTAATGCGCGATTATTTGTTGTTGGTATTATTTAAGTATCTTTATTTAATATCAACCTTTTCTTTTTTAACAGGGTTTAATTAAACTTAAACTTTTTACTTAACTTAAACTTAAATTTAACTTCAACTTAAACTTTAAATTAACTTCAACTTAAACTTAACTTCAACTTAAACTTAACTTAACTTAAATTTAATTTATTTTTCCATATAGGGTTGGCAAAATTTTTTTTTTTTGGGTATACAGGGTGTTCAAATTTTTATTTTTTTTGTAGAAAGGGGGTGTTGCAGCATTTCTGCTTGCGATCTTTTTTATGTTCTTTCCGGTCTAGTTTTCTTTTTAATTCAATTTATTTCAAAATTTTAGAATTTGCTTGATTTTTGCTTTTTGGTTTGGGATTGAAGTTGTCAAGGTTTTTTTTTTTTTCGATGATGGAGAGTTGGTAAAAATAAGTCTATTTTGTAGAAATAATTAAAATATACTATGCATTTGAATAAACTGAAAATTAATGTTATACAGAAAAGTTTTGTGAAAATTTGGTTCACGAATGGCAAAACAACAATAGCAAATTTCATATCAGAGTCTATTAAGTTCAAAGAAGCTGATCCACCCAGGCCCACGCAAGGAGTTAAGATAGTAGAATTCGAGCTATCAGGATTAAACGTTAATGTGAATCTAGCAACGTAGACATCGTGTTATGGGATTGCAGTAGAGACCACAGTTATTTTAAGACAACCTGATCCAACCACATCTTCGTTATGGATACCCCGGCGGCCCCATGAAGACCTAGTAGTTAAGTCCCATACCTATTAAATTTAGTAAAGCCACAAGATTCGATTGTAAGTTAAAATTAGTTTTCTAAATTTACCTGTTCTTCTTCCCAAACTAAACCTCCAATCATTGATAGGCTACCCTACTATCTTACTGTTAAGTTTTTGTTTTTTTTAAAAATTTTGTTGTGTATTTATTGTTTATCCCTTTTGGTCCCGATTTCGAATTTTTGTAGTGTTTTTTATTTAATTAAACCCTTGTTTTTTTTATATAAATCTCGTCTACTTTATTTTTTTGTTGTGTTTCGGCGGTATCTTTATTCTAAATTTATCGCTGAAATACATAGGCTGATAAACACATTACCTTCATTTGCGTCGCGCAGTCGGGTAAAAAGAAGTGATTCTATAAGAAGTAAATGTTTGATTTGATTTTTTAATTTTACTGATTCGAAGCCCAAACCCAAATACATACTGACTGATATACTTACTGAACTTGATTTTTATTTCAGTAGATACTTGATTTGACGTAAACAATAACATTGACAGTGGCAGATTTACACATTTGCCGCTAGAGTATTCATTTCCGCATCTACTGACCTCTACAACTCAATAGCCCAGTTCACAATCATTCTGTCAACAAATATTTATTTGATTTGTGCACTGTGTTGTTCTCATTACTTCAGATTTTCCCCATTATAAGTATGATTGTAATTTATGAACTTCAAGTTTTTAGACAAAACATGATATGCCAACCACGCATGAACGCCATACGATTAAATCAATAAATATCTAATATGATTGTGGTGTGAACGAGGGGATCGATATGTCGTTTTCTTGGTTATTTTAACAACTCACGATTTAGTGAAGATAAAACAAGAAATAGTTTTTTCTAAGCTAAGAAAAGCTCAATTATGTACTACTCATAAGGTAGGATAAGTTTTTATAATATTTTTATAATATTTTATAATATTTTTATTAGGGCATATATAAATTATGTTTATTATTATTTATATTTAGTTTCGTAAGTATAATGTTTATAATTTATTATTTCATCTTTCACCTCGGATGAGGTGTGCACCTACCACTCATTCTCACCAATCACCCTAAGGTTGACTGGTAGATAATGCCATTGGGCATTAAGTCCGCCCTTGTACTTTTAGTGCATTAAGTTAAATAAATAAATAAAATAAATAAGGTATTTCTTAATGAACAAAATAATGAACACTTTTTAAACATATCTAAATCAATAAAAAATATTGCACTTACACATTAAAAACAATACAAAAATATCCCAATATGTTGTCAATCTGATTCAAGACGACAATTAAATTCAATTTGAGCAAACGGTGATGTTATTCACTCTTGTGCCGCAACCCAAGTGTCAAGTCAAAGTAAAAAAAAATAGCTCTGTTTCATAGAACATTCAGAATGATACCTAAAATAAGTCAAAGTAGTGAATTACATTAGCATTTTTAACTTTGCGCTAATTCGCAAAAGTGTCTTAAATACGTAGTACATTTTTTGACATTGTACATGTCTTTTCGTTCGCTCCAGTATAGGCTCCGATTTCACGAAAAAGTGCGATCCCCTTATATCTCGGAGAGTTGTGAAGATATGATATTCAAAAAACTCAAAAAACGCATATTCACGAGAGCTGTTAGGTGCAAAAATAACAAACAAAAACGAAAAAAGTTACGGTCGAAATAGTGGAAAAAAATTATTATTTTTCCGAATTTTTGATTTTGGCGCTCGATATTTTGAAAACGAAGAATGATATCAAAAATTTGAGAAAAACTCCTTTGGAGAATTTAGTCAGGCTCTAATTGTATTTTAGCCTAAAACAAAGACGGTCGGGTTAAGGGTTTGCCCTGTAGCCTAACCTTTTTGAAAAAAGTCAAAAAATTAGAACGATATTTTTTCCAATTCCGTAGATGCATTTCCAATGTGCTCGATAGTCGTGTGAGGCACGAAATCTGTGAATGTTTTTTATAAAAATAAAAACATTTTGATTGAATTATGTGAGTGGACCTAATAACATTTATTTTAGATATTTAGTAATAATTTTTTTCTGTAAGATAATCTTACAGGGAAAAATATTTTTTTAACTATTCATAAATTAAAATAAAAGAAACCGAAGGTCATTTAAAAACCAAATGAGACCTTGTGGCCATGTAACGCGTGGGTTTTTAAATGACAGCGTTTTATCAAACAATAAAACGCTTATTAAATAACTTACCATATTCAAAGCCTAATTATATGCTTCTCCTTCTCATCTACTACTTCTACTCGAACCCTTCGCTCCAACTTCGATCTATCCCTGAATATGCCTTCACACTCCACTAACTTTTTCACTTTCTCCTTCACCGTCGAAGCCATCCGGCTTTGGAACTCCCTCCCTGTCTCCATAAGATTTGCCCCCTCCATAGATTCCTTTAAAACCCAAATTAAATCCCATTTCCTTTCCGTTCCCGCTCCCTAGCTATAGGCTCTTGATTCACTGTCTTTGCTTCTATCCACTTTACCAAGCTTGTTTTGTCCCTTACATTTGCTTCTCGTATGTATATATAGATGTATGTTATATTGATTTTATATATTTATTTATATATAATTATTATATGGAGGAATGTGAAGTGTGTGATGACATCGCGCTTGACGGCGATAGTGATACAATCTCGGTCATTAGCGAAGGCACCCTTTCTGTCAACTCAGATACGCTAACCGCCTCATCGGCAGATAATTTTTGCGAGATTATCGAACATAAGGCTCAAGTATATAATACATAACGGTGAGTATCTACTTGGTGGGAATTTGTTAAGGTAGTTGGTCCGGCCAGTCGAAAGGGCCAAGCACGCCCGGTCTGCACCCATTAGTAAAGTATGATATGGAAAATTAGTCAGTCGAAAGAGCCCCGCACGCCCGGTCTGCACCTTGTTGGTATAGGTATAGTGTGAAAAAATGTGACCAGTCGGAGGGGCCGCGTACGCCCGGTCTGCGACCTATTTGTTTTTAGTTATGTTGAAGCTGGTTGATGGGGCCTCGCACGCCCGGGCCAAGCTATTTAAAATGTCAGTTAGTCAGGAATTGACGAGCGAGTGTTAATTTTATCGTTTCTTTCGGATGGTTCCGACAAGAATATCAGTGATTAACAGCGCACGAGGCCGCGCGAAAGTCAGAGTTGGCCGTGACGGCGCATGGACATCGAGCGCCATCTAGCGCACCCATTCAATACTCATTCAAATAATTGCGCGCTTTAAATGTCAAAGAGATTTAGTTCCCAAACGTAACACCGAGCGCTAGTGTGGTGGCTGATTGCAGATTGTTCAGTGCAGTCAAAAAAAAGGAAAGGTAGGTCGATAAAAGTGGTCGATTGGTTTGAATCTGGACAGTTAATTTTCCGACGTGACAAAGAACGGATCTCGCAGTTACGCTCGCGATTACGTGCTCGGTGGAACGTTATTTAACTACTATTTAAAGAATAATTGTACATAGAAATTCTATAATTAAAGGAGTGATTGTAAAACTATACTAGAAGTGATCATTTCTTAATATCGTCTCCTCGCCCGTCAATCCACGCCCCATTATGTCCTCCGGCGGAGATGAAGAACCCGCATTGCCTACTGACGTCAATCCTGAGCCGACAAATTAATAAACTTCCAATTAATAAAGCATTAAATAAACTTCCTTGTACTCTTAATACTTATTTTATAGTAAATTTATAATCAAATGTATATAGGAAAGTCACATTATTTACCTTTTCAATCAAAAATGAAAAACAAAACATAAAGAAATAAGATACCTACTGAATGGAACAAAATAAGTAATTATTATTACGAAAATATTGTAACTATTTTGAAATATCGTTAAACATATATGATTCAATCATTTTAATAAGTATATAAAAATAAGAAAAATAGCGATGAAAAGAAATAACTATGCAACTTGGAAGAACTGAGTAATACTTTGTTCTAAAGAATGTGGTCTTACTTCTCCCACGTAAAACCTAGCGAACGTGTTTTGAGATCTCCAATTCCCTCTAGATAGGATTTCGTCCAACGGGTAGTTAAGCATCCAGTTCTTGGAGGCCACAGCGGACCTAATACTGCCTGCGGATGGTTCGATACCGGCTTCTTGTAAGAGTGATTTAACCCAGTTAGCTATCACGGTTCGGGTTGCGGCTTTGGGGGCGCCACGAACTGTTAGGAATAAGTTATTGATGTTGCACTTGTCTCTCGGGCTGTGATATGTGTTGAGATTAAAGCTAGAAAATAGAGTCAGTTGCCTTGTTTTCGGGATTACAAAGTAAGCGCCACCCTGACTGTCGATAAGATAAGATGCAGTATAGTGTCCAGAAAACTGCTTCTTTATCTGAGATCGTAAGATGTTCTGCGTCCACCGACAGAAGGGTCAGGTCGTGGACGCGTCGGCCTGAGCACAACAATAAGATGACTGCCGTGCGACGAGTGCACCCGAAAAGAGAGAAATTTGTGCTGAAATTATTTGCTAACCAAGCACTTGCTACATTGATATCCCAAATGAGGGGTTTTTGTGCCTTTGGTTTCTTGACTGATATAGATTTAAAAATGCGCGTAACAAGAGGGTGTTGACTAAGCTTATCAGAGTTGGTTGGGTTAGATAATGTTGCTACTACTGATCTGTGAAATTGAATTGTGTTGTAGGCGAAATTATGTTTTTGGAAAAGATCAGCCAGGAAACGTGCTAAGTTTGACCCGGCAGGGCACTGTATTCGGACATTTTGATCATGGGCTCATCGGCACCATCGCTTCCAAGCCGAAATATTTGATTTTTTTGTAGATTCTCGCCAGCTACTGTGGAGTAAATCCATTTGTTCAGCTGTCCAATCCGGAAGGGCTAGGTAAGGTAAAATATGGAAATATTTCCAACGTTAAGTCTTGAGTTTTGTGGGGAGGTAGTTTCGTTGCTGTGTCTATTAGCACCTTTTTCAAGTTCCAAATCGTGAATGCGGCTGCGATAGCTCGCTTCCTTAAGTCGGCTCGCCAAAAGGCCTTTTCCCATTTGGGGGCTACTATTAAGAATACACCCCTCGCGTTGTTCATATGAGCCAGTACTTTCGGGATTAGGAATGGTGGTGGAAATACCCAGGCCAGATTGTATTCCCATGTCCGTGAGAAGGCATCGGTGTACGCTGCCTCCTGGTCTCTGGAGTCTAGAGATACGTATGTCGGCACTACATGGGCACGGTTGGACGCAAATAGGTCGACTTTTGGCGTGCCCCACTTTGCAAACACTTTGTTGGTCAGGGGTGTCAACAGGTGCCACTCTGGATGGTGACACCCGCGGGACAGATTGTCCGCCTCTATGTTGTACCGACCTGGTAGATGGTGAAGTACTAATCGAATGTTGTATGCCTGAAACCAGGTACATGAGGTGCATTAGTGATTTTGACCGAGTTCCTCCTTGGTTTCGGAGGTATGATAATACAGTTTTGTTGTCAGACTGAATAGAGACTGAAGAGCCTTCCAGGGAGTGACTTTGATATCGTAAAAGGTAAAGGACTGCTAAAATTTCCTTGTTGTTTGAGTGCAAGGACACTTCTTGAGCGCTCCAGGTTGTATAAAATTGATTGTTGTCTAGCCGGGCTCCCCAGCCTGACCCTGATGGGTCGAAATGTAATGACTCACTTCGGGTGGGTGAAGACGTATTTTGAAGGTTGTGCAACCACCAATTTAGCTCCCCCAGAGCTTCTAGGGGCATTAAAAACTCCTTTAGGGGATCCTCGAACAGGACTGAGTTTGCAAATTCTAGAAGTTTTCGGAAGTGTAGACGTCCGTGTGGTATCACTAGGCTGGCAAAGTTTAGCAGTCCTATAACGCTTAGGACTTCTCGTAGAGATGATGTTTGTCGCATTATAGTATGTGATATTTTCATGTGAATTTATTCTTTCTTTGAAACCGGCAGTAGCACAAAATTTTGAGGAATTTCCCAAATCAGACCTAGGTATTTTATCTGTTTTTGGGAAACAAGGACGGATTTTTCGTAATATATTATCCATCTCAAGGATTCAAGTGTATTGATTGCAAAATGTTTTTGATCCTGAAGGAGTATCCTGTCTTGATGGCCAGAAGAAAATCGTCTAGATAGACCAATATTCTTATTCACTGTTCTCTGAGGTACTGAGCGACCTAGTTGGTCAATGAGGCAAATATTTTCGGTGCCGATGCTAGACCGAAGGGTAGGCACGTCATTTGGAGGACATTTTCCTCGAAAATTAGTCGTAGGAATCTCCTGTAACTTGGGGCAAATACTCAGCTGGAAATAGGCATTCGATATGTCGATTTTGCCTAGCCAATCGATCGGTTGTAGGAAGTTGTTGATGCTCTTTTCTTTTATTAGTCTGAACTTGCTTACATACACGTATTTGTTCAACTTTTTTAGGTTTAAAATAGGACGAGTCGAGCCGTCCTCGACTCGTCCTATTCTAAGGAACAGGCTTGATATAAAGCTGGGTGAGTTTTACTCGTTTCCCAGGACACCCATTTCTATCATTTCTCGGATTTGTAAGGACATTTCCTTTGTATGAGGGGTTTGGACACCCATCCTGCTGCGCGGGAGATAAAGAGGAGGTTTCGAGTAAAAAGGTATGCGGTACCCTAGTGATATAATTTGCAAAATTATAGGTGGGGCCCGTAAGCGCTCCCAAGTTGCTAATAGTTGTGTAGGCGACCCGCTTGAAAAGTCGAGTCAGAATTTGCGTTGTGATCTACCTCTGCAGGTAGGTGCTTGTTTGTTTGCTCTGACAGAGCAGTCATTTTGTGGCCTTAGTCCCCTGGGACGAAAAGGCTGGCCCTGCGCGGGCATACGATAAACTGGGAAAGGCATGGCAGCCTGATTGTAAGGTGGAAAAACTCTTTGCGCAGGAGGGTAGAACCCAGGATTGAACTGGTACATTGGCATGCCATGCGCTGGCGCCGGTTGGTTAGCAGTTGTATTGCCAAAACCTTGCATGCCTTGCGCAGGCATTTTATTCCTAGTCTGTGTAGCGTTAGCCTGCGCGGCCGACGATCCTTTCCTTTCGAGTTGGATGTAGACTGGGGTTTTAAGGGCCAAAAAATTTTAGACATTCCGCCTTGTTTTTCTGGGTTAGCCGTAAAAATATCTGATTTAAAGAGGTTTTCGCAAGATGGAGGGATTTTCCTTAAATAATTTCTAATAAACTTATCTTTTACAGAACGCAAAATAACATCGCGGCGCTGTTTCTGGCACTTCGCCGGCCGCTGCCGCGGCACGCTCGCTGCGCTCGCTCGGCTCATGCGTTGGGGGTCGCAGTTCTAACCTGTTTTTTTTTTTTTACTTGGGGAAATGCCCACGCATACCCCCCGCCGCATTCGCAGCAGAAACGACTCAACTGTGGTTGTGTTAAGCGGTTGTTGCATCAAGCAATCAGAGAACATATATTAATATTACGGATGTCAGTTAAACGCAAAAATGTAGGTACACTAAGCAGAGATTGATCCATTTGTGCATATTTTACTTTGACGTGTGTCAAAATCGTTATTTGATAAACTTACAGCCAGGCAGCGTAAGTTGATCAATTAGCTAAATTTTATTGCGTCAAATAATACATTTCAACTGCCGTGTATAATTTGCCGATAGTTGATAAACTACCTCAAAAATTGATAAACTTACGATTCTTATTATTTTCCGGCGACATATACAACATCTCACCATGTAAACATAGCCACTCGCGAGCTCTTGAACGTAAGACATTATTTGGTATATACACTTACAAGAAAAGAAAGTTCAGTGGTCAATCCCAAATCCCTTTTATCGAGATACCATAAACATGAACAAGATGTTCAACGCTGGAGGATTCCCTTTATTTTCTGAACCTTACCATGAGACCAGGGCCCAGTGGCTCCACTCTGTACTATCTACGATCGGAGTACCTGTCACTTTCATCTGTATAGCACAACACAGAGATGTAATAGCACGGGTAAAGTAAGACTAAAAATGTCTGATTAGCGGCAAAATATGTTTTTAATTTTATTGATTACTAGCTTTTCGCCCGGGACTTCGTTCCCGTGGGAATTTTCCCGTCAATTTTCCAATGTTTTTAATAGTTATTCTGCTATTCGGGACGGAGAGAAATACAACAAATCAAAAACCATGGCAATCGGTCCAGCCGTTCTCGAGTTATAAGTGTTGTAACAAACACGACTTTCTTTTATATATATAGATATGTAATTTACAATAGATACCATCATAATACGTATTTTCTGAAAATTTAAATAAGCCGTCTCTAATAGTTTGAAAGATAGAGACAGACCAAACTTAAATATCAACCAGCGTCTGCCCTAAAATTCGTTCCCATGGGAACTCCTTTTAATCTTTTTTAGGTAAGCTTCCACAATAATTTAAGATCATCTTTGCAAAATTTCAAACTTATAGCTTCATTAGTTTTGAATTTAATCGCCTAGTTTGTAAAATGTGCACTTTTAAAAATTTCCCCCTGCCCATACTTCCCCCTGGGAGGGGGTAGGGCCCCTAAATTTTGGTAGGACTCGACAGATCCTCATTTCTAGTGCCAAGATAAGGTTATAAACAAAGTTTCATTGATGTACATACACTGGGCGTCAAAAATAAGTAGTACACTTTTCAAATTGCAATTACTCCTAAACTATAGTAGTTACACTTATGAAATAAAAAGCAGTTTATAGTAAACTTAACGAAGTTTATTAAAGTTATATTTTATTTGGCATGAATAAAGTTTCAAACTTAAAATTAAGATAAATACTAAAAAGTATCAATTTTTAACGATATGTCAACCACTTAATTTTCACGTTTTGGAACTTTTTCACAATTTAATAACTTGTGTTGCCGCCTCGGGCTCTAATTACAGCTTGGATCCGGTTTGGCATGCTGAACACTAAGTTTCGGAGGCGGTGTTGGGGAATATTTTCCCATTCTTCTATCAGCGCATGTTTTAGAGCCCTGAGTGTGGCAGGAGGTGGACTGCGCCTTCTGACTAGCCTCCCAAGCTCATCCCAGGCGTGTTCAATCGGGTTGAGATCTGGGCTTCTCGATGGCCAAGCCATCAAGTTGATGCCAACCTCCTGAATGTACTCTTGTACGTGGTGAGCAGTGTGTGGCCGGGCGTTATCATGCATTAGGATGGCTCCATCACCCATATTTATTAAATATGGCCCTGCATACTCGTTGAGGATCTCCGAGGCATATCTTTCACCAGTCAAAGTCCCATTTTCTATTACCACAAGCTCTGTGCGACTCTCTGAAGAGATACCAGCCCATACGTGTACAGAGCCCCCGCCATATTGGACTCTTTCCGAGATACAAGCTTGAATGTATCGCTCACCGGGTCGTCTGTAGACTCTCCGCCGTCCATCTGAAGTGTATAAAGAGAATCGAGACTCATCTGTGAATAAAACTCTAGCCCATTCTTCTTCGCCCCATTGTACGTGTTGACGGGCGTAGCGTAGTCTTGCTACGCGATGCTCTGTCTCAAGTTTGGGGCCATTTGCTGGTCTTAGAGGCTTCAGGTTAGCTTCAGCAAGTCTTCTTCTCACTGTACTCTCACTGATGTAGTCTGTTCGGGTCCGAAGAAGCTGTTGCTGAACCTCAACTGCATTAAGGTGTCGATTTCTTAACACAGTGGAAACAATAAAGCGATCTTCTCGGGTACTTGTGCACCTGGGTCTGCCATTACCTCGTCTCCTTAGATGGTTTCCAGTCTCTTCGTACCTTTGCTTTACTCGCTGAACCGTTCTTAAAGTTACACCCACCCTCCTTGCAGTACGACGCATACTGATGCCCACTTCGAGAAAAGCTAAGATTCTTGCACATTCTTCTGGTGAAAGAGGCATGATTAGTCAAATTTACTCTCTGAAGATACCTATGCTTTTCAATTACAATTGCTTTATCAGCAGCGAATGTGTCAAACACAAAAATCCTAAGTAAGACAACACCTTTCAACAGTTTAAAAAAAGTGTTTTTATTTATTCGTTTTTTTTAAAGTCAAGCATTATAAGTTCTTATAATGCATGAAGTTTTTATTGAATAAGATTAAATTTTCTTTTTAACCTTTTTTGTTTCAAAGGTCTAAGTTTTATAGTTTGGGAGAAATCGCAATTTTAAAACTGTACTACTTATTTTTGACGCCCAGTGTATTTCGCCTCCAAAATATGCTATTTTTCCCATGCTATAATGACATTCGACGCTATTCCGCTTATCAATGGCGTCTTAATGACAGTGGAATGACAACGGTGACAATTTTTTTCCGTTGGTGGTGAAACTAATAGACGGAGATCCCAGGGCCACCAGACCTTACTTATTTTCTCATTACCTAATGAGAAATAGTAGTTCTGGTACGTACTAGTAACGTATGAATACCAGCTTACCTGGGCCGACGGCCAATTTTCAGCTACCAGGTTCTGAAGGTTTTTCCAAAAATTACTCACTTGTCTTAAAGTCTGGCTGCTGATTTCTTATAGAATATAATTAATTAAATATAAAAATTAATGATCAACACCGCCAGACACTCTCAGTCGGCTATAATTTCTGCCAGACGCTTTACAGTTCGCAAGTAAATTATGCGATTATACCTATAATCTGAGCCGTGATTTTATATATGATGTTCTTATAGCACCCAGACAAGTAAGCAATTTTTGGAAATTAAAAACTTTGAATAACATTCGATTGCTTATAACTTTTAAACGAATGAACTGATTTTATCAAGTAAAGCAAAAACCATCTCGATTACGCGTCAAACAAAAAAAGTTACGATGCCACAGACAGACACACATACAGACATACAGATACACATATCAAACTTATAACACCCCTTTTTATCTCGGGGGTTTAAAATAACCACCATCGTCATTCCTGTTATTCAGACGATATGGTAAGTGGAATGGCCGCCCACTTGATTAATTTTTCAACTTAATTGTTGGTATGCGTGTACGTCAATGGTTATTTACATTTATCGAGACTCATTAATTATTAATAGACTATTTGGTCTTCTTCTTATCGTGTAGGTATAGTCAAGTACCATAAGGTCAAAGATGAGGTCGACGAAAGGAGCGAGTTAACCCAGAAAATGCCTATAAAGGCGATGGTACTCCACGCACCGACGGAACACAGCAAGCGGTTTGGCGTCGGACTTCGGTAGGAGGGTGGTCGCGAACCAGACGGCCCTTTATAGAGCCTACCACACCGCATGAGACCATAGGACGACACTTTAGATTCAGAAAAAAATGAAGTGTCGTTGCCTGGGATGGATGACTAGGAAGCAGGTCTCATTTGTGACTAATCCTGGTGTCAGAGTTTTCAAAACCTTACAATGGCCTCTGACTTGGTACTTTTCTGACTATTTGGTACTTTCAAAGTTCGTAAGTCTGTCTGATAAGTCTGTTTTTTTTATGACCTTCGTGTATTTATACTGTGTTTTACCTGCAGATGGCCGGTTTGGTCGAGTGGTAGTGACGCTGCCTCTTCATCCACGGGTCCTGTGTTCTATTCCCGGTCGGAGCAAATATTTGTGTAAGTAGCAGATGTTTGTTTTCGGGTCACGGTTCGTGTCTGTCTTTGTGTATGTTCAAGGGAACTCACGACATAAGGGTACACTTTAGTGTGGGCCTTAAGGTGTGTAGTGTTTTCAGTTTTTTTTTTGTTAACATCAAAAGTTACACTTTGAACCTTCACGGTTTGAACACATAATTGAATACCAAAACAGGTCTAAATTTGCGTATATAGAGGTATACCTTTTATATTTTTACTTTTTTTCCCGAGATAATAAAAACATTATACGCGAATTATTAACCAACTTCAAAAAAAAGGAGGTTCTCAGTTTGACCTGTACTTATATATGTTTGTTTGTCCACGATTATCTACGAAGGTTTTAGTATTTTAATTGACTTCAAAAAAAGGAGGATTATCAGTTTAAACTGCATGTATGTAAAATAAAAATCTAAAATTCGCTTAAACTTTTCAAAGCTAACACTTCGTTTCATTAACCGACTTCAAAAAATGAAGAGGTTATTATTTGCAATAAAAAAAAAACTTAAAAAAAATAGAACCAACTTCAAAAAAGCGCAAAATAAATACAATATCATTTGATGTGCTATGTAGTACCTACCTACTGAGCTGTTTGAAGTCGGTGCGACTTCACCTTTTTTTTCAATGATGAAAAAGAAAAATAATGACTGAATAGCTGGCCAGCCACAGAAAAAAACATAATAGGCGGGAAAGTGCCATTCCGATCTTCATTTGTTTTTTCGAGTTTTAAAGTTTTGTAACTTTCGCATAGCAGCAATGAGTTCTGCTTATTCATGTTTTTATTTTTACTTTCTTTGTATTCGTAATGAAAAGCACAGTCGGGTGAAAGACTTATTTAGTCCCTCGAACTATTAGCTCCCTCGCTACGCTCGGTCACCAAACCCCGTCTCGGGCCTTAAATAAGTTGTTTTCACCCCTAAAATAACAATGTACTATTGTCTCTATTTTTCGGGGTTTTTTTTTGAAGTCGGTTTAATTTTTTCTTAATTTTTTTATTTATTTTTTCATTTTTAGTTTAAATAATACAAAGAACATGAGAAACATTGTAAGTGCCCATTTAATTTAAGGGTTTCCCTCGATTTCCCTGAGATTTCCTGTATACTCTTTCGAACAAAAAAAAATTTTGAAAATCTGTCCGTAAATGGCGGAGAAATCGGTGAATATCCATAAAAAATAGAATCTCCTTCGTTTTGGAAGTCGGTTAAAAACTACTGGACCGGTTTCCAAAATTCTTTTACGAATAGAATGCTACATTATCCCTAAGTAACATAGTCTACATAATTTTCCCAAATTTACTCGGGGACGAAGTCCTGGATGGAAAGCTGGTTTATTATAATTTGACCGCACAAAAAAAGTGCTGATACTGATAATTACCGTTAAGAGAAAAGGGGAGATTTGCATAGTTAAATAATATTTATTTTATACAGCAACAGAAAACTTAACAAATTTTTGTAAATACATTACAGTGGAAAGAAAGAGACGAAAACTTTTATACAGGATGGATCCGTAAATTGTCAAAATTACAAGATTTAGCCATTTGAACCAAAACTGTTTCTTCAAACCGACAGCCGTGCGATTCAAACCATCCTTTATGACATACTTCCTCGACCCTAAGACAATGAGCGTCAAGTATAGTTTCCAATCGATGCTGGCTATGTCACAGTTGTATATGACCCTGTCTTCTGGCGACAAGTTCCTGAACATTTGCAGCAAGTTCGTGTCTCTGATGTTCCATTCATTACTCATGAAGTATCCAAACACTTCGTTTAAGTTGCTTACTGTGCTAGACAGTTTTACCAACCTGCGGAAAAACGCAACGATGAAATTTCCGAATACGGTACGCAAAGACGACGTAGGTCTCGAAGTCTAGTCGCCTTCAGCTTAGTTTGCATGCCTACGTTTTGGGTGACTCGTCGCGCGCTTGTTTACGCAGCGTGCGATACAAATCTTGCACACACGGGAGTGCAAAAATCACGCGAGGGTCAGTAGTTAGCGAAACTTTAGCCGGTGATGTTACCCTCGAAACTGAACTGCTTTCAACATCATTAAAATCGGACCATCTATTTAGGAGCTACGATACAACAGAAAGACACACAGGTACACAGATATAGAGAAATAACACCCCTCTTTTTCGGAGGTTAAAAAAGGAAATGTGGCGTTCTTGTACTTACTTAGTTTGCTTTCCAAGTAATTTCGATAAGTTATCAACGACATATGCCGGTATGTAGGCTGTCAGTAACGTCAGGGCTCTAAACAACGGTTTGTTACTGATTGTGATCATGCTTGCATGGTACATCGCTTTATCCGTCGGGAACTGTTTTATACTTTTGATCACGAAATCCGTCAATTTCTCTGAAAGAGACGTTACAACAACGTTAATTTCTTATATAGCACCAAATTATTGATATCCCACGGTAACATACTTAAGTATTTTTGTCTTCTTATCATCGTAATATCGACCATCTCAGTACAATAGAGATTTCACCACCCGTCTTACTACTACATAAAATAAATACTTAGTATGTTTGTATTTTTTTAAAATTGATAATGAAAGAAGATTAAAAGCTGGAAACTAAGTGAACGGGGCCCTGCATGCCTTTACCCGAGATAAAGGGCCTAGTTCATTTTATTTTGAACCTTATCACCAGAAGTTAAGAAACATACTGGATACGGAGATCATACTGTACCTACACTAATGTGTGGTAGTGAGAAGAATAAATGCCGTGAAAATGAGATCTTTGAGAAGCATATTGTGTGGTAAGAGATTGGTTGATAGGTTGAGAAATAGCGAGGTTCGAGAGCGATGTGGTAAATAAAATAGGGTGATGTCCTCATCACAGAGAAAGGAATAATGCGGTGGTTCAGACATGTGGAAAAAATGAGTGATAGTAGATTGACAGAAATGTACGGGCAAATGTAATTATAAGGGTCGGTCGAGAAAAGGCCGTGTTAGAAGTACCCGAATCCGAGTTTTATGAATGAGGTACTTGTTAGAGGAGGCAAAAGAGGTATTTTTGGATCGTACCGTACCAGAAGGCAATATCGGGTCTCTGGGATAAATTATTGGAAACAGTTTTGCATTGGACATTAAACGTACCAAAAGACAGTGCATTCCTCGTGGATGTGACGTTATATATCTTAATATCGGTATGGCCTTGCTGCCGCCTTACCACCGTTTCATGTGAAGCTGTAATTACCGCATTGTTCACCAGGTCCACTGGTACTATGCTCAGATGAATGTCGTTTTTGCCATACACAAGATGCATGACTCCCATTGCCATACCTATGATAAACTAAGGACAAAACAAAACTTTTTTTATTATCAAATATTGTAAAATGTGGTGAAAGAGGTTGGTGTAAACTTGATTGTTAAATATTAGGTGTTAAATATCTTTGTATTATTAGGATAGCTCACGTTCAGTTGCACGTAACATTCTATCACTTTCCGTCTTATTGCCGTTTACAAGGTCGGCAATTAATTTAAAGAATTTTTAACTTTAATTAACGTTTTTGCAGATAGGTACGTTGTATTTCAAAAGCTATGCATATAATTTTGTTCTTACTCCCATGGATCCAAAAGCAGAGTTCGCATCCATCCAACCTGCCGTAGGTTCTCGATGGGCACCGAAAACTGAAATTATAACAACATGTTTTTTTTTATTTATAGTAGAAAAAAATCGTAAAGAACTTTCAGAACATATGGGTCCGTTCGATTCTCAATATAGTTGCATAAGGACATGGGAAAACAGACAGTGTAATATTTTTAACTGAGTTTTTGTCTATTAGTGCATACCTACCTACGGCCGGTCGGACGATGCAAATCGGAAGATCTCCAGACATAGAGAGCACTGCCTCCTCCGCAACAGCTTTTGTGAAGGCGTATGTATTCGGCCAGGTTTTAAGGAGACTGTCAAAACAAAAACACATCTGAATACCGTTCTACTTGAAGAATTGCGAGCTGAAAGCGAAGTAGTATTTTAAAATTGTGTTAACTCACTGTGGGGTCATAATCGTTAGCTGTTCATCATCATATCGTTCTATAAAGTCTATAAGGGTCTCAGGTAGCATGGGACACTCATAGAACTGCTCCAGAACATCATGATTGATTCGTGGTATTGTTGCGTGAGAATATGCAGTGGAAATGTGCACGAACGACCTGCCGATTAATCATTTTTACATCTTTACTATTAGTGTGTTACAGGTGTAGTGTGGTTCGCAAATGTTGTTATTATTCATCTTCTCGGTTTCTTCTTTGGGGTTTTGCACTATTTCTATGTCTATGGGTTTAAGATGACTTGCTTTTGACATCATAAAAAAATGTACACCTTGACTAGCCTCTATCTAGTAATTTAACCTACTTGATTTTTTTGCAATCTTTGCCAAGCTTCAGCACTTCTCTGGTACCACGTACATTGGTCATCGTCGCCAATCTTATATGCGCTACAAAATTGATGGTTGCTGCCGCATGGATTATAATTGTCACCTGTAATGAAATTTTATCTAATATCAGGGCGGCAATTCTACTAACAAATGGCGACTCACTGACAGTTGATTGATAATGGTGACCACTTCATCATTTCAGGTTGCAAAACATCAGTTCAGGTGGCAGCACCACTGCACTGCCAACTGAATGTTAATTTGCTTGGTAGTTTGCAACTTAACGTTCAATTTTCAATAGTTTTGAATTATTTCCTATGATTTATTTCCTCAGTTTCCCTATTTTTCGCGGATTACAATTCCTATTAGCAGATAACTACAAACGAAAATGTCATTCGTTTATTTAGATGATGTTTTGGTTTGTAAGTATTTTTGGGGTTCCGTACCCAAAACGGGACCCTATTACTAAGGCTCCGCTGTCCGTCCGTCCGTCTGTCACCAGACTGTATCTCACCAACCGTGATAGTTAGACAGTTGAAATTTTCACATATAATTGATTTCTATTGGTCCTATAACACTAAATACTAAAAATCAGAATAAAATAAATATTTAAGGGGGGGCTCCGATACAAAAAACGTAAACTTTTTTGCTCGTTTTTATAGATAAGTCTATCCGAGGGTTTATCTCATGAACCGTGATAGTTAGACAGTTGAAATTTTCACAGATGATGTATTTCGGTTGCTGCTATGACAACAAATACTAAAAAGTAGAATAAATTCAACATTTAAGGGGCTCCCATACAACACATTGTTTTTTTTGCCGTCTTATATAGATAATGGTTTTTATAGAGTCCGACTCGCACTTGGCCGGTTTCATAGGTAATGGTACGGAACCCTTCGTACGCGAGTCCGATTCGCGCTAGCCCGTTTTATTTTTTTTTCGTTCTGTTTAAAGCACTGAATAATTTTTGATTAAATTAATATAGGACCACTTCATACTCTTCCGAAAAAAAATATAATTTTGAAAATCGGCCAACAGTTGGCGGAGTTATCGCGTAATAAACATACAAAAAAAACATACAGTCGAATTGAGAACCTCCTCCTTTTTTGAAGTCGGTTGAAAATGATCGCCATCGCCATTGAGACGCCATTGATTAGTTAAAAAAGAAGCCCTGATCTATTAACGAAATAAGCTAAGTCAGACCAAGTATGTGCACAATTGGTTATTACCAAACATTTTGTTTTGTGGAATTAAAACAGACTGCATAAAAGCTGCAACTATGAGAAAATTATTTCCATCGATAAGAAATGGTCCAAAGCAGTTGGACTTTTGCTTAAGAAGCGATTAAACAATCACGTAAGAAATTCCAAGAAGGATGTATCTTCTGATAGCCTCTCATTCACCAGAGCGTGAGTGAGTGATATTACTTAATTGAATCTCGAAGAATTCGTAACCAATTCAAAACCGGTACAACCTACATTTTATCAGTCACAGCATCAAGGTCTTTTTGAGGGTTCCGTACCTCGAAAGAAAAAAAAACTGAACCCTTATGGGATCACTTTGTTGTCCATCCGTCCGTCTGTCTATCTGTCAAGACCCTTTTTCTCAGAAACGCGTGGAGGTATCAAGCTGGAATTTATATAAAATACTCAAGTCTACTGTCCCTTGGAACTGCGAAAAAATCAAACTTCTAAGCCAACGCAATCAAGCCGTTTATGCCGCAAATTTTCGACACTTGCAAGGGAATCAAAACCTACAGGGTACTTCCCGTGAACTCAAAATCTTGAAATTTGGTACGAAGCAACGTCTTATAGCACAAATAAAGGAAAAATTATGAAATACGTAAATTTTTGGTTACATCATTTAATAAAAATATTTTAAATAATTTTATACTTAACCCTTTTGAACGCCTAGAGGTATTAAATTGAACTTTTACTTACATACCTCCCGGTTTGTACGGAACCCTCGGTGCGCGAGTCCGACTCATAGTTGGCCAGTTTTTTTTCAATTATGTCTTTTTTGTTTATTTTATGTTATTAAAAAAAAATATTGTCTCTTAATCGCATAAGAATGTAGTTGCATTTTTATCAGCAACAATTTAATTTTGAAACATTACACAACCAACCTGTTCTGTGATGTCCTTCCGGTCCTTCAGACTAATTCCAAGTCCGAGTTCCAACACATTGCCTTCAACAGGAATTATCTTTTTATAGAATTCCGGTTTCTTCTTTCGTAATTTTTCAAACACCTGGAACCCAAAAAAAGACTAATATATCTATTGCTAATCGAAATAGCGTTATCAATATAATGCGGCCAAATAAACTTGCCGGAACCTGAGTTTTCCAGATATTGGAATTATTACCAACGAGATCACACTGCTGGGCAAAAATTTCTCCTTCGTCCTTCCAATTCTCACGGTTTTTTGCAAGATCCGTGCAGTTGGGTTTGTTTGCATTGAGATTGTTACGTCATCACTTTCGGGGTCTGCCTCGATTTCTACGGTCATCTTGTGGCACCCAATACGTGACGATTCGTGCTCATCGCCTCTCGTTTTTTCGGCTGACCTACTCAGCCCAAGCCCAATTTCATTTTGTGGCTTTCTCTCTAGAGTTATACACAGTGATAAAAAACCTCCTAGCTATATTCAAAATCCTGAACCAGTATCACTTAAAGAACACATTTAAGATTTTTTTCAATGGTAATAGTTCATCTTTGGCCTAAACGTGACATTACTCCTAACCAGGCACGCGAGAGGTGCGGGTAACACTCGGGGGGTGCATCCGAGTGGTGTCTACGTTTAGGAAAAAAAAATCACACCGAAAAAAAAGTGTTCTGTAAGTGATACTGGTTCAGGATTTTGAATATATAACTAGGAGGTTTTTTTTCACCCTGTATATAAAAAAATCCTATGAATAACCCTTTCGATTGCAATCATAAAAATATTTTTATAACACATTTGCTCGTAAAGAGTCTCTTATTTCACCAATTTCAATATCGTATTGTATCTCATTACATACTTGTCCGCGGTAATGTAAAACGGACGCTCCATCTTAAAACTAACGGTACTTTTAAAAATCTTAGCAAAGAGTTTTTATGTCGGAAAAGTGGTCAATATTTTATGAATAAAATTAACTTTGGGAGATAAAATATAATAAGTAAACATTTAATTCTTTAATTTAATTTATTTTGACAATTAATTACAACCATTTATCTATACCGAAAACCCAAAAATATTACTTTACTTCATTAGTAATACTGTCTGTTTTTTGTGCCTATGCCTAAAAAAACCCTGATGCGCGCGCATTGCTAATTTGTGAACAAGCCTCCTTGCTTAATGCTTTTTCGACTTTGTCGAGTACATACGGCAGAAGACAAAAGTTCCCTTAGGTCTCCAGAGAGTGAAACCATTGGAATCGCATCACCATGCTAGTTTCAAAGCATTTGTGGTGCGTTTCCCGACGTTCATGCTGGAGACAGTCATGGAGGAGAGCTTTTGGCCGGAGGGCGTGGTGTTCCGCCGTTTTCGAGGGAGATTCCCGTCTGCAGACACCCCCGGAAAAACACCCGGGAAACAGTGTTAGTTAGTTTTATTTTATTTTGTTTAATTGTAATTCATAGTATGTTAGCCTGTAAGGTATTTATCTATGGGCCTTAGATGCCTGATAATAAATGATTTTATTATTATTATTATTTTTCATCCTGTACTTACTAACTTTAATTGATAGCTATCATGTATTCTTTAATTGTAATTAATTTATTAATCAAAACACCCAATTGTACCTTTAGTTTGCTTCGCATTGTTTTTGATGCGTAGTTTTGTTTTGCATGTTTTGCTTATCATGCTGTACGTTCACGGTTTTGGCCGTCAATCTGGAACTGAACCTTAGCCGGATTATGTTTAGTATTAAGATTTGATTGTTGGCTGTTGTGTACGTCTTATTAATAAATTAAATATACTTTTCTTTCTATTGTTTTTATTTATTTTCTTGCAAATATGTTATAAAACATCGTATGACACGTGCGATTTGATAATGGGAGGTTTTCTTTTTGGGTATAAAAAAAAGTAGTTCCCCAGAGCTCTTTAGATGGCGCTGAACTGACTCCGTTACTAGGTGCCAAAGCCAAAAGGCTTGGAGAAAAACATTGCATCAAATATTCTGAGTTTGTTTTGGCTTTCCAATCATCCTAGTTTTCTCGCGCTTTGTTATAATTCAGTTTTGTTTTTTCGTTGTTTTCGTAAAATCGCCTAACTACGTATCGTAGACGTGATATTGATGTGATATGACTATAACGTTTCGTTTTATGATCTCAAAATAACGTTCAAGTGAATTAATCAAAAATAAAATCCGTTCCTTGCAGTAACGTTCATAGTTTAGCGCCATCTATCCGACGACTGGGGAAAAATTTTAAAAAAATAAAAAGAAAATCCCTCATTACAGCCTCTGCTTTCTTGTAGCCGTCGCCTACGGCTCGGGCTAGCAATATCGCCTCGGCTGTAACTTTCAACATACCGCACTTATATCATAATGTACTATTACAGATTTTTGTGGGTTCAATTCCCGGTTGAGGCAGACCATTTTTCAAAAATCTATGGATGAAGTTTTTAAAAATAAAATAAAATCTTCTCTAAGTAAAATGTCCTATCTTCAATATTTAAAGTACTTCCCCTTCTTGCGTCATAGCCGCGGAACGCCTTGTATGGTAAAACGGTCAACTGTTAATAATAACAAAAGAGTGTTATGTTATTTAAGTGAATACAATCAATTACGTATAAAAATAATTAACTAACTGGGTCATCGGAAAGTCGTATGACTCGTTCGTCAATTGTTTCTTTTTTCTTCGGTCGCAGTAACATGTAGATTTTCTCTATGTCACATGACCTGAAATTAATTAAAGTTTTTTTTAATTATCTTGATTCTATTTTGTTTGTAAAATACCACCCCTATCGTGACACTCTACTATTTAATAAAGCTTATAAAAATATAAGCTTTGCGCCCAGGACTTCGTTCTCGTGGAAAGTTTAGAAAATTATGTAGCCTGTGTCTAAGCTACATCACTGCGAAGTTTTATCAATATCCGCTCAGTAGTTTTTTCATAAAGGAGTAATAAACATTCATCTATCCATATTTTCATCCTTCCAACCTAACAAACTTTTGCATTTAAAACACTTATAGGATTCCTAGAATTGTAACCTGGTGGAAACTAATTCCAAGCTGAGCCCTCATCGCCTCGCTCAGACTACACTCCAAAAATGAAGTCAAGAAGAATGGGACACTGGGCCCACCCTTGAAGTACCTTGTAGCACTATACACTATGTATACCTAATTTATTTAACGACATCATAAAAGAACGAATAATGTGTGAACAAGTGAATGAATGAATCGCGTAATAGCACTTTGTAGGCCTTGTTTGTTACTTAACCAACAAGCCCTGAGCTTGTTGTAGCAGTATACTCAAGTAGCAGTATACACAGTGGATTAATGAGTGAATGACTTCATAACACAATGAAAACTATATGAACGAGTGAATGAATGAATGATTTTTTAAATTTAAATACCAATATTTTATAAGATCGGTACTCAGTACTGAAACATACTTAGGCTAAACGAGTAAAAATGGTTTTGAACAAGAATGATTTCATATTGGAAATAGTGAATGAAGTAGTGATTGATAGTTAATTAAATAATAACATAATATAATCCCTATAGTTTTGTAGCACTATTCACTAGGGATAAAAGGTAAATGACTTTATAATAGTACGAAAGGTATATGAACGAGCGAATGAGTGAATGAGTTGGTGTATAAAACGGGCTTAGTGCTGAAGCATACTATGGATAAATAAGTAAAAATTATTTCATACAAGAATGGTTTAATATTCCAATTAGTAGATGATTGAACGAATGAGTTAATTCAACAACAATTGGAAACGTTTTTCATTTATATATCCGTTAAACATGCACCACCAAGAAGTATTTAATGGCTTTTCATACGTAGGAACTGTAATAGAATGCGCTTGGGCATTATTTGCATCTTGCTGGTTCTCTGTTTTGTCAGCGTTATTATCATGCATGCTGATCTTCGTTTTGTCTTCCTTCCTCTTCGGTTTGTAGCCACCCAACAACGATAGTACTTGTTAGTACTTGTCTTCGTTATTGGCAGCCTGACAATATAGTCATAGAATGGCAACAAAATATCAAAATGATCGTATTTATTTTTGTATTAAGACAATATATCCGTGCGTAATGTATAGTACTACGAAATTGAGCCCAGGGTTTTTATAACACTTTAATCTTATTAAAAACTAATTGGTTTATTTAATTTCCGCCGTTTGGTGATCGGTTGAGAATAACATCACCCCAACTCTTTCCGTGGGTGTCGTAAAACGCGACTAATGAAACACAAATGAGACCTGCCTTCTAGTAATCCATCTTAGGCAACGACACCTCAGTTTATTTTGAATTTGAGGTGGCATCGTATGGTCTCACCCTCCTACCGAAGTCCGACGCCAATCAGCTTGCTGTGTCCCGTCGATCGGTGCGTGATGTGCCTTAATTGGCATTTTCTGTGTTAACTCGCTCCATCGTCGACCTCATCTATGACCTTGTTCAAGGTTTGGGTCAAGAGTTAACCCATCTCAGAATAAAACATTAAAAAAAAAATCTAACGTTATCCATTCTTGTATTAAACCCCTTTTTTACTAACTTATCCATAGTGTGCTTCAATATTAAGTCCCTTAATATTTTAAATAACAAACTCATTTATTTAAAGTTAAAAAAAGTGTAAATCGTTTTTTGTTTTTAAACAACGTTAACAAACATGTTTTACCAACCTCTGCGACGTTGAAACTTTACAATCAAATTCAGCAAAGCCTCGGTGATCTATCGTATACAGGGTGTTAAATTCGATCTTATCCACTCGGGTGGTGAATCAGCCCATGAAATTGAATAACTTTCCCTAAGAACAAATGCTGAAATACGAAAAAAAAATTTTGACTTCCCATACAAAATGATTTATCAGCTGATGCAATTTGTATGGGAAGTTAAAAGATTTTTTTCGTATTTCGGCATTTATTCTTAGGGAAAGTTGTTCAGTTTCATAGGTTGATTCACCACCCGAGAGGATAAGATCGAATTACTTAACACCCTATATAATCTCGAGTGTTTGATGTCGATTTCGAAATACAGATCGATAATATGTCACACACCTTTCAGCTGTAGTGCCATATTGTGCGAAACATTCAACATAACCTATCACGGAGAAGCTGAAGAATCCGTCATCAAGTCCGAGGTAGAGGGGCAAATACCTCTGCAACTAATGCCGACAGCGAAAAGTAGAATAAAATACGCTGCAAGTAGCACACAGCGACAAATCAGTCAGACCATTGGTTTTAGTGGTCATAATCTGGTAACTGAGCAAACAAACAACTGAGCACAGTCTGATAATTAATTAAGCAAATAATCTAATACTTGATCTTAGCAGTCATAATCTGGTAGGTAACCAAACAAAAGACTGTTGACAGCCTACTCCGGCGCTTACCGATTTCTAAGAATATAGTAATGTTTTGTCTTGCTTACCCCTGCTAATAGATGTGTCTCTTTCTATACTAGTTTTAGAATAATTACGGAATGTTTAATAATTACAAAATGGTTGTTTCAAGGTAAAAATATCATATTTCCTTGCAGTATTGTATGGGATATTCTGACTGCTGTAACTTTTTAATTCTAAAAGTTATAGTGTGAATTTTCAGTGTAAGTTCCGTATAATAAAATGTAGATATTATTATGGTCTTCAATTAGAAATAGGTCAAAATATGCTACAACTAAAAATGTCAGTGGGCCCATTTTGCCCATCCTTCTTTATATTCCAAGTTTCATCAGAGTTATGAATTAAAGTGAAACAAACACTCTAGAAAAAACACTTTAGAAGTTCTTTGTAGAGTATAGAGGTATAGTCGTATAATTTTCTTCTTCCTAGCAATTTATCTAATTTTTTTCAATCCCTCTTTGTTCTTTTTTACCAAAAAAAAACATGATCCTGAATTATGCAGATTTTTAATAAGTATTTAAAAATTGTGTATCTGTCATTTTATTGATTTATAATTAGTTTATCGATTGTTGTTTCACAATTTTATTGCATAGCTTTATTCGTATGTGTGATCAAACTTTGCAACCTAAATATTGTACGCCGTAACTAGCACATCGAGTAAAATAACATCCGTATTTTACTCTCGAGACACAGTAAAGATATTTGATTTGAATGCAGAATCCACTATCAGTAACCTCATAGTTTACAAAAATTATATATGCAAAGCCCTTGCTAGAACGGGCCAAGTAGACTATACAGATTTTTCCAAAGCTTGTAAGAAAATTTGTAACCAGGTTTTAGTCAAAAAGCTGTAGCGATATGGCACTCTATTACACTGGATTCAATCTAATCTTAATAATAGAACTCAATTATGTTAAAAAGTTTCACGTCTCTCCCTGTCCAAATGAAGTCCGGAGTACCACAGGGATCCCATCTTGGGAAACTTTATTTTAACGTTTTAATAAATGACCTCGTCAATCACCTGACCTATCAGTGCTTGCTATATCCTGACAATCTAAAAATATTCATAACTATCCAAAACGCCACAGATATAGTCCAATGCTCAAAAGCGACCTAGATACTATTTCTTATTATTGATTAACTTGACTTCATAGGTCGTGTAGATGGATGGTGATGGTTGTTAAAACTCTAGGATCACACAGGCATAAAAATTGAACTCATGTTAATACACTTACGTGTACTTAAGCTTGCCTGGTACGATCCAAACTAGCTCTTCAGCTTTCACTGCATTCATAGCCCACTACATACCATGGTCGTCGAATTCGGGTACTCCTAGCACGATCTTTTTTCAGTACTTCACGGATTAGGTCTGAGTACATTCGCTTAGACAGAGGTATACCCACCTGAGTAGCTTCTCAACGAGCTGCTTGCCGAGGAAGCCGGACCCGCCGGTGATGAAGACGATGGCGCCGGCGTAGAACTGCTGCACGGTGGAGTTGCCGCGCTCGATCACCTCGTCGATGATTCTGCTCCGCGCTACTTCTGCTGCTTCCAACGCCAGCGCTGGGTCCATTATTAAGCTGCACTATTTTTCTATCTATAAACTTAAGGTGAAATTCTCATTTTGTTATTTTTAACAAACGTTACAAACTTGGATTTTTCTTTCAATAATCACTGAATAATCTTTGACATTGTTTATTCTAGTCGCAGGGACATTTGGAATCCAGGAATCCAAGCCATATACACCGGTCATGGAAGAGCCCCCAACTAGAATATTAGACTAAGTTAAAGAAGTAATGGTAAATTCATTTTTTTTATTTTACTGATTCGAAGCCCAAATCCAAATGCATACTGACTGATATACAAACTGAACTTGTTTTTTACTTTAGTAAATACTTGATTTCGACGTAAACAATAACATCTTACAGTGGCGTATTTACACATTTGACGCCAGTAGGGCTTGTCGCCCTTACGACCTCTACAACTCAATACTCTAGTTCACAATAATATTTGTTTCATTTTTTTTGTCAACGAATTTGCAACTTTATGATTCGTATACTGTGGTCCACATTATATCAGCTTTTTCCGTTATTAATATGACTGTAATTTATTATTATAGTTTAAGTTGTTAGAAAATAAACGATATGCCCACAATGCATGCACCCCATACGATTAAACAAGAAATAGTTTTTCTGAGCTAAGAAAACCTGAATCATGTACTACTCATAAGGTAGGATGATAGCCCGCAAAAGCTAGATCAACTAGTGTCAGAATTGAAATTAATTCGTGTAGTTACAAAAGTTTCAGGATTGTGAAGAGGGAGGAATAGAATATAATAGAAAAAATCTTTATTTTACAGGACATTCAGGATGCCACTTAAAACAAGTCAAGATTACATGAAATACATACAAACATTTTTTTTTTTTTTAAGGATTTAAATACATACATACGTATTCGTTCTATTGACCCTACTGACTCTACGCCTATTCGCAAAGGTGCAGTCTAAACATTGCCTAATAAAGTCCAATCGATTTTAGGTGCCGCTAGGGGTATCAGGGAGGAATAAAGGTCCCTTTGTTCATTTTTTTGCTCATAACTCGAAATCAGTTTACCTTACTACAATACTCTCAGGTGTGAACTAAATCTCATTAAATTCCCTACAACTTTTTCATACTTTTAACACTTTTAATTTCTGCAAATTGCATGGTTTTTTTAAAGAACGCCATATACGCAAATGCCCACACTAAGGTTTTCCCTTGTGTCGTGGGTCCCTCGGAAAACACATAAAGACACACAAACAACCATGACCCAAGAACAAATATCGGTTTTTTACACAAATATTTGCCCCGACTGGGATTCGAACCCAGGACCCGTCGATCAAGAGGCAGCGCCACTACCAGTCGACCAAACCGGCCGTCAAGTTATACCCTTGTCAACATATTTAAATTAGCGTTACACAAAAAAAAAAATTAACACGAAATCTTCCAAAATACTTACTTGACGTATGTATAAATATGAAATGTTATCCTCCGGATCAGAAGTACTACTGAGCAGTACTACTGGTAGAACAAATGATACAACTTTGTGTCTCTATTACTACTACAAATAATACAAGCAAATTCACTCTGGTTTTTATATTAATTGTACAACTAAGTTCAACGAGTAGTACAAATGACACCAATCTAATAAAACTCCTTTAAAATAAAAACTCCTCGGATTCAGAAAACAATTTCTGCCGCTATTGAAAAAAAAGTTTATCATTTCCGACAAATAAAATAAAGTTTATCATTAATGGTGTTTTAAAGTTGAAATTTAAAATAGTGATAATGCGCAGAGTCACATTTCCCTCAACGTAATTTTTCCAATATAGATACGTCAATTTCTCATTTGACGAGCTGCATTTGAACATATACAATCAAGAATAATATCTTTGTGCCTTGTCTCTGTGTAAGTAGTTCTGAGATGTTGCAATGTCCCAGAGCAAATTTATAAAATAAAAATGGGAGATTCAGCTTTAGCTAATTCTATGAACGACATAAAGATAGCTCCATCCTCGGATTAGCTCGCTGACAACAACAGTCGAATGGAAACTGAACCGACATGGAGACTCATGATATGCTATTATACCAGCTAGTGTTAAGCTCGTGCTTCTTGACTACCTTACCTCTGATACAGAAAAATAGAAACCTTACCTCTGATATAGTTACTGTTCCACTGCATTTTGTTACTTTAAAGTTCTTGCACCTCCAGATGCTATTTAAATTTTTGTATCTTTTAAGTAGGCAGTATTGATGACCATTGTTTAACAAAACTAAACCACGTCCACGTTTTACTATCTTTATGTCGTTCATAGAATTAGCTAAAGCTGAATCTCCCATTTTTATTTTATAAATTTGCTCTGGGACATTGTAACATCTCAGAACTACTTACACAGAGACAAGGCACAAAGATAATTATTCTTGACATTTATTGTCATTATACACACATCAACTCGGTCTAGGGATATTGCACGATTTTTCATACAAAAGAGGTCTGTTTGAGAAGCTATAAAAGCATACTCGAGATACATGGAGGGCTATAATTTTCAGACGAGCAAGTGCTAAACTTTCAATTCTTGGCAATAAATTTTTTTTACTTGAAATTTGTGAAAACGTGATGAAAATGAAAATAAAAATTGCGTAAATTCGACCATTTTCATACAAAAAGCAGGCAAAAAGTGCATTTTCGGTTTCGTTTCCGTCACGTTTTCACAAGTTACAAGTAAAATAAAATTTATTTTCTATAATTTAAAATTCAGGTTTAGCACTTGCTCGTCTGAAAATTATAGCGCTCCATATATCTCGAGTATGCTTTTATAGCTTCTCAAACAGACCTCTTTTGTATGAAAAATCGTGCAATATCCCTAGACCATGTTGATGTGTATATTATCCATTCAGAAAGTACTTCAAATCATTTACAAGTGGCCAGTACAAAATTAACCATAAAGAGTATGTATGGCCATTATGTCATGATAAGTGTTCAGTTGTACTACCAATGATGGGATGGGTCTCTAGTATTACTGGTAGTACTAGAGACACAAGGTTGTATCATTTGTTCTACCAGTAGTACTGCTCAGTAGTACTTCTGATCCAGAGCGAATGTTTATAGGTAGGTAGTCCTTAACTAGGAAATATCTTTAAAAAACGCATTTTCCAAAATTACCAAGGAAACACGAGAAAACCTATAAAATATTGAGGTGAAAGACCACTCACTTACGAAACACGACATTTCAAAAACTAATTGATCCATAAAGCTAAAATTAATCAGGCAGGTATAGACTGTAGTTAGGAGACGTCCGCTTTAAAAAGATTCGGCAAAATTCTTATGGGAACCAGAAAAATTAAGTAAGAAACATAAAAGTGAACAACAGCTAACATTCTAGCGATATCACGAAAACTACTGAACTTGTAAACATGAGATTTTACAGGTAGGTAGTTTGTAATAAGGAGACGACAGCCTGGTTTTGCGAAAAAGCCGAATTAGGGGGTGTTAAGGTCATCAAAAGTTTGTATGAAACTTCTTAAAAACCTTGACCAATTTAGCTGAAACATTACAGGATAATAGTTTTAACTGAAAAGAAAATTACCGAAATTCCCATAAGAACCAAAGTTAACAAAACTTTAGCTTTCATCTATCTTTTTAGACTGAATTTTTTGGGAATTCCTTTCTGAAACGATGCCTATGCTTTATCAAAGAATTTTTTTTTCAGTATTTCGAAATTATCACCCCGAGGCTCCGGGTTTATAATCTTCTTCAGGTTTTCCGTGGGAATTTTAAGAATTTCTCTCCGAGCAGGTGCCTTTATTTCTTGAGGAATGCTTATGCAGAATTATAAACAGCTAGCTGTAGAACTTTCGACTATACATTCTTTTCAGATTTTCTTGGGATTTTCTTTTCCCCGTGAAATTTCGAAAAATCCTTTTAAAGTATATGTCTCCTAACTACAGTCTATCCTCTACAAAATTTTAGCTTTTTAAGTAAAGTAGATATTGAGATTTTGTGTTTAATTAGTAAGTGAACTTTCGCTTATATTTAAAATTTTTCATGTTCCCTTAGGAATTCCGGAAAATCCTTTCTTGACGGCCATTTACTACTATAGACTAACTACTTGTTAAATTCAAAGCTTTATGGACTGAGTAGTTTTGGAGATTTTGTGGTAAACGTTCGTTTTTATGTAACATACACAAGACACAAACTTACAAACTTTGGATATGGTTTAACATGAAAAGTGTGCGTTTTACAGATATTGTGAGTATGACGAAGTTGTGAGAAATTTAACTAACTTTAATTAATACCTGAAAGTGTAGTCCCTAAAGTAGACCGTTTTCAAGTTATGAGCAAAAAACTGAAAAAATGGACTTTTATTCTTCCCTGCTACCCTAATATCGATGGGACTTTATCAAGGCAATATTCAGGGCACCCTTTCTACACAATTCTGAAACTTTTTGGAACTACACGATTTATTTCCTTAATTTTATATTTTTTTGCGGGTTATAAGTTATAAGTCTACCTTAAGATTACTTACTTACACATGAACACGGCTAACATAAAATAATGTTCACAGTAATCGTTATTAAATGCACTTACAGTTAAATGCGAGGGTTTTACTGTATTGTGGGCGAAAATCTGACAACCTCTCACCACTTACATCATATTTCATCTTATAACCCTGTGAATTTATGTGAAACGTGGCATCAAGTGGTTTTAAAACCACTGATGCTCTGCCTACCCCAATAAGGATTATAGGCTGAGCAACTGTATGTATGTACAGTTTAAAAACAATACAAATAAGGTCCCTATTAAATGATAAATAATATTATAAGCGCGAAAGTTTGTATGGATGTATGTACGGGTGTTTGTTACCTGTTGACGCTCAAATATTTGGACCAATTTTTATAAAATTTGGTATGAAGGTAGGTAGCTGACACCTTGCATTAACAAATAGGCTACATGATTTTCCCAAATTCCCACGGGAATGAAGTCCCGTGTGGAAAGCTAGCTATAAATATCCTTACTAATATTATAAACGCGATATATGGACTTAAAATGTATGCCTTACTAATATTTTAAATGCAAAAGTTTATATGGATGTATGTATTGATGTTTGTTACTCTTTCATGATCAAACGCCTAAACTAATTTTGATAAAATTTGTAGGAAGGTAGTTGTTACCCTGGATTAACACATATGCTGCATAATTTATGCTAGTTATAATCCAATTCCCACGGGAACGAAGTCTCAGAGGGTGTCTATAACCGGGAATTTCGAGGGAGATTTCCGATTATAGACACCACCGGAAAAACACCCGAGAAATAGTGTTCATTAAGATTTAATTTTGTAAAATTATATTTTATATGTATGTTAGTCTGTAAGGTATTTATCTATGGGCCTATAGTTGCCTGAAAATAAATGATTTTATTATTTATTATTATTATTATTATAAATATTTTAAATTACGTTTTTGCGTTATTTGAGCAAACGGCATGTCATACATTCCTGTGCCGCAACCCAAAACAAAAATAATGAAACATATTACACGTTGATTGAATTATATGAGTGGACCTAATAACATTTGCATATTTAATCATGTTTTTTCCTGTAAGACAATGTTCTACTATCAATAAAACAGTTTTACTATTCAAAAATTCAAAAAGCAGAAACCGAAGTTCATTTTACAACCAAATGAGA
Source organism: Aproaerema taeniolella (assembly GCA_949987775.1). NCBI lineage: Eukaryota > Metazoa > Arthropoda > Insecta > Lepidoptera > Gelechiidae > Aproaerema > Aproaerema taeniolella. The sequence goes on from OX465250.1 coordinate 21,108,894, forward strand.
CCTTGACGTGAGGGCCTCATAAAAACAAAACAATCTTTTTTTTTAATGGTAAATTATGACAAATTTTAGTTAATACTGCAGCTCAATCACGATAGCGACAAACTCGCGCGGCACGCCACTCGGCTGACGCTGAAACTTTAATGAGGATCAGTAATGTTATAGCAAATTCAATAGAAATAGTATCCACGTTATTCTCTATGACATCAGAATGATATTTCTTTTTGAATTATCCAAATCGGACCATTACTTACGAAGATATTAAGTTATAAACATTATGCCGTTCCGGCCGCTAAAAGTTGGTGTACGCGGGTGCGTGTGACGTCACAGTGACTGTCCGAGCGCAGTCGGCAGTCGGTACTCATAGTTCTCGGTGCGGCGGCGGCGGCGCGTTTATGGAAATGCTACCCGATCTCAGCTACGGCACCGGTCTGAGATGAAGGAGGTTTTACGAGCAAGATTTCTAAAAATGATCACTGAAATCCTTCCACTATTCAGATCAGTGAACGCGCTGGAATCAGGTATGGATTCCGTAGTGTAGTTCAGAAAATTATAACGGAAACCTATTCAGAATCATACACTTTCGAAAGTAGGCGCGATCTGAGCCGCGGGAGGATTTTCATATCTTATGCTCCCTGAACTCAGAGATTTTATTTGATACATTTTCTAGGAAATCTGTACATTTCCTAAATAACAATCGGAAATGTATTACATAAAAATAGGTAAGTAGAAACCAAACATTTATAAATAAATTCACGCGCATACACACACACACCCATACGCACGAGCAGACACACACGCATTATACACAAGCACATGTGCATTACTATTATTAAGTTGTTTTTTTGTGTCTTATATTATTATTTTTGATTATAAGATGGGTTAACTCTTCACCTCAATCTTGACCATAAAGGTCAAAGATGAGGTCGACGATGGAGCGAGTTAACCCAGAAAATGCCTATAAAGGCACTGGTACTCCCACGCACCGACGGAACACAGCAGGCTGTTTGGCGTCGGACTTCGGTAGGAGGGTGGTCGCGAACAAGACGGCCCTTTACAGAGCCTACCACACCGCATGAGACCATAGGATGACACCTATATTTAATTTAATTAATTTTGCTCAAATTCTATCGAAATAAAACTGTTTACTTAGATAACATAATGTATAGTAGAAGAGCGGGGCTTCTAATACAAGTAAAATTTTTATTGTTCTCTAGGCTAGGAAATATACAATTTTCTTTTTTATTTATTTATTAATTACATGCTTGATTTTGTCTGTTTATAAGTCATTCGACTTTTTTGTTCGATTACGTCAGACGGAACTGCGACAAGTAGGTTTGTTAGTAGCTTAACCCAACCAACCCGTTAAGGGTTGGTTGGGTTAGGTTAGGTTAGAACTGCGACCCTCAACGCACTAGCCGAGCGAGTGAAGCGAGCGTGCCACGGCAGCGACCGGCAAAGTGCCAGAAACGACTGTGTACATACCTAATGACTCTGTATCTCTACCTACTTTTTCGATTTTTCTATATAAATTCAAAAACAACTGACTTTTTATTAATTTATGTAAAATACATATTTTTTTAAATTTTTTCCTCAGTTATGTAACCAGTATGTAACTTAGAAGCAGATGCGGTTTATCTGGAAATTGCTTTCTGAATACTAATAGGGATTCATGTCTAAAATGGTTCACTATGCTTAAGTAAACCCTACCGCAGTACAGAACCCAAACCCGGGTAGCATTTACAACATCTAAACGTCGTTTCGTACGCCGTAAACCCTACCGCATCTCAGAAGTAAGTATGGGGGATCTAAGTACTGGAAGCATTTCTATATACGCGGCGGTGACGCGATTGGTCATTTTATTTGCAATTTATTTAAATAAAGTGTTGTTAAAGAGTGTAATTTTGTGATATATTTAAATAGGTATCACAAAATTACTCTTTAAGAACACTTTATTTAACTATTTTTTGTATAGGTACCATTTTTTGCGTAGTTTTGGGTCTTTCGGCACGTTAAAAAAGAGTTTTTCAGGCGTTTTTAAAGAAGCATTTGTACATTTCGGCACTATACAATATTTATACATAGTTAAGAGATTGAATTAGACACAAATCGGAAACTTAATTTGTTTCAAAGACACAATTAACCAATGAAAACACCTGCGCGCCTTAACGCTACCAACGGCTAACTGGCGTGGACAGTCACAGTGACGTCACGGCCTACCGCGCCGGCCGGTCAGTGAACTCCGCTAGTAATTTAATCATAACTTCGTCAATTTTTATCGTAGAACAAAAATTTTTGCGCTGTATGTTATGGATTTCGTAGCTCTATAAATCTGCATTCTCAACTAAAAACGTTACCGCGAAAAGGCTCGCTCGCCCTCTGGCGTTGTCAATGTTGACATTTGATCATGACGTATTACCAATAAACCATATGTAAGAATTAACATACAAAAAACTGAATTTAGATATCCACTCATTAAAGTAAGTAAATTCACGTACTACATGACAAATTGTTTTACCCTATAGGTAATAGACACAATCTTTATGTTTTCCTTTTATGTAAAACCCCAAAATACCCAATCAGTTGCAATTGAGTTTTATTGCACAACAAGTAGAACCGCAAATAGGGTAGATTCGCCATACGTCGGCCCCCCCCCAAGAGTCGGCCATCTACATATTTTCAGCTTGCTTTCATTCAAAACCTAATTGAATGCGGATTGGGCGACACGAGTTGCAACCTTAATTCATACTCTTTAGGCACAAACCGTTACTATCCCATTACGTCACTCACTCTTCGCACACTAAGCGTCAATAGCGATCGCGCCGTTCAAGCGACAGGTTTGTTTGATAAGGTAGCTTACTTTCTGCGAATACCCACGCTTCGGGGATTGGTGTTTTAAAGGTAAGAAGTCTTTTAACTTTATTTGAAGCTGTTTTATCACTAAAGAGTTATTTTTACTACATTTTTAGATAGTTTTTTCAACTTTTTGTGTACAAATTTAAGGGAAAAATAGAGGGCCGCCATTAGAACACCAGTTTCGACTTAAAACCTAAATCTCGGCCGGGGCCGACTTTAAGTAAATGCAGTCTGTTTTTTAAATTCCAACTGTACGAATTCCAATGGCTTAATATGAGAATATGCAAAACCTATAGGTATATAAATCTATTCTACATTAAATCGCCAAATAGCGGCCGGGATGATATTACTTGAATCTCGAGAATTAAGGTTCACAAAATAGAGGCCGACTTTAGAAGTTTTACGGGGGCTTAATGTCGGCCAGCCTTTGATTCGAGTGCCATTATACAGGCTGATTACTTTTGTATTTTTGATTGATTTTTTTGGTTTGATTAGGGAAAATGCGAGTTCCTAATCAAACCAAAAAAATTAGACAATTTTTTGCTACTAAGTACCTACATTGTTATTTAACTAACTTACTAATTAAGTCTGTTTTATTTGATAAATAAGTTGAGCTACTTTTAAATTTTAATTATCACTATTTGTGTTTGTATTTGTTTTATGACACATTTGTGTTTACCTTTAAAATAATAATTTCGAATTGTTTTTTTAAATTGTTTAACAAGCCTTTGAATAAAAATTATATTACTTACCTACTTTATGTTTTAAATTCCAATTTTATCTTAATAAATAAGTGTTTATTTGTGATTGATTTTATCTTTGTTAATTACTATAAGTAGGTACCTAACAAAATAATGCACACTTTATTGGTACTTACCGAAATAAATCCATATAAAAACATATTTCGCTGTCTTAATTTTAAACATCCTATACGCGGCCGACATTTGGGAAAAACACGACCGACTATAGGCGGAAAATGGCCGACTTTTCGGTTTTTTCGATCTCGACACATTTAAGCCTTATATCTTTTTTGTTGCAGTATGAAAGTCAATCTTAAGCTTACGAACGTAAAGTTGATAATCAATTTTTCGAAAAAGGAGCATAAGATATCCTTTCGTTGCAAATTGATGGAGCCAGAGCGCGCCAATGTTGAAAAATCCGTGAGGTGGCCGACATTTAGCGTATTTACCCTACCAAACGAATTGATACCATTTTGTTATTTATTACTTTGTATTTTTTATAAACATACATAGGTAGGTACTCCACATATAACAATGACTAATATTAATATTAAGAAGCCCTCGTAGCCCAGTGGCGCCCGCTGATCTTAACCGGTCAATGAGGTTAAGCAACGTAGAGGCAGGGAACCTGATGGGTGACGAAGTGGCAATTTATCACGAGTTCCCGGCTGTTGTCGATTGATTACAGTCGTTAAAACCAAATCAGAGGCCATTTTTGAAAACTCTGACACCACGGTTAGAAAAGTTCTCCACACGTTTTACTATACCTACACGATAAGAAGAAGATAAGAAGTCTCAATATATTTATATAAAACATTAAAGAATTTTAATATTGATATGCGTCACTATAAGATGCTGTTAATTATTACGTAACAATTTAATTCTTCGAGTACGGAGATTCCAGACACAATTGATTTTCAATTGTTATGGACCACGATCGTGGTCTTAGAGACTGGACGTATTAAGACAGAAAGTCGCTTAAGTAGAGACTGAATAAATTAATAACCGACTTGGTATTACATGGATCTCACAACTTTTTACCGCAGAACAACTGAGTTGCGAGACTTGGTTTTTTTGACAAGTATTGTTTTTGATGGGATAACTTTTAAACGAATGAACTGATTTTATCAAGTAAAGCAAAAACCATCTCGATTACGCGTCAAACAAAAAAAGTTACGATGCCACAGACAGACACACATACAGACATACAGATACACATGTCAAACTTATAACACCCCTTTTTATCTCGGGGGTTTAAAATAACCACCATCGTCATTCCTGTTATTCAGACGATATGGTAAGTGGAATGGCTGCCCACTTGATTAATTTTTCAACTTAATTGTTGGTATGCGTGTACGTCAATGGATATTTACATTTATCGAGACTCATTAATTATTAATAGACTATTTGGTCTTCTTCTTATCGTGTAGGTATAGTCAAGTACCATAAGGTCAAAGATGAGGTCGACGATGGAGCGAGTTAACCCAGAAAATGCCTATAAAGGCGCTGGTACTCTATGCACCGACGGAACACAGCAAGCTGTTTGGCGTCGGACTTCGGTAAGAGGGTGGTCGCGAACCAAACGGCCCTTTACAGAGCCTACCACACCGCATGAAACCATAGGACGACACCTCAGATTCAGAAAAAAATAAAGTGTCGTTGCAGGTCTCATTTGTGACTAAGCCTGGTGTCAGAGTTTTCAAAACCGCACAATGGCCTCTGACTTGGTACTTTTCTGACTATTTGGTACTTTCAAAGTTCGTAAGTCTGTCTGATAAGTCTGTTTTTTTTATGACCTTCGTGTATTTATACTGTGTTTTACCTGCAGATGGCCGGTTTGGTCGAGTGGTAGTGACGCTGCCTCTTCATCCACGGGTCCTGTGTTCTATTCCCGGTCGGAGCAAATATTTGTGTAAGTAGCAGATGTTTGTTTTCGGGTCACGGTTCGTGTCTGTCTTTGTGTATGTTCAAGGGAACTCACGACATAAGGGTACACTTTAGTGTGGGCCTTAAGGTGTGTAGTGTTTTCAGTTTTTTTTTTTGTTAACATCAAAAGTTACACTTTGAACCTTCACGGTTTGAACACATAATTGAATACCAAAACAGGTCTAAATTTGCGTATATAGAGGTATACCTTTTATATTTTTACTTTTTTTCCCGAGATAATAAAAACATTATACGCGAATTATTAACCAACTTCAAAAAAAAGGAGGTTCTCAGTTTGACCTGTACTTATATATGTTTGTTTGTCCACGATTATCTACGAAGGTTTTAGTATTTTAATTGACTTCAAAAAAAGGAGGATTATCAGTTTAAACTGCATGTATGTAAAATAAAAATCTAAAATTCGCTTAAACTTTTCAAAGCTAACACTTCGTTTCATTAACCGACTTCAAAAAATGAAGAGGTTATTATTTGCAATAAAAAAAAAACTTAAAAAAAATAGAACCAACTTCAAAAAAGCGCAAAATAAATACAATATCATTTGATGTGCTATGTAGTACCTACCTACTGAGCTGTTTGAAGTCGGTGCGACTTCACCTTTTTTTTCAATGATGAAAAAGAAAAATAATGACTGAATAGCTGGCCAGCCACAGAAAAAAACATAATAGGCGGGAAAGTGCCATTCCGATCTTCATTTGTTTTTTCGAGTTTTAAAGTTTTGTAACTTTCGCATAGCAGCAATGAGTTCTGCTTATTTATGTTTTTATTTTTTATTTCTTTGTATTCGTAATGAAAAGCACAGTCGGGTGAAAGACTTATTTAGTCCCTCGAACTATTAGCTCCCTCGCTACGCTCGGTCACCAAACCCCGTCTCGGGCCTTAAATAAGTTGTTTTCACCCCTAAAATAACAATGTACTATTGTCTCTATTTTTCGGGGTTTTTTTTTGAAGTCGGTTTAATTTTTTCTTAATTTTTTATTTATTTTTTCATTTTTAGTTTAAATAATACAAAGAACATGAGAAACATTGTAAGTGCCCATTTAATTTAAGGGTTTCCCTCGATTTCCCTGAGATTTCCTGTATACTCTTTCGAACAAAAAAAAATTTTGAAAATCTGTCCGTAAATGGCGGAGAAATCGGTGAATATCCATAAAAAATAGAATCTCCTTCGTTTTGGAAGTCGGTTAAAAACTACTGGACCGGTTTCCAAAATTCTTTTACGAATAGAATGCTACATTATCCCTAAGTAACATAGTCTACATAATTTTCCCAAATTTACTCGGGGACGAAGTCCTGGATGGAAAGCTGGTTTATTATAATTTGACCGCACAAAAAAAGTGCTGATACTGATAATTACCGTTAAGAGAAAAGGGGAGATTTGCATAGTTAAATAATATTTATTTTATACAGCAACAGAAAACTTAACAAATTTTTGTAAATACATTACAGTGGAAAGAAAGAGACGAAAACTTTTATACAGGATGGATCCGTAAATTGTCAAAATTACAAGATTTAGCCATTTGAACCAAAACTGTTTCTTCAAACCGACAGCCGTGCGATTCAAACCATCCTTTATGACATACTTCCTCGACCCTAAGACAATGAGCGTCAAGTATAGTTTCCAATCGATGCTGGCTATGTCACAGTTGTATATGACCCTGTCTTCTGGCGACAAGTTCCTGAACATTTGCAGCAAGTTCGTGTCTCTGATGTTCCATTCATTACTCATGAAGTATCCAAACACTTCGTTTAAGTTGCTTACTGTGCTAGACAGTTTTACCAACCTGCGGAAAAACGCAACGATGAAATTTCCGAATACGGTACGCAAAGACGACGTAGGTCTCGAAGTCTAGTCGCCTTCAGCTTAGTTTGCATGCCCGTCGCGCGCTTGTTTACGCAGCGTGCGATACAAATCTTTCACACACGGGAGTGTAAAAATCGCGCGAGGGTTAGTAGTTAGCGAAACTTTAGCCAGTGATGTTACCCTCGAAACTGAACTGCTTTCAAAATCATTAAAATCGGACCATCTATTTAGGAATTACGATACCACAGAAAGACACACAAACACACAGGCACACAGATATAGAGAAATAACACCCCTCTTTTTGTATCGGAGGTTAAAAAAGGAAATGTGGCGTTCTTGTACTTACTTAGTTTGCTTTCCAAGTAATTTCGATAAGTTATCAACGACATATGCCGGTATGTAGGCTGTCAGTAACGTTAGGGCTCTAAACAACGGTTTGTTACTGATTGTGATCATGCTTGCATGGTACATCGCTTTATCCGTCGGGAACTGTTTTATACTTTTGATCACGAAATCCGTCAATTTCTCTGAAAGAGACGTTACAACAACGTTAATTTCTTATATAGTACCAAATTATTGATACCCCACGGGAACATAATTAAGTATTTTTGTCTTCTTATCATCATAATATCGACCATCTCAGTACAATAGAGATTTCACTACCACTCTTACTACTACAGAAAATAAATACTTAGAACTTTTGTATTTTAAAAAAATTGATAATGAAAGGAGATTAAAAGCTGGAAACTACGTGAACGGGGCCCTGCATGCCTTTCCCCGAGATAAAGGGCCTAATTCATTTTATTTTGAACCTTATCACCAGAAGTTAAGAAACATACTGGATACGGAGATCATACTGTACCTACACTAATGTGTGGTAGTGAAAAGAATAAATGCCGTGAAAATGAGATCTTTGAGAAGCATATTGTGTGGTAAGAGATTGATTGATATGTTGAGAAATAGCGAGATTCGAGAGCGATTTGGTAAATAAAATAGGGTGTTGAGGATAGAGAAAGGAATAATGCGGTGGTTCAGACATGTGGAAAAAATGAGTGATAGTAGATTGACAGAAATGTACGGGCAAATGTAATTGTAAGGGTCGGTCGAGAAAAGGCCGTGTTAGAAGTACCCGAATCCGAGTTTTATGAATGAGGTACTTGTTAGAGGAGGGAAAAGAGGTATTTTTGGATCGTACCGTACCAGATGGCAATCTCGGGTCTCTGGGATAAATTATTGGAATCAGTGTTGCATTGGACATTAAACGTACCAAAAGACAGTGCATTCCTCGTGGATGTGACGTTATATATCTTAATATCGGTATGGCCTTGCTGCCACCTTACCACCGTTTCATGTGCAGCTGTAATTACCGCATTGTTCACCAGGTCCACTGGTACTATGCTTAGGTGAATGTCGTTTTTGCCATACACAAGATGCATGACTCCCATTGCCATACCTATGATAAACTAAGGACAAAACAAAACTTTTTTTTTATCAAATATTGTAAAATGTGGTGAAAGAACTTGGTGTAAACTTGATTGTTAAATATTAGGTGTTAAATATCTTTGTATTATTAGGATAGCTCACGTTCAGTTGCAGGTAACATACTATCACTTTCCGTCTTATTGCCGTTTACAAGGTCAGCAATTAATTTAAAGAATTTTTAACTTTAATTAACGTTTTTGCAGATAGGTACGTTGTATTTCAAAAGCTATGCATATAATTTTGTTCTTACACCCATGGATCCAAAAGCAGAGTTCGCATCCATCCAACCTGCCGTAGGTTCTCGATGGGCACCGAAAACTGAAATTATAACAACATGTTTTTTTTATTTATAGTAGAAAAAATACGTAAAGAACTTTCAGAACATATGGGTCCGTTCGATTCTCAATATAGTTGCATAAGGACATGGGAAAACAGACAGTGTAATATTTTTAACTGAGTTTTTGTCTACTAGTGTATACCTACCTACGGCTGGTCGGACGATGCAAATTGGAAGATCTCCAGACATAGAGAGCACTGCCTCCTCCGCAACAGCTTTTGTGAAGGCGTATGTATTTGGCCAGGTTTTGAGGAGACTGTCAAAACAAAAATACATCTGAATATCGTTCTACTTGAAGAATTGCGAGCTGAAAGCGAAGTAGTATTTTAAAATTGTGTTAACTCACTGTGGGGTCATAATCGTTAGCTGTTCATCATCATATCGTTCTATAAAGTCTATAAGGGTCGCAGGTAGCATGGGACACTCATAGAACTGCTCCAGAACATCCTGATTGATTCGTGGTATTGTTGTGTGAGAATATGCAGTGGAAATGTGCACGAAGGACCTGTCGATTAATCATTTTTACATCTTTACTATTAGTGTGTTACAGGTGTAGTGTGGTTCGCAAATGTTATTATTATTCATCTTCTCGGTTTCTTCTTTGGGGTTTAGCACTATTTCTATGTCTATGGGTTTAAGACGACTTGCTTTTGACATCATAAAAAAATGTACACCTTGACTAGCCCCTATCTAGTGTTAAGGAGGAAAAGATCGATCGGCTGTAATTGAGTCGCAGCACAGCACTACTTTCCGATAAAGCGTCGTGTGTCCCCACCCTAGGAGGGCTGTCAGTGGGCTGAGTTCGCGCGCAATGTGTTCTCTCTTGGAGTTGGTGTAATTCGAGTGTAAAATAAACTTTCTATTAATATAAAATCGTTTTACTTAACAATTCAGAAGTGAAATTAATATAATCGAACCTGCGAGCTGTAGTTTTGTGAAAATACAGGACAAATTGCATAAAATTGACTGTCAAACGAATCAGTGTCGTAAGCGTTGTGGACGCTACAATATTGAACAATTCTGTTTGGTACACGGGCTACCAGTGCATTATATGATAACTTCTAATCCTTTCTGGTGTTTTGGCATGCTGTCAGCAAGTGTTAAACGTAAATATTGTGAGTTTGAACCGAAAAACTATAAAGTGTTTTGTGCACGTCTAAGCAGTTCCCTGGTTGAAAAACATAATTGAAACTGATCTGGCTCACTGCATGGATATATGTTCATGCTTTGCATCGAGTTCTGCACCTGCCAGTTGGTTTGTTCAAGTGTCTGCATGCCGGGTGAGCTTGTTCCATGTATTTAATTTTAATGCTGAATGTGTCATTCTGTAGTGAATAAAAGTGTCTCTAAAGTAACTCTTAAGTGACTCTTAAGTGACTTTCAGTAAAGTAAACAGAATGATTAAAATCATAAAGTTTTAATGTTGAAACTGCAAATTGATTTAACTGCTTAGCTACTTGACTAACATTATTTTAAATTCTTATTTCTTAAATTCATTTGTGTGAGGTATAAAACAGCATAATAATTCCTGGTGACAGTTTCTAAGTAACCTGATTATTTAAGTACCTTATAAAATGGGTCGGCATAAAAAGAGACACCGTCCAAATACATCTTCATCTAGGCACAGTAGACGTAAAAAGCTACGTAAAGAAATGAAAAGAAAGGATGGTCGCATTGAAGCTCTCGAAGGTTTAATAAAGAGATTAAGGAAGAATAATTGTTATCACAATGAAACAGTGAATGGATCCTTATCTACAACTCCACCGCCGCCGCCAGTTCGTTATGTGGGGCGCAATGACTTCGTCCCAGAATTTGATCCGCAAACCTCTTCAGTGTCTATTGAACATTGGATTCGGAATCTGGAAAGCGTGGCAAGAATGCATGGTTGGGATGAACGCACTTTAATCTGTAATTGCACAGCAAAATTGAGAGGTTATGCCAAGGGATGGTATGAACGGCAAGCAACCTATGAAAACAGCTGGGAACAGTGGAAAGAAAAATTAATAAAGGCGTTTCCGTTTACTAAAAATAAGCTGTCACAGATCAGAGAGCTTGTTAACCGAGTCAAGACCAAGGAGGAAGATCCAATAAAATTTTACTATGAAAAGCTGGGTATCGGTATGTCTTGTGATTTGACTGATGAAGTGATTGCTCAATCAATCATAGGGACACTTGGTGATAAATTACTGGAAGTTGGAGCACTATCGGCGGGATGCCAAGATACTACTACATTACTCAAATATTTAGCCAGCGTGAAGACTACAACTGAATTTAGTGAGTCAAAACTTTCGACTCCTTTACAAACAAAGATTAATTTAAACAAATCGGGAAAATTTTTCACTTGTGGCAGAACGGGACACAAATCCAAAATGTGCAAATTTAATAAATCTTCTCGGGCTCAGAAGGATGATAAAAAATGTAATTACTGCCATCAACAAGGTCATGTCGAGGAACACTGTTTTAGAAAGAAAAACAAGGACAAACACTGCTCGTTTTGTGATATAAAGGGGCATACGACTGATGAGTGCAGGAAACGTAAGGCAGCTCAAGATAAATCAGTTAGAAAAGTGCAGACTGTGTGCTGTGAAACATCGGACAAGAAGTATTTCAAGACTGTTCTGGTAGATGGAAAACTGGTCAAAGCATTTATAGATTTTGGCAGTTCATGTAATACAATGAAGGAAAGTGTGTGTCAAAAACTACAATTAAAACCTATGGCTAGTGACAATGTAGTAATCAAAGGATACGGCGATGCCTTAACCATTCCACTAGGTATTATAACAGTACGGCTTTCGGTGGATGGTGTAGAGGTACAGACAAACATGTACATAGTGCCCGATAAGATACAAGACTTTGATGTTCTAGTGGGTCAACCGTATACAGAGTCTCCAGACATCCTTGTGGTAAAAACTGCAACTGAGCTCAACGTCTTCAAAAGAGAAGAGGCATTAGAACTTGTTCAGCTATGTGAAAATCTGAATAAGGTGATGCTGTATCCTCAAGCAAATACTGCCTTAAAACCCGGCATTAACAAAATAATGGTGAGAACTGATCCAATCACAAAAGACATTTTGAAGTTGAAGCACAGTGAGCATCGACAACCGATGAATGAAAAGGATGTGTTAAGTGGAGAGGTGGAAAGTCAGAACGGTGCTGCCATTATTAAACTTGTGAATAGAACAAGGATGGACATTCTAATCAATAACGAAGAATGTATTGCACGTGCCGAACTACGAGGGGCGGATGAACCTGCTGAACCTGCCTTGCCTAAGGTAGGTGAAATGTTAACTGTAGCACAAAAGGAAGCATTGTACACTCTCCTAGAGGAATATGATGATTGCTTCTCCGGTGATGGTATGGAATTGGGAAACTGTAATATTGAAATGAATATCAGGTTAACAGAGGATAAAGTGATTTACTACAAGCCTTATCGAATGTCATTCCACGAAAGGGAAATAGTGCAACAGATTGTTGGAAAACTTATGGAAGCAGGGATCATTGAAAATTCGGTATCACCCTATGCTAGCCCGGTTCTGCTAGTAAAGAAAAAAGATGGTGGACATCGGTTATGTGTCGACTACCGAGCACTGAACAAAATAACTGAAAAGGAGAGATATCCATTGCCTGTTATACAAGATCTGTTGGATAGACTGGTTAATAAGAAAGTATTCTGTTGCTTGGACCTTGCCAACGGCTACCATCAGATCAGAATTTCACCAACGTCAAGACCGCTGACTGGGTTTGTAACACCCGATGGACACTACCAATATCGTATGATGAGCTTCGGATTATGTAATGCGCCGGCTGTGTTTCAAAAGGCGATGAACGAGATTCTTGCCACTGTTATCCACCAGAGCGCGTAGGTCTACATTGATGACGTTATAGTGTGGGGTGACGATACCGAAGACTGCCTGAATAATCTCCGAAGAGTACTAGAACTAATCGATAAAGCTGGTGTAAAATTAAAACGAAGTAAGTGCTCTTTTTTGACTGAGAGCGTAGATTATCTGGGGCACCAGATTACAGACGGAGAGATAAGACCTTCTTCCCAGAAACTGACAGCAGTCACTGAATTTAATGATCCAAGAAACGTTCATGAGCTGAGACAGTTTTTAGGGCTAGCAAGCTACTTTCGAAAATTTATAAAGGGATTTGCTATGATTGCCAATCCACTCACCTCGTTGACAAAGAAAGATGTTGATTGGTGCTGGGGACCTGAACAAAAGGAAGCCATGGAAAATTGAAAGGCATATTGACTGCTGATCCTGTTCTCGCAATTTATAACCCGCATCAGGAAACGCAAATACACACTGATGCTTCGAAAATCGGACTTGGTGGTGTACTTATGCAGCGTCAGGAGAACAATGGGTGGAAGGCCGTTGCGTATGCAAGTAGACAAACAACGGCAACAGAAGCCAGATATCACAGTTTTGAATTAGAAGCATTAGCCGTCGTGTTCAGCGTACAAAAGTTTAAGGTGTATGTGTCAGGCCTCAAGTTCCGGGTTGTAACTGATTGCTCCGCCTTGAGGCTATCATGGTCAAAACGAGACTTATCACCGCGTATTGCGAGATGGTGGCTTGATCTTCAAGAATTAGATTTTGAGGTGGAGCACAGACCTGGGACGTCAATGGCACACGTGGATGCCCTTAGCCGGAACCCAATATCGTTGCAACACATTGAAGAAAAAGATCTTATAAACACCCTTCAAGATAGTGATGAGGAAATTCAATCAATCATTAAAAACCTACAGTTGGAAATCGAAGCTAATAAGAACAAGAAAACTGGACTGGCAAAGGATTTCAAGGTTGTTAATGGTGTATTAAATCGCGTGGTCAAGGGAGGTATCAGACCAGTTCTACCAAAAGGCGCCAGATGGCATATCTTACAAACGTATCACGACAAGAATGGACACTTAGGAACGCTAAAGTGTCTAGAAGCAATTAAAGCCAAATATTGGTATCCTAAGATGGCTAAAAGTGTAGACAAGTATGTGTCCAGTTGCATTGGGTGTCAGTTTTCCAAGAAGCCTACAGGTAAGCAGCCTGGGTTACTGCACCCTATACCAAGAGAACCTGTTCCTTTCCATACCATGCACGATTGCACGTGGACCATCTAGGCCCATTTTGTAAGAGTAATGGCAAAACTCATATTTTTGCTATCATCGATGGATTCACAAAGTTTGTATGGTTAGAAGCGGTTGGGAGTGCTAATGCTAAGGGAGCCATTGCAGCATTGAATAAACTAGGCCAAGTTTTTGGCTACCCTCTCAGGATAATAAGTGACAGGGGCACAGCATTCACAGGCCGTGAATTTAAGGATTACTGCGTGGAGCATGGTATTAACCATGTTCTAAATGCTGTTGCGACGCCGCGAGCAAACGGCCAAGTAGAGAGACTCAATCGTACAGTTTTGAGCTCCTTGACTGCCCATATGGGAGAAGAGCAAAAGGGGTGGGATTCGTATCTCCCAAAGGTTCAACTAGGGATAAACTCAACAGTTAATCAAGGGACTGGAAAATCACCTCTTGAACTACTTTGCGGGCTAAGACCTCGATTAACAGGCGAACTGCAAGGAGCACAGCACACTTCAGACTTGACTGGGTTAAGGAAGGAAGCCGCTCAGAACATTGAACGAAACGCCATTAAAATGAGTACGAGGTTTGATAAGCACCGGCTCACAGCCAAACCTATAGCAATTGGGAAATTAGTTATGGTGGAACGGAAAATTCTAAAGCCTGGAATTACGAGTGGAAAGCTTGTTCCCAGATATGCAGGTCCCTACAAAATAACAGCTGTTCTTCCTAATGACAGATATGAGGTAAAATCAATTAGTGGGGGTAAGAGGGCATATCAGAATGTGGTCACTCGAGATAAGATCAAATTGTGGTATACGAGGAGCGAGGGCAACTCGGATGAGGATTTGGAACATGACCAATGAGACTATTAAACTTATATGAGCTCATAGTCACAAGGCCTCCGGGGCTTATTCATAATCATTTTAAGTACTAATCAAAAGCCATCAGACTAGATGATTGTTTTCTTATTATTATTATTATTTTTCATTATTATTACTGTTGATGCCGTTTAGGGGCTAATCAACATAAATCAATAAAAGCTATTCCTTGTTGGACTAGATGTGATTTTATAATTTCTTTAATAATGATTGAGTCCTGTTGATTAAATAAGCCATCATGATTCTTGATTATACCGTGTTGTGTTGATTCCTATATCATGTCGCTCTTGGAATTTACTAACGTTGATAATTACTTCATTAATATACTTTTCGCCTTCGGGGCAATAACACTCGCACTAGTCGCAATGCTTGCGGAGTTTGATCTTGTGTAACATTCACACGCCTCAGGGGCTTACGTTTGCCTCAGGGGCTTGCAACGCATGCCTCAGGGGCTTACGACAATTGCCTCAGGGGCTTGCGACACACGCCTCAGGGGCTTACGTTTGCCTCAGGGGCTTGCGACACATGCCTCAGGGGCTTACGACAATTGCCTCAGGGGCTTGCGACGCACGCCTCAGGGGCTTACGTTTGCCTCAGGGGCTTGCGACACCTGCCTCAGGGGCTTAAGACAATTGCCTCAGGGGCTTACGACACATGCCTCAGGGGCTTGCAACATATGCCTCAGGGGCTTACGATAATTGCCTCAGGGGCTTGCGATATATGCCTCAGGGGCTTATCATGGAAGCCTCCGGGCTTATTACGAGAGCCTCCGGGGCTTGTCTCGGAAGCCTTCGGGGCTTGTATCTTCTACTCAAAAGATTAATAACACCTGCCTCAGGGGCTCAATTGTATCACTACCTGGACCAGGCTCCAACTTGTCTTCACTGCGCGAGAAGGAACTGAGACATCTTCGAGGGCGAAGAACCGTCAGGATGGCCGAACTGTTAAGGAGGAAAAGATCGATCGGCTGTAATTGAGTCGCAGCACAGCACTACTTTCCGATAAAGCGTCGTGTGTCCCCACCCTAGGAGGGCTGTCAGTGGGCTGAGTTCGCGCGCAATGTGTTCTCTCTTGGAGTTGGTGTAATTCGAGTGTAAAATAAACTTTCTATTAATATAAAATCGTTTTACTTAACACTAGTAATTTAACCTACTTGATTTTTTTGCAATCTTTGCCAAGTTTCAGCACTTCTCTGGTACCACGAACATTTGTCATCGTCGCCAATCTTATATGCGCTACAAAATTGATGGTTGCTGCCGCATGAATTATAATTGTCACCTGTAATGAAATTTTATCAAATATCAGGGCGGCTATTCTACTAAAGGTGGCACTTCACTAGGCGTTGCGTGTTTGCGTTGCGTATTCGCCGCATTTGTCCAAATATTTGTACGTAGTCCAAACAGTACGTCCTTACTTGGGATGCCAACAGCAAATAAGGTCTTATAATCATATTGCGTCCTTTGATGTGTGACCAAAGACCGACAAGCGAACGGATCGGCGTATTTGCCTATTTGTGTGTTTGTCATATTTGTGCAAATATGGCAAATATAGACGAATAAATCCTCCACACTGGTATTTTTGGCCGAATACAGCAAATACGCGAATACGCAACGCCAAGTGAAGTGCCACCTTAACAAATCACTGGCAGTTGATTATTAATGGTGACCACTTCTTCCGTTCAGGTGGTAAAATGTAGAACTATCTAAGCCTCACACAAATGTTAACAGCTACCTTGACTGGCAGCACCACTGCCAACTTAATGTTAAGTTGCTTGGTAGTTTGCAACTTAACGTTCAGTTTTCAATAGTTTTGAACTATTTCCTATGATTTATTTCCTCAGTTTTCCTATTTTTCGCGGATTACAATGCCTATTAGCAGATGACTACAAACGAAAATGTCATTCGTTTATTTAGATGATGTTTTGATTTGTAAGTATTTTTTGTTTTCTTTCTTTTTAAAGCGCTAAATAATTTTTGATAATATTAATTTTGAATCACTTCGGGAGTACTCTTCCGAACAAAAATATAATTTTGAAAATCGGCCAACAGTTGGCGGAGTTATCGCGTAACAAACATACAAAAAAATTTAAAGTCGAATTGAGAACCTCCTCCTTTTTTGAAAACGGTTGAAAATGGTCGCCGTCGCCATTGAGATGGTCCAAAAAATCTCGTAAGAAATTCCAAGCAGGGTGTATCTCCTGAAAGCCTCTCATTCACAAGGAGAGCGTGAGTGAGTGGTATTAATTGAATCTTGAAGAATTCTTATGCATCACACTCCAATCCAAAATCGGCACAACCTACATCTTATCAGTCACAGCATTAAGGTCCCTTTTTTAAATTATGTCATTTTTGTTTAAATATTGTCATGTGTTTGTTTATTTTATGTTTTTAAATAATGTTATGGTCTCTCTGTATAACAATAAATCGCATAAATAGTTATGTAGTTGCATTTTCATCACCAACAATTATCTTTGAAACGTTACACAACCAACCTGTTCTGTGATGTTCTTCCGGTCCTTCAGACTAATTCCAAGTCCGAGTTCTGTCACATTGCCTTCAACAGGAATTATCTTTTTATAGAATTCCGGTTTCTTCTTTCGTAATTTTTCAAACACCTGGAACCCCAAAAAAGATGAATATATCTATTGCTAATCGAAATAGCGTTATCAATATAATGCGGCCAAATAAACTTGCCGGAACCTGAGTTTTTCCAGATATTGGAATTATTATCAACGAGATCACACGTCTGGGCAAAGGTTTCTCCTTCGTCCTTCGAATTCTCACGATTTTGTGCACGATTCGTGCAGTTGGGTTTTTTTGTTTTGAGATTGTTACGTCATCACTTTCGGGGTCTGCCTCGACTTCTACGGTCGTCATATTGTGGCACCCAATACGTAGCGATTTGTGCTCATCGACTCCCGTTTTTTCTTTCGGCTGACCTGAGTGCTCAAGCCCACTTTCATTTTGCGAGTAGCAGTCTTCGAAAGTTATATAAAAATCCCTATGAATAACCCTTTCGATTGCAATCATAAAAATACTTTTACATAAAAAAATATTTTTCAGATTTTTGTGGGTTAAATTCACGGTTGAGGCAGGCCATTTTTCAAAAATCTGTGGATGAAGTTCTACTCATTTTTTAAAATGAAATAAAGTCTTCTCTAAGTAAAGTCTTAAAAATAAGTAGAAATTTGTCCTATCTTCTATATTCAAAGTACTTCCCCTTCTTGAGTCATAGCCGCGGACGGCCCTGTATGGCAAATCGGCCAACTGTTAATAACAACAAAAGAGTGTTACAATCAATTACGTATAAAAATTAACTTACTGGGTCATCGGAAAGTCGTGTGACTCGTTCGTCAATTGTTTCTTTTTTCTTCGGTCGCAGTAACATGTAGATTTTCTCTATGTCACATGACCTGAAATTAATTAAAGTTTTTTTTAATAAGGTACACTTGAAAAAATCTTGATTCTATTTTGTTTGTAAAATACCACTCTTATCGTGACACTCTACTATTTAATAAAGCTTATAAATATATAATCTTTCCGCCCGGGACTTCATTCTCGTGGAAGTTTAAGCAAATTATGTAGCCTGTGTCTAAGCTACATCATTGCGAAGTCTTATCAATATCCGCTTAATAGATTTTTCATAAACATTCATCTATCCATATTTTCATCCTTCCATACTAACAAACTTTTGCATTTGGTGGCAACGAATTCCAAGCTGAGCCCTCATCGCCTCGCACAGACTACACTCCAAAAATGAAGTAAATTTATATTCCAAGTTTCATCACAGTTACGAATTAAAGTGAAACAAATACTCTAGAAAAAACACTTTAGAATATCTTTGTAGAGTATAGAGGTATAGTCGTATAATTTTCTTCTTCCTTGCAATTTATCTATTTTTTTTTTAAATCCCTCTTTGTTCTTTTCTACCAAACACCATGATCCTGAATTATGCAGATTTTTAATAGGTATTTAAAAATTATGCATTTTATTGATTTATAATTAGTTTATCGATTTTGTGTTTCACGATTTTATTGCATAGCTTTATTAATAACTGGTTTTTTTCATATTATATATAGTGTAGTATTCTTCTCTTCCTGTATTTTAGTTAGTTTATATTTCTTGTTTTATTTGAATTCAATTCAATTTCTTGTCTATGGCTCTCCTTTGTTGATTAGGCCAATGTCAGGTTCCAAAAAAGGTTTCAGTTTTCTTGGGAGAGTCCAATTTACTCGAGACTATTACAGGCGCTATGAGCGTGCAAGACTTTAATAAAATTAAATAAAAAACTGTTTTTCGAAGCTAAGCTGTTGATTAACTAACTTTGTGTATGAAAAATACAATCATTGTCACAGGGGTCATGTCATTGGTCTGTCATATAGCCGTTGACATTGAATCCTATGTCTTTGGTTACTCTCTGTCTTTGGTTGATGGCATCATTCCTTGTCGTTGGCGTCTAAACCATTGACATAGAATGATGGTTCAACCGCGATTCATATTGTCTTTGGTATCTGCCACCTATTCTTGTCAATCTTGACTTCTATTTGAATTTGAAATCAAAATTGGAAATCGTGAGTTTCGCGAACGATTTTCTGTTTACCTTTTGACGGCTGAATTTTAAAAGGTCAGTCTTCCTTCATCTCTCACGTGGGATAGAAGGACAGGACAGCTACCTTACTGTCTCAAGGCCTCCCTGGGCCGCAGCACGGCCCAGGGACTTTGCCCAGGCGCGAACCCTACGCTACAACAAATCTCGTATTTTTCCCTAAAGTGGTAGGCGCGTGTGACCTACGCCACAATAGTACTCAACACCTAGTATTTTCTCTAAAGTGGTAGGCGCGTGTGAATTCACTCCACAGTTCCCTCTTTTGCCACTGTACCTCGCGTGGGGCTCTCAAAAACTCCAGCCTCCTCGTACCTCCGGCTGGAAGCCGTGAGGGCAGTCCTATCCTGCCTCCGGCGAGGAGCCGTGAGGGCAGTCCTATCCTGCCTCCGGCGAGGAGCCGCGAGGGCAGCCTTCTCTTGCTTCCGGCGTGGGCCGTGAGATCTGCTGCAGACACCACCTCAAGCGCCGAGTAACCGGCGTAACACCATCAAGACCTCGCTCTCCTGGCTTCGGCTACGTCGTCCTACTTAAGTCGAACTTTTGTTTTCCCTCAGCTACCTATAACTCGCCAGTGACGTTAGGGAGGCAGGACCCAAAACTTGTAATATTAGGCTTTACATACAATACATCTGTTCTCTTGTATCTACTCTCTTTCTCTACTACCTCTAACCTTTCACTCGACCTTTCCCTATCTACGTCTAGGGTCTTATATCTATAGGACCCTCGACGTAGCCTACCTCGACTACTGTTCACTAGGTCCTTACGGCTCTGCTGTAAGGCGAAGTGCAACATAACAATAGGTATATATATATTTATTCATAAAACAATTGCCACAATAAAACAATTTATTAGCATGCGTGATCAAACTTTGCAACCTAAATATTGTACGCCGTAACTAGCATATCGAGTAAAATAACATCCGTATTTTACTCTCGAGACACAGTAAAGATATTTGATTTGAATGCAGAATCCACTATCAGTAACCTCATAGTTTACAAAAATTATATATGCAAAGCCTTTAATAGAACGGGCCAAGTAGACTTTTTATACAGATTTTTCCAAAAAAGTTTGTCACCACACCAGGTTCTAGACAAAAGGCTGTTAAAAAATTTCACGTCTCTCCTTGTCCAAATCAAGTCCGGAGTACCGCAGGGATCCCATCTTGGGCCATTTTTCTTTAACGTTTTTGTTAATGACCTCGTCAGTCAACTGACCTGTCAGTGCTTGCTATATCCTGATGATCTAAAAATATTCATAACTATCCAAAACGCCACAAATAGACAAAAAATGCTCAAAGCGACCTAGACACTAACTATTTCTTAGAATTGATTAACTTGACTGTGTATTTTAGTATTTTTAAAACGCTTACCCGCGTGAGGAATATTCACAAAGAATTTTTAGGGAAAGAAAAAT
Source organism: Aproaerema taeniolella (assembly GCA_949987775.1). Taxonomy (NCBI): domain Eukaryota; kingdom Metazoa; phylum Arthropoda; class Insecta; order Lepidoptera; family Gelechiidae; genus Aproaerema; species Aproaerema taeniolella. Next base: position 21,130,027 of record OX465250.1, read on the forward strand.
TTTCGGCGCGAATGGGACTTGAACCCACGACCTCAGGACTCGGAGGGGTCGGGGGAGGGGTCGTGGGTTCAAGTCCCATTCGCGCCGAAAATTTTTCTTTCCCTAAAAAATATTTGTTGACTGTATTGTATATGTCATATACCTAGATGGTGGTGATGCCTTTTTTCAGTAGGTCACGGATTAGGTCTGAGTACGTTCGCTTAGACAGAGGTATACCCACCTGAGTAGCTTCTCAACAAGCTGCTTGCCGAGGAAGCCGGACCCGCCGGTGATGAAGACGACGGCGCCGGCGTAGAACTGCTGCACGGTGGAGTTGCCACGCTCGATCACCTCGTCGATGATTCTGCTTCGCGCCACTTCTGCTGCTTCGAACGCCAGCGCTGAGTCCATTATTAAGCTGCACGATTTTCATATCTATAAATTTAAGGTTAAATTCTCATTTTGTTATTACTCTGTGATCATTGATAGTTAAGGATTTTACTATCAATGACTACCGAGTAATCTTGTACTCTCTTTACTCTACTATTGCAATAAGACGTCTGCGCGATCTTTAAAAAAATATATATTGATGTCGCAGGGACATTTGGAAACCAGGTATAGTCACATACACCGGTTATGGAATAGCAGAGTCTCCCAACACAAGGGATTCTTATCACTAAAAAAATAATTAATTTAAAAAATAAAAACCCTACTGCGTAATAAAAAGTGAAAATAAAAAACAAGTAAGTCCATTAATTAACCTTTGGCGCATATTTCAGCTTTCTAGGTACAAGGGTTTGGGCTGGGTCAGTGAGTCAGGACAGGACCTCCAATTTTACAAATATATTAAGTATGAAAGAAAGGTAGGTTGCAGTTAGGTAGAGACAACTTCGAGCGGGAAATCACCAGAAGAGTGCAGCTTGGCTGGGCAGCATTTGGGAAGCTGCGTCATATCTTTTCGTCGCCACTCCCGCAGTGTCTAAAGACCAAGGTCTTTAATCAATGCGTCCTACCAGTCATGACCTACGGAGCCGAAACGTGGAACATGACAGTGAGGTTGGCCCACCGATTGCACGTCGCTCAGCGAGCAATGGAGCGCTCCATGCTCGGGATCTCGCTAAGGGATAAAATCCGAAACGAGGTCATCCGACAGAAAACCGGAGTGATGGATATTATCCAAAAGTGTAGCAAGCTGAAGTGGCAGTGGGCTGGCCATGTCTGTCGCAGAACCGACGAGCGTTGGAGTAGACAGGTTCTCGAATGGAGACCACGTCTTGGCAAACGTAGTGTAGGACGCCCCCCAGCCAGATGGTCAGATGACCTAAAGAAGATAGCGGGTAGTGGCTGGATGAAAACAGCGGAGGATCGTGCAAAGTGGCGCACCTTGGGGGAGGCCTATGTTCAGCAGTGGACTGCAATAGGCTGATATGAATGAATGAAAAAAAGGAAATTAATTTAAAAAAATAAAAAAACACGACTGCGTAGTGGAAATTGAAAAGTAATAAAACAAATAAGTCGAGACTTTTGTTATTGAATATTATTGAATAACATAACGATTTTAACAGTCGGGACCCATCAAAATTCCGTATTAAAAGCCTATATTTCAGTGAAAATCGTTACTAACCAACTTTAAATCGTTATAGATCCTAAACGGTAATTCTGATTGAAAAACGACATGAGAAACCTAAAAATGCTGTTAAAATTGCTTTCTAATGATACCCCACTTGACATGGTTCGTCGATTATTCTTTTTTTCTTTTTCACATTATGGCGTCCAAAATCGGCAATTTTGATTTTTCCAAATTTTTGTATTTTATAATATTTGCGCCGCCATCATGACGAATCCAACGACGTATCATTTATCACAATGGGCCCACGCGTTTGGTCTTAATAGTGCCACAAAGGTACAAACTCACATACATACATACATACTGCAGCATTTCTGCTTGCGATCTTTTTTATGTTCTTTCCGGTCTAGTTTTCTTTTTAATTCAATTTATTTCAAAATTTTAGAATTTGCTTGATTTTTGCTTTTTGGTTTGGGATTGAAGTTGTCAAGGTTTTTTTTTTTTTCGATGATGGAGAGTTGGTAAAAGTAAGTCTATTTTGTAGAAATAATTAAAATATACTATGCATTTGAATAAACTGAAAAATTCTGAAAAATATACTATGCATTGAATAAACTGAAAATTAATGTTATACAGAAAAGTTTTGTGAAAATTTGGTTCACGAGTGGCAAAACAACAATAGCAAATTTCATATCAGAGTCTATTAAGTTCAAAGAAGCTGATCCACCCAGGCCCACGCAAGGAGTTAAGATAGTAGAATTCGAGCTATCAGGATTAAACGTTAATGTGAATCTAGCAACGTAGACATCGTGTTATGGGATTGCAGTAGAGACCACAGTTATTTTAAGACAACCTGATCCAACCACATCTTCGTTATGGATACCCCGGCGGCCCCATGAAGACCTAGTAGTTAAGTCCCATACCTATTAAATTTAGTAAAGCCACAAGATTCGATTGTAAGTTAAAATTAGTTTTCTAAATTTACCAGTGGCGTGCATTCCATACAAGCAGAAAAGCAGTGCCTACCCTAGGCTTTTCAAGGCAAAAAAATACAAAAATTAAATATTATAATGTACCTAGTGTGTTCATAAGTTTTGAGACGAAATAAAACTTTAATAAAAAAATAAACAATGAAGATATATTTATAGAATTTGTAGAAAATTATAAGCGGATTATGACTAAAAATTAGAAGTAATAACTATTCGAAATGGCCACCTCTATTCTTACTGCAAGCCCTTAGACGTTCGGGCCACTCATCAATCGCGGCACGAATCTTTTCTAGAGGGATTCGCTTCGCTTCCCTGACAAGGGCTCGCTTCAGGGATTCCAGGTTTGGGTGGGACTTTCGGCAGGCCCTGAGCTCTAACTCAGTCCACAAAGAATAGTCAAGCGGGTTGAGATCAGGACTGGAAGGGGGCCATTCTTCCACCGAGATGAACCCCGGTACATTTTCCCTTAACCAGGCTTGAGTCGTTTTTGCTTTATGGGACGGCGCTGAGTCTTGCTGGAAAATCCATTCCTTGCCCTTGAATAGGGTCTCAGACAGGGGCTTCACGACAGTCTCCAAAATATCACTTTGATAATTTTTTGCTTTGCTCTTGACCCCTTGTTGGCAAAAATGGAGCGGAGTGACACCTTCATATGAGACCCCCCACCATACCATCACACTAGCTGGGTGATGGGCACGCGAGACATTCCGTGCTGAAGCTGGAACATCCTTGCTACTTTTGGCATAAACTTTATTGTTTTGACGGTTAAACTTTTCTTCCACCGTAAAGATTTTTTCATCTGTGAAGAGTATCTTTTTCGGATCGTGCCTCTTAAGCAACATTGGACAACGTTCGCGTCGTAATTTGCGAAGGCGTTCGTTTAGGAAATGAACTTTTCTACGACTGTACGCCTTTACCTTGAGATCATATTTCAGTATCCTGTTGATTGAAATACGCGATATGTTAGTCTGTAGAGCAAGTTTCTTCTGGGTGCGGCATGGATTTCGGCGAAGTCGCTCTCTTACCATTTTGATATTCGCAGCCGTCCTTACAGACCGCGGTCGACCACTTCTTTGCCGATCTTGTAAAGATTTTGTATCCTTGTAACGTTTTATAGTGTAATACACAAAGTTACGACTGATTCCAAAACTTTTAATTTCACGAAAAATCTCCATTGGTTTTTTTCCCGCCAAATGAAGCGAAATACAAGTCGCACGTAATTCTTTTGTTCCCTCCATATTGAAAAAAATAATATCAATGAATAATAAAAACCAAGCGGACAGACGTAAAACATTCCAAATTCAAATTTGGAAAAATAAATTCTCAGCTGCCAGGTACAATTTTTCATTTATTTTTATTAAAAAGTTTGTCTCAAAACTTATGAACACACTAGGTACGCCAACGATCACAGATCTTTGTGAAACGAATAAACGTTTTCCGAAATGACGCCATCTTCATTTCTCTAACCTTTAACTTTTCAAAACAGCGCCATCTAAACTTCTAATACTGAACTAGTAAGAGCCCTCGTAGGAGCGCGGATTTGCCTTTCTAATTATTCGTTAAAAGCACTCGTTTGAAATGCCTTTTTTGTTGAGGTTTTGTGTTGAAATGGGGGCTTCTGATTGGCTGTTTCGCCTCCCCCGCCAAATATTAACAAACTGATTGTATGGAGAAAAAAGCTCTGCCTATAAAGCGATTCTACCAAATTGAGAAGTGTCAATATTCGGTAAGTTTGAAATGGCTGTTATAGATTTTTAATTTTGCGGCCTTTTTGTCTTATTGGATGCATTCAGCCATATTGGTTTGTTTTTGTTTTGCAACTACGTAGGTACGAAAACTTTTGCAAATTATTGTTTTATCAGTTTATAGTGATTGTTAGATATTTGTTTAGAACAAAATGAGTGCAATAAGTTGTGAAAAGTGTGGTGATGATGTTTGTTTGCCTAAACTGCGTAATTTTTCAAGTTTACCTTTTCAAGAAAAAGTAAACATTACTTATCGCAAAAGGCTGATAGGTACGTGGATTTGACGCAAAAAAAGGTACCGCAGTAAGACATTACTAAAATATACTATATTCATTATTGGTTCACGGGTTGTGTGCATACTAACCGCTTAATTATTTTGTTTTCTGTGCATTTTGTTTTCAAACTGTTATAAAAACGTATGGAACGGCGCAGGGTTATTTTGATTTGAATAACCTTAATACAGCGATTAAAAAGCATGAGCTTTCTGAAAAACATCTCAAAGCTAGGTACGTTGAAAGTTTTTTCGTTTGTCAAAAGTCGCATAGAAACGAGTTTGAGCGGTCAATTAAAACTAGACAAGTTCACTGCCTACCTTGCCTAAAATTTCTATGCACGCCACTGAAATTTACCTGTTCTTCTTCCCAAACTAAACCTCCAATCATTGATAGGCTACCCTACTATCTTACTGTTAAGTTTTTGTTTTTTTTTTTAAATTTTGTTGTGTATTTATTGTTTATCCCTTTTGGTCCCGATTTCGAATTTTTGTAGTGTTTTTTATTTAATTAAACCCTTGTTTTTTTTTATATAAATCTCGTCTACTTTATTTTTTTGTTGTGTTTCGGCGGTATCTTTATTCTAAATTTATCGCTGAAGATCTGGCGCCCGAACAGGGACATGATAAAATTGAATGGCCAGATTCTGCACGAGCAGCTTTTGAAAAATTAAAGAATGCGTTGGTTGATACTCCAGTTATGTCTTGTCCTGATTTCTCAAAGCCGTTTATCTTACAATGTGATGCATCCTCTGTTGGTTTAGGTTCAGTACTTTCACAGGAGATAGATGGTGTAGAGCATCCTATTGCATATCACTCGCGTTTGTTTTCGAAAGCAGAGAGAAACTACAACACAACTGAGCGTGAACTCCTGGTCGTCTAGCGCGCTGGGCGACCATTATTTCTCAGTATACCTTTGACATAATTCATAGAAAGGGTGTTCATAACGTTGTACCTGATGCACTGTCACGTAACCCCATAAATGTGGGCATTATTTCCTATAATGGGGGTATTTTTAACACTTCTGATCCTTGGTATAAAAAGATTTATGATGGTGTTTCTAACAACCCTCAGATGTTTCCTGCGTATGTTATTAATGACGGAATACTTCTCCGTAGGATGTCTTCTGATTTTCCGTTGTCTGAAGACCCATGGCGGATAGTATTGCCTTCAGAACAGTATCAAAACGCAATTTCTGAGGTACATAACGAGTTACCTTCTATTCACCCAGGTGTTAATAAAACTTATTATAAATTAAAGTCCCTTTATTATTGGCCAAACATGTTTCATATTGTCTCAGAAGCGCTTAGAACTTGTGAGACTTGTAAAGCTTTTAAGATCTCAAATACTCAACCCCGAGGCCACATGTTGTTTCCTAAAGAGGTTACAGCACCGATGCAATCGATCTCTCTCGACATTATTGGTCCGCTACCGCTGGCGTATTATGGTTATCGCTATATTTTAACTATAGTTGATGTATTCACTAAATACGTCTGGCTAAATCCTTTAAAAAGGGTAAATAGTCAAGCGATCGCTACCATACTTGAGAGGGATATCTTTTTGTGCTATGGTGTTCCGCCTACGTTGTTATGTGATAATGCAACAGTTTTTCATAGTAACCAGTTTCGTACATTTTTGGCTTCCTATGGTATTCCTTCACCTTATTATACCCCTTATTATTCCCCGCAGGCAAACCCTGTTGAACGCTATAACCAGTCGGTGGTCACTTGTCTTAGTATTTTAGTTGAAACTGACCAGCGAAGTTGGGCCAAGGTATTACCCAAAGTGAAATTATATTTGAACTCATGTATAAATATGGCAACTGGATTTTCCCCCAATTTTCTGATGTTTGGAAGAGAAGTTCATTTAGATGTCAGTTCACGGCGTGTAGGCGAGACTCGAGGCGTTGATTTAGCTGAGAGTCGCGTTGAACGTGCGGCTGCGCTTTCTTCCCTTGATCAGGTTTTTGCTAGGGTTTCAGATAGTCTTTCGTTGGCGTTTTTACGGAATGCGAGTTATTATAATAAAAGTCGTAACCCCCTCATTTTAGATGTCGGTGATATTGTGTGGCGTAGGAACTTCTCACGTTCGTCTGGTGCTGACTATTTTTCGAGTAAATTTGCACCCAGATTCACTAAGTGTCGTGTAGTTCGAAGAGTTTCCCGTCAGGTCTATGAGTTACAGGATGTCAATTCTCCTTCCTCTGGTACTTATCATATTAAAGATATACTCAAATAACGTCTTTTTTTCGTCGTTGGTTAAAGTTTTTTTTTTTTTTTCCTTTTTGGTCGTCTTTGGGTCTATATCTTATTGCCCTTAGACAAAGATTTTTTTTTTTCATTGGTCGGGTGAGCTGTACAGCCATTGTTGCCTGTCATGTTTGATTTGTTCGATTTTTTGTCTTTGAGATCAGTGTTCTTTTCCAAAGACATTTTATCTTTTTTTTGCTTTGTCAATTTTTTTGCTTTGTGGTCTTACATTTGTGGACGTCATAGTTGAACTATATTTATGGTATGGTTTTGCATGGCCATTATGGTGGCAACATAGACATAGAAGATGGTAACCATTATTTTTGACTGTCAAGTCCGAGTTGACTGACAGTCCATTATTTTCTTTGAAGTCTAGGTCTGTGGTGTTTGCTATTTGTCGTCAGTTGTTGACATTTTGAAAGTTTTACGAAACTTTTACGTAAATTATTACGTAATAGGTAATTAATTTTTGTTGTTTCTATTGTTGTTACCTCTTAGTGTTAGTTATTTAGGGCTAGTTTTTATTGTTGAGTCGTATCGTTTGAGATTCCCGGCTGAGTTTTTTTCTCTTGTAACTTCTTGGTATTGCTTGCGTGTTGTTCCTAGTTGGTACTTACTTGAAAAATAGCTTTGGATGTTGTTCCCAGTTACTCTCTTTTTAGGTTAATTAGTTTGTTGTGATGTTTTGTGACATTGCACTTTTTGTGAATTTCGTGATTTTCAATTCGAGTTAGTAAACTTTGTTGTCATCGCGTATAAGTAGTTTTAATTAATGTTTTTGTTCTACTTATGTTAATGCGCGATTATTTGTTGTTGGTATTATTTAAGTATCTTTATTTAATATCAACCTTTTCTTTTTTAACAGGGTTTAATTAAACTTAAACTTTTTACTTAACTTAAACTTAAATTTAACTTCAACTTAAACTTTAAATTAACTTCAACTTAAACTTAACTTCAACTTAAACTTAACTTAACTTAAATTTAATTTATTTTTCCATATAGGGTTGGCAAAATTTTTTTTTTTTGGGTATACAGGGTGTTCAAATTTTTATTTTTTTTGTAGAAAGGGGGTGTTGCAGCATTTCTGCTTGCGATCTTTTTTATGTTCTTTCCGGTCTAGTTTTCTTTTTAATTCAATTTATTTCAAAATTTTAGAATTTGCTTGATTTTTGCTTTTTGGTTTGGGATTGAAGTTGTCAAGGTTTTTTTTTTTTTCGATGATGGAGAGTTGGTAAAAATAAGTCTATTTTGTAGAAATAATTAAAATATACTATGCATTTGAATAAACTGAAAATTAATGTTATACAGAAAAGTTTTGTGAAAATTTGGTTCACGAATGGCAAAACAACAATAGCAAATTTCATATCAGAGTCTATTAAGTTCAAAGAAGCTGATCCACCCAGGCCCACGCAAGGAGTTAAGATAGTAGAATTCGAGCTATCAGGATTAAACGTTAATGTGAATCTAGCAACGTAGACATCGTGTTATGGGATTGCAGTAGAGACCACAGTTATTTTAAGACAACCTGATCCAACCACATCTTCGTTATGGATACCCCGGCGGCCCCATGAAGACCTAGTAGTTAAGTCCCATACCTATTAAATTTAGTAAAGCCACAAGATTCGATTGTAAGTTAAAATTAGTTTTCTAAATTTACCTGTTCTTCTTCCCAAACTAAACCTCCAATCATTGATAGGCTACCCTACTATCTTACTGTTAAGTTTTTGTTTTTTTTTTAAATTTTGTTGTGTATTTATTGTTTATCCCTTTTGGTCCCGATTTCGAATTTTTGTAGTGTTTTTTATTTAATTAAACCCTTGTTTTTTTTATATAAATCTCGTCTACTTTATTTTTTTGTTGTGTTTCGGCGGTATCTTTATTCTAAATTTATCGCTGAAATACATAGGCTGATAAACACATTACCTTCATTTGCGTCGCGCAGTCGGGTAAAAAGAAGTGATTCTATAAGAAGTAAATGTTTGATTTGATTTTTTAATTTTACTGATTCGAAGCCCAAACCCAAATACATACTGACTGATATACTTACTGAACTTGATTTTTATTTCAGTAGATACTTGATTTGACGTAAACAATAACATTGACAGTGGCAGATTTACACATTTGCCGCTAGAGTATTCATTTCCGCATCTACTGACCTCTACAACTCAATAGCCCAGTTCACAATTATTCTGTCAACAAATATTTATTTGATTTGTGCACTGTGTTGTTCTCATTACTTCAGATTTTCCCCATTACAAGTATGATTGTAATTTATGAACTTCAAGTTTTTAGACAAAACATGATATGCGAACCACGCATGAACACCATACGATTAAATCAATAAATATCTAATATGATTGTGGTGTGAACGAGGGGATCGATATGTCGTTTTCTTGGTTATTTTAACAACTCACGATTTAGTGAAGATAAAACAAGAAATAGTTTTTTCTAAGCTAAGAAAAGCTCAATTATGTACTACTCATAAGGTAGGATAAGTTTTTATAATATTTTTATAATATTTTATAATATTTTTATTAGGGCATATATAAATTATGTTTATTATTATTTATATTTAGTTTCGTAAGTATAATGTTTATAATTTATTATTTCATCTTTCACCTCGGATGAGGTGTGCACCTACCACTCATTCTCACCAATCACCCTAAGGTTGACTGGTAGATAATGCCATTGGGCATTAAGTCCGCCCTTGTACTTTTAGTGCATTAAGTTAAATAAATAAATAAAATAAATAAGGTATTTCTTAATGAACAAAATAATGAACACTTTTTAAACATATCTAAATCAATAAAAAATATTGCACTTACACATTAAAAACAATACAAAAATATCCCAATATGTTGTCAATCTGATTCAAGACGACAATTAAATTCAATTTGAGCAAACGGTGATGTTATTCACTCTTGTGCCGCAACCCAAGTGTCAAGTCAAAGTCAAAAAAAATAGCTCTGTTTCATAGAACATTCAGAATGATACCTAAAATAAGTCAAAGTAGTGAATTACATTAGCATTTTTAACTTTGCGCTAATTCGCAAAAGTGTAGTCTTAAATACGTAGTACATTTTTTGACATTGTACATGTCTTTTCGTTCGCTCCAGTATAGGCTCCGATTTCACGAAAAAGTGCGATCCCCTTATATCTCGGAGAGTTGTGAAGATATGATATTCAAAAAACTCAAAAAACGCATATTCACGAGAGCTGTTAGGTGCAAAAATAACAAACAAAAACGAAAAAAGTTACGGTCGAAATAGTGGAAAAAAATTATTATTTTTCCGAATTTTTGATTTTGGCGCTCGATATTTTGAAAACGAAGAATGATATCAAAAATTTGAGAAAAACTCCTTTGGAGAATTTAGTCAGGCTCTAATTGTATTTTAGCCTAAAACAAAGACGGTCGGGTTAAGGGTTTGCCCTGTAGCCTAACCTTTTTGAAAAAAGTCAAAAAATTAGAACGATATTTTTTCCAATTCCGTAGATGCATTTCCAATGTGCTCGATAGTCGTGTGAGGCACGAAATCTGTGAATGTTTTTTTATTAAAATGGAAACATTTTGATTGAATTATGTGAGTGGACCTAATAACATTTATTTTAGATATTTAGTAATAATTTTTTTCTGTAAGATAATCTTACAGGGAAAAATATTTTTTAAACTATTCATAAATTAAAATAAAAGAAACCGAAGGTCATTTAAAAACCAAATGAGACCTTGTGGCCATGTAACGCGTGGGTTTTTAAATGACAGCGTTTTATCAAACAATAAAACGCTTATTAAATAACTTACCATATTCAAAGCCTAATTATATGCTTCTCCTTCTCATCTACTACTTCTACTCGAACCCTTCGCTCCAACTTCGATCTATCCCTGAATATGCCTTCACACTCCACTAACTTTTTCACTTTCTCCTTCACCGTCGAAGCCATCCGGCTTTGGAACTCCCTCCCTGTCTCCATAAGATTTGCCCCCTCCATAGATTCCTTTAAAACCCAAATTAAATCCCATTTCCTTTCCGTTCCCGCTCCCTAGCTATAGGCTCTTGATTCACTGTCTTTGCTTCTATCCACTTTACCAAGCTTGTTTTGTCCCTTACATTTGCTTCTCGTATGTATATATAGATGTATGTTATATTGATTTTATATATTTATTTATATATAATTATTATATGGAGGAATGTGAAGTGTGTGATGACATCGCGCTTGACGGCGATAGTGATACAATCTCGGTCATTAGCGAAGGCACCCTTTCTGTCAACTCAGATACGCTAACCGCCTCATCGGCAGATAATTTTTGCGAGATTATCGAACATAAGGCTCAAGTATATAATACATAACGGTGAGTATCTACTTGGTGGGAATTTGTTAAGGTAGTTGGTCCGGCCAGTCGAAAGGGCCAAGCACGCCCGGTCTGCGCCTAGTAATAAGTGTGGTCAGTCGAAGGGGCCAAGCACGCCCGGTCTGCACCCATTAGTAAAGTATGATATGGAAAATTAGTCAGTCGAAAGAGCCCCGCACGCCCGGTCTGCACCTTGTTGGTATAGGTATAGTGTGAAAAAATGTGACCAGTCGGAGGGGCCGCGTACGCCCGGTCTGCGACCTATTTGTTTTTAGTTATGTTGAAGCTGGTTGATGGGGCCTCGCACGCCCGGGCCAAGCTATTTAAAATGTCAGTTAGTCAGGAATTGACGAGCGAGTGTTAATTTTATCGTTTCTTTCGGATGGTTCCGACAAGAATATCAGTGATTAACAGCGCACGAGGCCGCGCGAAAGTCAGAGTTGGCCGTGACGGCGCATGGACATCGAGCGCCATCTAGCGCACCCATTCAATACTCATTCAAATAATTGCGCGCTTTAAATGTCAAAGAGATTTAGTTCCCAAACGTAACACCGAGCGCTAGTGTGGTGGCTGATTGCAGATTGTTCAGTGCAGTCAAAAAAAAGGAAAGGTAGGTCGATAAAAGTGGTCGATTGGTTTGAATCTGGACAGTTAATTTTCCGACGTGACAAAGAACGGATCTCGCAGTTACGCTCGCGATTACGTGCTCGGTGGAACGTTATTTAACTACTATTTAAAGAATAATTGTACATAGAAATTCTATAATTAAAGGAGTGATTGTAAAACTATACTAGAAGTGATCATTTCTTAATATCGTCTCCTCGCCCGTCAATCCACGCCCCATTATGTCCTCCGGCGGAGATGAAGAACCCGCATTGCCTACTGACGTCAATCCTGAGCCGACAAATTAATAAACTTCCAATTAATAAAGCATTAAATAAACTTCCTTGTACTCTTAATACTTATTTTATAGTAAATTTATAATCAAATGTATATAGGAAAGTCACATTATTTACCTTTTCAATCAAAAATGAAAAACAAAACATAAAGAAATAAGATACCTACTGAATGGAACAAAATAAGTAATTATTATTACGAAAATATTGTAACTATTTTGAAATATCGTTAAACATATATGATTCAATCATTTTAATAAGTATATAAAAATAAGAAAAATAGCGATGAAAAGAAATAACTATGCAACTTGGAAGAACTGAGTAATACTTTGTTCTAAAGAATGTGGTCTTACTTCTCCCACGTAAAACCTAGCGAACGTGTTTTGAGATCTCCAATTCCCTCTAGATAGGATTTCGTCCAACGGGTAGTTAAGCATCCAGTTCTTGGAGGCCACAGCGGACCTAATACTGCCTGCGGATGGTTCGATACCGGCTTCTTGTAAGAGTGATTTAACCCAGTTAGCTATCACGGTTCGGGTTGCGGCTTTGGGGGCGCCACGAACTGTTAGGAATAAGTTATTGATGTTGCACTTGTCTCTCGGGCTGTGATATGTGTTGAGATTAAAGCTAGAAAATAGAGTCAGTTGCCTTGTTTTCGGGATTACAAAGTAAGCGCCACCCTGACTGTCGATAAGATAAGATGCAGTATAGTGTCCAGAAAACTGCTTCTTTATCTGAGATCGTAAGATGTTCTGCGTCCACCGACAGAAGGGTCAGGTCGTGGACGCGTCGGCCTGAGCACAACAATAAGATGACTGCCGTGCGACGAGTGCACCCGAAAAGAGAGAAATTTGTGCTGAAATTATTTGCTAACCAAGCACTTGCTACATTGATATCCCAAATGAGGGGTTTTTGTGCCTTTGGTTTCTTGACTGATATAGATTTAAAAATGCGTGTAACAAGAGGGTGTTGACTAAGCTTATCAGAGTTAGTTGGGTTAGATAATGTTGCTACTACTGATCTGTGAAATTGAATTGTGTTGTAGGCGAAATTATGTTTTTGGAAAAGATCAGCCAGGAAACGTGCTAAGTTTGACCCGGCAGGGCACTGTATTCGGACATTTTGATCATGGGCTCATCGGCACCATCGCTTCCAAGCCGAAATATTTGATTTTTTTGTAGATTCTCGCCAGCTACTGTGGAGTAAATCCATTTGTTCAGCTGTCCAATCCGGAAGGGCTAGGTAAGGTAAAATATGGAAATATTTCCAACGTTAAGTCTTGAGTTTTGTGGGGAGGTAGTTTCGTTGCTGTGTCTATTAGCACCTTTTTCAAGTTCCAAATCGTGAATGCGGCTGCGATAGCTCGCTTCCTTAAGTCGGCTCGCCAAAAGGCCTTTTCCCATTTGGGGGCTACTATTAAGAATACACCCCTCGCGTTGTTCATATGACCCAGTACTTTCGGGATTAGGAATGGTGGTGGAAATACCCAGGCCAGATTGTATTCCCATGTCCGTGAGAAGGCATCGGTGTACGCTGCCTCCTGGTCTCTGGAGTCTAGAGATACGTATGTCGGCACTACATGGGCACGGTTGGACGCAAATAGGTCGACTTTTGGCGTGCCCCACTTTGCAAACACTTTGTTGGTCAGGGGTGTCAACAGGTGCCACTCTGGATGGTGACACCCGCGGGACAGATTGTCCGCCTCTATGTTGTACCGACCTGGTAGATGGTGAAGTACTAATCGAATGTTGTATGCCTGAAACCAGGTACATGAGGTGCATTAGTGATTTTGACCGAGTTCCTCCTTGGTTTCGGAGGTATGATAATACAGTTTTGTTGTCAGACTGAATAGAGACTGAAGAGCCTTCCAGGGAGTGACATTGATCTCGTAAAAGGTAAAGGACTGCTAAAATTTCCTTGTTGTTTGAGTGCAAGGACACTTCTTGAGCGCTCCAGGTTGTATAAAATTGATTGTTGTCTAGCCGGGCTCCCCAGCCTGACCCTGATGGGTCGAAATGTAATGACTCACTTCGGGTGGGTGAAGACGTATTTTGAAGGTTGTGCAACCACCAATTTAGCTCCCCCAGAGCTTCTAGGGGCATTAAAAACTCCTTTAGGGGATCCTCGAACAGGACTGAGTTTGCAAATTCTAGAAGTTTTCGGAAGTGTAGACGTCCGTGTGGTATCACTAGGCTGGCAAAGTTTAGCAGTCCTATAACGCTTAGGACTTCTCGTAGAGATGATGTTTGTCGCATTATAGTATGTGATATTTTCATGTGAATTTATTCTTTCTTTGAAACCGGCAGTAGCACAAAATTTTGAGGAATTTCCCAAATCAGACCTAGGTATTTTATCTGTTTTTGGGAAACAAGGACGGATTTTTCGTAATATATTATCCATCCCAAGGATTCAAGTGTATTGATTGCAAAATGTTTTTGATCCTGAAGGAGTATCCTGTCTTGATGGCCAGAAGAAAATCGTCTAGATAGACCAATATTCTTATTCACTGTTCTCTGAGGTACTGAGCGACCTAGTTGGTCAATGAGGCAAATATTTTCGGTGCCGATGCTAGACCGAAGGGTAGGCACGTCATTTGGAGGACATTTTCCTCGAAAATTAGTCGTAGGAATCTCCTGTAACTTGGGGCAAATACTCAGCTGGAAATAGGCATTCGATATGTCGATTTTGCCTAGCCAATCGATCGGTTGTAGGAAGTTGTTGATGCTCTTTTCTTTTATTAGTCTGAACTTGCTTACATACACGTATTTGTTCAACTTTTTTAGGTTTAAAATAGGACGAGTCGAGCCGTCCTCGACTCGTCCTATTCTAAGGAACAGGCTTGATATAAAGCTGGGTGAGTTTTACTCGTTTCCCAGGACACCCATTTCTATCATTTCTCGGATTTGTAAGGACATTTCCTTTGTATGAGGGGTTTGGACACCCATCCTGCTGCGCGGGAGATAAAGAGGAGGTTTCGAGTAAAAAGGTATGCGGTACCCTAGTGATATAATTTGCAAAATTATAGGTGGGGCCCGTAAGCGCTCCCAAGTTGCTAATAGTTGTGTAGGCGACCCGCTTGAAAAGTCGAGTCAGAATTTGCGTTGTGATCTACCTCTGCAGGTAGGTGCTTGTTTGTTTGCTCTGACAGAGCAGTCATTTTGTGGCCTTAGTCCCCTGGGACGAAAAGGCTGGCCCTGCGCGGGCATACGATAAACTGGGAAAGGCATGGCAGCCTGATTGTAAGGTGGAAAAACTCTTTGCGCAGGAGGGTAGAACCCAGGATTGAACTGGTAAATTGGCATGCCATGCGCTGGCGCCGGTTGGTTAGCAGTTGTATTGCCAAAACCTTGCATGCCTTGCGCAGGCATTTTATTCCTAGTCTGTGTAGCGTTAGCCTGCGCGGCCGACGATCCTTTCCTTTCGAGTTGGATGTAGACTGGGGTTTTAAGGGCCAAAAAATTTTAGACATTCCGCCTTGTTTTTCTGGGTTAGCCGTAAAAATATCTGATTTAAAGAGGTTTTCGCAAGATGGAGGGATTTTCCTTAAATAATTTCTAATAAACTTATCTTTTACAGAACGCAAAATAACATCGCGGCGCTGTTTCTGGCACTTCGCCGGCCGCTGCCGCGGCACGCTCGCTGCGCTCGCTCGGCTCATGCGTTGGGGGTCGCAGTTCTAACCTGTTTTTTTTTTTTACTTGGGGAAATGTCCACGCATACCCCCCGCCGCATTCGCAGCAGAAACGACTCAACTGTGGTTGTGTTAAGCGGTTGTTGCATCAAGCAATCAGAGAACATATATTAATATTACGGATGTCAGTTAAACGCAAAAATGTAGGTACACTAAGCAGAGATTGATCCATTTGTGCATATTTTACTTTGACGTGTGTCAAAATCGTTATTTGATAAACTTACAGCCAGGCAGCGTAAGTTGATCAATTAGCTAAATTTTATTGCGTCAAATAATACATTTCAACTGCCGTGTATAATTTGCCGATAGTTGATAAACTACCTCAAAAATTGATAAACTTACGATTCTTATTATTTTCCGGCGACATATACAACATCTCACCATGTAAACATAGCCACTCGCGAGCTCTTGAACGTAAGACATTATTTGGTATATACACTTACAAGAAAAGAAAGTTCAGTGGTCAATCCCAAATCCCTTTTATCGAGATACCATAGACATGAACAAGATGTTCAACGCTGGAGGATTCCCTTTATTTTCTGAACCTTACCATGAGACCAGGGCCCAGTGGCTCCACTCTGTACTATCTACGATCGGAGTACCTGTCACTTTCATCTGTATAGCACAACACAGAGATGTAATAGCACGGGTAAAGTAAGACTAAAAATGTCTGATTAGCGGCAAAATATGTTTTTAATTTTATTGATTACTAGCTTTTCGCCCGGGACTTCGTTCCCGTGGGAATTTTCCCGTCAATTTTCCAATGTTTTTAATAGTTATTCTGCTATTCGGGACGGAGAGAAATACAACAAATCAAAAACCATGGCAATCGGTCCAGCCGTTCTCGAGTTATAAGTGTTGTAACAAACACGACTTTCTTTTATATATATAGATATGTAATTTACAATAGATACCATCATAATACGTATTTTCTGAAAATTTAAATAAGCCGTCTCTAATAGTTTGAAAGATAGAGACAGACCAAACTTAAATATCAACCAGCGTCTGCCCTAAAATTCGTTCCCATGGGAACTCCTTTTAATCTTTTTTAGGTAAGCTTCCACAATAATTTAAGATCATCTTTGCAAAATTTCAAACTTATAGCTTCATTAGTTTTGAATTTAATCGCCTAGTTTGTAAAATGTGCACTTTTAAAAATTTCCCCCTGCCCATACTTCCCCCTGGGAGGGGGTAGGGCCCCTAAATTTTGGTAGGACTCGACAGATCCTCATTTCTAGTGCCAAGATAAGGTTATAAACAAAGTTTCATTGATGTACATATTTCGCCTCCAAAATATGCTATTTTTCCCATGCTATAATGACATTCGACGCTATTCCGCTTATCAATGGCGTCTTAATGACAGTGGAATGACAACGGTGACAATTTTTTTCCGTTGGTGGTGAAACTAATAGACGGAGATCCCAGGGCCACCAGACCTTACTTATTTTCTCATTACCTAATGAGAAATAGTAGTTCTGGTACGTACTAGTAACGTATGAATACCAGCTTACCTGGGCCGACGGCCAATTTTCAGCTACCAGGTTCTGAAGGTTTTTCCAAAAATTACTCACTTGTCTTAAAGTCTGGCTGCTGATGTCTTATAGAATATAATTAATTAAATATAAAAATTAATGATCAACACCGCCAGACACTCTCAGTCGGCTATAATTTCTGCCAGACGCTTTACAGTTCGCAAGTAAATTATGCGATTATACCTATAATCTGAGCCGTGATTTTGTATATGATGTTCTTATAGCACCCAGACAAGTAAGCAATTTTTGGAAATTAAAAACTTTGAATAACATTCGATTGCTTATAACTTTTAAACGAATGAACTGATTTTATCAAGTAAAGCAAAAACCATCTCGATTACGCGTCAAACAAAAAAAGTTACGATGCCACAGACAGACACACATACAGACATACAGATACACATATCAAACTTATAACACCCCTTTTTATCTCGGGGGTTTAAAATAACCACCATCGTCATTCCTGTTATTCAGACGATATGGTAAGTGGAATGGCCGCCCACTTGATTAATTTTTCAACTTAATTGTTGGTATGCGTGTACGTCAATGGTTATTTACATTTATCGAGACTCATTAATTATTAATAGACTATTTGGTCTTCTTCTTATCGTGTAGGTATAGTCAAGTACCATAAGGTCAAAGATGAGGTCGACGAAAGGAGCGAGTTAACCCAGAAAATGCCTATAAAGGCGATGGTACTCCACGCACCGACGGAACACAGCAAGCGGTTTGGCGTCGGACTTCGGTAGGAGGGTGGTCGCGAACCACACGGCCCTTTATAGAGCCTACCACACCGCATGAGACCATAGGACGACACTTTAGATTCAGAAAAAAATGAAGTGTCGTTGCCTGGGATGGATGACTAGGAAGCAGGTCTCATTTGTGACTAATCCTGGTGTCAGAGTTTTCAAAACCTTACAATGGCCTCTGACTTGGTACTTTTCTGACTATTTGGTACTTTCAAAGTTCGTAAGTCTGTCTGATAAGTCTGTTTTTTTTATGACCTTCGTGTATTTATACTGTGTTTTACCTGCAGATGGCCGGTTTGGTCGAGTGGTAGTGACGCTGCCTCTTCATCCACGGGTCCTGTGTTCTATTCCCGGTCGGAGCAAATATTTGTGTAAGTAGCAGATGTTTGTTTTCGGGTCACGGTTCGTGTCTGTCTTTGTGTATGTTCAAGGGAACTCACGACATAAGGGTACACTTTAGTGTGGGCCTTAAGGTGTGTAGTGTTTTCAGTTTTTTTTTGTTAACATCAAAAGTTACACTTTGAACCTTCACGGTTTGAACACATAATTGAATACCAAAACAGGTCTAAATTTGCGTATATAGAGGTATACCTTTTATATTTTTACTTTTTTTCCCGAGATAATAAAAACATTATACGCGAATTATTAACCAACTTCAAAAAAAAGGAGGTTCTCAGTTTGACCTGTACTTATATATGTTTGTTTGTCCACGATTATCTACGAAGGTTTTAGTATTTTAATTGACTTCAAAAAAAGGAGGATTATCAGTTTAAACTGCATGTATGTAAAATAAAAATCTAAAATTCGCTTAAACTTTTCAAAGCTAACACTTCGTTTCATTAACCGACTTCAAAAAATGAAGAGGTTATTATTTGCAATAAAAAAAAAACTTAAAAAAAATAGAACCAACTTCAAAAAAGCGCAAAATAAATACAATATCATTTGATGTGCTATGTAGTACCTACCTACTGAGCTGTTTGAAGTCGGTGCGACTTCACCTTTTTTTTCAATGATGAAAAAGAAAAATAATGACTGAATAGCTGGCCAGCCACAGAAAAAAACATAATAGGCGGGAAAGTGCCATTCCGATCTTCATTTGTTTTTTCGAGTTTTAAAGTTTTGTAACTTTCGCATAGCAGCAATGAGTTCTGCTTATTCATGTTTTTATTTTTACTTTCTTTGTATTCGTAATGAAAAGCACAGTCGGGTGAAAGACTTATTTAGTCCCTCGAACTATTAGCTCCCTCGCTACGCTCGGTCACCAAACCCCGTCTCGGGCCTTAAATAAGTTGTTTTCACCCCTAAAATAACAATGTACTATTGTCTCTATTTTTCGGGGTTTGTTTTTGAAGTCGGTTTAATTTTTTCTTAATTTTTTTATTTTTTTTTTTATTTTTAGTTTAAATAATACAAAGAACATGAGAAACATTGTAAGTGCCCATTTAATTTAAGGGTTTCCCTCGATTTCCCTGAGATTTCCTGTATACTCTTTCGAACAAAAAAAAATTTTGAAAATCTGTCCGTAAATGGCGGAGAAATCGGTGAATATCCATAAAAAATAGAATCTCCTTCGTTTTGGAAGTCGGTTAAAAACTACTGGACCGGTTTCCAAAATTCTTTTACGAATAGAATGCTACATTATCCCTAAGTAACATAGTCTACATAATTTTCCCAAATTTACTCGGGGACGAAGTCCTGGATGGAAAGCTGGTTTATTATAATTTGACCGCACAAAAAAAGTGCTGATACTGATAATTACCGTTAAGAGAAAAGGGGAGATTTGCAAGTTAAATAATATTTATTTTATACAGCAACAGAAAACTTAACAAATTTTTGTAAATACATTACAGTGGAAAGAAAGAGACGAAAACTTTTATACAGGATGGATCCGTAAATTGTCAAAATTACAAGATTTAGCCATTTGAACCAAAACTGTTTCTTCAAACCGACAGCCGTGCGATTCAAACCATCCTTTATGACATACTTCCTCGACCCTAAGACAATGAGCGTCAAGTATAGTTTCCAATCGATGCTGGCTATGTCACAGTTGTATATGACCCTGTCTTCTGGCGACAAGTTCCTGAACATTTGCAGCAAGTTCGTGTCTCTGATGTTCCATTCATTACTCATGAAGTATCCAAACACTTCGTTTAAGTTGCTTATTGTGCTAGACAGTTTTACCAACCTGCGGAAAAACGCAACAATGAATTTTCCGAATACAGTACGCAAAGACGACGTAGGTCTCTAAGTCTAGTCGCCTTCAGCTTAGTTTGCATGCCTACGTTTTGGGTGACTTTAACCCGTCGCGCGCTTGTTTACGCAGCGTGCGATACAAATCCTGCACACATGGGAATGCAAAAATCGCGCGAGGGTTAGTAGTTAGCGAAACTTTAGCCGGTGATGTTACCCTCGAAACTGAACTGCTTTCAATATCATTGAAATCGGTCCATCTACTTAGGAGCTACGATACCACAGAAAGACACACAGACACACAGGCACACAGATATAGAGGAATAACACCCCTCTTTTTGCATCGGAGGTTAAACAAGGAAATGTAACGTTCTTGTACTTACTTAGTTTGCTTTCCAAGTAATTTCGACAAGTTATCAACGACATATGCCGGTATGTAGGCTGTCAATAACGTCAGGGTTCTAAACAACGGTTTGTTACTGATTGTGATCATGCTTGCATGGTACATCGCTTTATCCGTCGGGAACTGTTTTATACTTTTGATCACGAAATCCGTCAACTTCTCTGAAAGAGACGTTACAACAACGTTAATTTCTTATGTGGTACCAAATTATTGATACCCCATGGTAACATACTTAAGTATTTTTGTCTTCTTATCATTGTAATATCGACCATCTCAGTACAATAGAGATTTCACTACCCGTCTACTACAGAAAATAAATACTTAGAATGTTTGTATTTTTTTTTATTGATAATGACAGGAGATTAAAAGCTGTAAACTAAGTAAACGGGGCTCTGCATGCCTTTCCCCGAGATAAAGGGCCTACTTCATTTTATTTTGAACCTTATCACCAGAAGTTAATAAACATACTGGATACGGAGATCATACTGTACCTACACTAATGTGTGGTAGTGAGAAGAATAAATGCCGTGAAAATGAGATCTTTGAGAAGCATATTGTGTGGTGAGAGATTGATTGATAGGTAGAGAAATAGCGAGATTCGAGAGCGATGTGGCAAATAATATATGGTGATGAGGATAGAGAAAGGAATAATGCGGTGGTTCAGACATGTGGAAAAAATGAGTGATAGTAAGTAGATTGTCAGAAATGTACGTGCAAATATAATTGTAAGGGTCGGTCGAGAAAAGGCCGTGTTAGAAGTATCCGAATCCGAGTTTTATGAATGAGGTACTTGTTAGAGGAGGCAAAAGAGGTATTTTTGGATCGTACCGTACCAGAAGGCAATATCGGGTCTCTGGGATAAATTATTGGAATCAGTGTTGCATTGGACATTAAACGTACCAAAAGACAATGCATTCCTCGTGGATGTGACGTTATATATTTTGATATCGGTATGACCCTGCTGCCGCCTTACCACCGTTTCATGTGCAGCTGTAATTACCGCATTGTTCACCAGGTCCACTGGTACTATGCTCAGGTGAATGTCGTTTTTGCCATACACAAGATGCATGACTCCCATTGCCATACCTATGATAAACTAAGGACAAAACAAAACTTTTTTTAATATCAAATATTGTAAAATGTGGTGAAAGAGGTTGGTGTAAACTTGATTGTTAAATATTAGGTGTTAAACATATCTATTAGGATAGCTCACGTTCAGTTGCAGGTAACATACTATCACTTTCCGTCTTATTGCCGTTTGCAAGGTCGGCAATTAATTTAAAGAATCTTTAACTTTAATTAACGTTTTTGCAGATAGGTACGTTGTATTTCAAAAGCTATGCATATAATTTAGTTCTTACTCCCATGGATCCAAAAGCAGAGTTCGCATCCATCCAACCTGCCGTAGGTTCTCGATGGGCACCGAAAACTGAAATTATAACAACATGATTTTTTTTAATTTATAGTAGAAAAAATTCGTAAAGAACTTTCAGAACATATGGGTCCGTTCGATTCTCAATATAGTTGCATAAGGACATGGGAAAACAGACAGTGTAATATTTTTAACTGAGTTTTTGTCTATTAGTGCATACCTACCTACGGCCGGTCGGACGATGCAAATTGGAAGATCTCCAGATATAGAGAGCACTGCCTCCTCCGCAACAGCTTTTGTGAAGGCGTATGTATTCGGCCAGTTTTTCAGGAGACTGTCAAAACAAAAACACATCTGAATACCGTTCTACTTGAAGAATTGCGAGCTGAAAGCGAAGTAGTATTTTAAAATTGTGTTAACTCACTGTGGGGTCATAATCGTTAGCTGTTCATCATCATATCGTTTTATAAAGTCAATAAGGGTCTCAGGTAGCATGGGACACTCATAGAACTGCTCCAGAACATCCTGATTGATTCGTGGTATTGTTGCATGAGAATATGCAGTGGAAATGTGCACGAACGACCTGTCGATTAATCATTTTTACATCTTTACTATTAGTGTGTAACAAACAGGTGTAGTGTAGTTCGCAAATGTTATTATTATTCATATTCTCGGTTTCTTCTTTGGGGTTTAGCACTATTTCTATGTCTATGGGTTTAAGACGACTTGCTTTTGACATCATAAAAAAATGTACACCTTGACTAGCCTCTATCTAGTAATTTAACCTACTTGATTTTTTTGCAATCTTTGCCAAGCTTCAGCACTTCTCTGGTGCCACGTACATTGGTCATCGTCGCCAATCTTATATGCGCTACAAAATTGATGGTTGCTGCCGCATGGATTATAATTGTCACCTGTAATGAAATTTTATCTAATATCAGGGCGGCAATTCTACTAACAAATGGCGTCTCACTGACAGTTGATTGATAATGGTGACCACTTCATCATTTCAGGTTGCAAAATGTAGAACTATCTAAGCCTCACACATTTGATAATAGCTACCTTGACTGGCAGCGCCACTGCACTGCCAACTGTATGTTAAGTTGCTTGGTAGTTTGCAACTTAACGTTCAGTTTTCAATAGTTTTGAATTATTTCCTATGATTTATTTCCTCAGTTTCCCTGTTTTTCGCGGGTTACAATGCCTATTAGCAGATAACTACAAACGAAAATGTCATTCGTTTATTTAGATGATGTTTTGGTTTGTAAGTATTTTTGGGGTTCCGTACCCAAAGGGAAAAAACGGGACCCTATTACTAAGGCTCCGCTGTCCGTCCGTCCGTCCGTCTGTCACCAGACTGTATCTCATCAATCGTGATAGTTAGACAGTTGAAATTTTCACATATGATTTATTTCTATTGGTCCTATAACAACAAACACTAAAAATCAGAATAAAATAAATATCTAAGGGGGCTCCGATACAAAATACGTAATTTTTTTGCTCGTTTTTATAGATAAGTCTATCCGAGGGTTTATCTCATAAACCGTGATAGTTAGACAGTTGAAATTTTCACAGATGATGTATTTTGGTTGCTGCTATGACAACAAATACTAAAAAGTAGAATAAATTCAACATTTAAGGGGGCTCCCATACAACAAAGTGATTTTTTTGCCGTTTTTATAGAGATAATGGTTTTTATAGAGTCCGACTCGCACTTGGCCGGTTTCATAGGTAATGGTACGGAACCCTTCGTACGCGAATCCGATTCGCGCTTGCCCGTTTTATTTTGTTTTCGTTCTGTTTTAAGCGCTGAATAATTTTTGATTAAATTAATATAGGACCACTTCATACTCTTCCGAACAAAAATATAATTTTGAAAATCGGCCAACAGTTGGCGGAGTTATCGCGTAACAAACATACAAAAAAAACATACAGTCGAATTGAGAACATCCTCCTTTTTTGAAGTCGGTTGAAAATGATCGCCATCGCCATTGAGACGCCATTGATTAATTAAAAAAGAAGCCCTGATCTATTAACGAAATAAGCTAAGTCAGACCAAGTATGTGCACAATTGGTTATTACCAAACATTTTGTTTTGTGGAATTAAAACAGACTGCATAAAAGAAATGGTCCAAAGCAATTGGACTTTGCTTAAGAAGCGATTAAACAATCACGTAAGAAATTCCAAGTAGGATGTATCTTCTGATGGCTTCTCATTCACCAGAGCGTGAGTGAGTGATATTACTTAATTGAATCTCGAAGAATTCGTAACCAATTCAAAACCGGCACAACCTAAATTTTATCAGTCATAGCATCAAGGTCTTTTTTAGGGTTCCGTACCTTGAAAGAAAAAAAAACTGAACCCTTATGGGATCACTTTGTTGTCCATCCGTCCGTCTGTCTATCTGTCAAGACCCTTTTTCTCAGAAACGCGTGGAGATATCAAGCTGGAATTTATATCAAATACTCAAGTCTACTGTCCCTTGGAACTTCGAAAAAATCAAACTTCTAAGCCAACGTAATCAAAAGATACAGCCGTTTATGCCGCAAATTTTCGACACTTGCAAGGGAATCAAAACCTACAGGGTACTTCCCGTTAACTCAGAATCTTGAAATATGGTACAAAGCAACGTCTTATAGCACAGATAAAGGAAAAACTATGAAATACGTAAATTTTTGGTTACATCATTAAATAAAAATATTTTGAATAATTTTAAACTTAACTACCCTTTTGAACGCCTAGAGGTATTAAATTGAACTTTTACTTACATACCTCCCGGTTTGTACGGAACCCTCGGCCTCGGTGCGCGAGTCCGACTCACAGTTGGCCAGTTTTTTTTCAATTATGTCTTTTTTGTTTATTTTATGTTATTAAAAAATGTTTTGTCTCTTAATCGCATAAGTATGTAGTTGCATTTTTATCAGCAACAATTTAATTTTGAAACATTACACAACCAACCTGTTCTGTGATGTCCTTCCGGTCCTTCAGACTAATTCCAAGTCCGAGTTCCGACACATTGCCTTCAACAGGAATTATCTTTTTATAGAATTCCGGTTTCTTCTTTCGTAATTTTTCAAACACCTGGAACCCAAAAAAAGATTAATATATCTATTGCTAATCGAAATAGCGTTATCAATATAATGCGGCCAAATAAACTTGCCGGAACCTGAGTTTTCCAGATATTGGAATTATTACCAACGAGATCACACTGCTGGGCAAAAGTTTCTCCTTCGTCCTTCCAATTCTCACTGTTTTTTGCAAGATCCGTGCAGTTGGGTTTGTTTGCATTGAGATTGTTACGTCATCACTTTCGGGGTCTGCCTCGATTTCTACGGTCATCTTGTGGCACCCAATACGTGACGATTCGTGCTCATCGCCTCTCGTTTTTTCGGCTGACCTACTCAGCCCAAGCCCAATTTCATTTTGTGGCTTTCTCTCTAGAATTCTGTAGTCTTTGAAAGTTATACACAGTGATAAAAAACCTCCTAGCTATATTCAAAATCCTGAACCAGTATCACTTAAACAACACATTTAAGATTTTTTTTCAATGGTAATAGTTCATCTTTGGCCTAAACGTGACATTACTCCTAACCAGGCACGCGAGAGGTGCGGGTAACACTCGGGGGGTGCATCCGAGTGGTGTCTACGTTTAGGAGAAAAAAATCACACCGAAAAAAAAAGTGTTCTGTAAGTGATACTGGTTCAGGATTTTGAATATATAGCTAGGAGGTTTTTTTTCACCCTGTATATAAAAAAAATCCTATGAATAACCCTGTCGATTGCAATCATAAAAATATTTTTATAACACATTTGCTCGTAAAGGGTCTCTTATTTCACCAATTTCAATATCGTATTGTATCTCATTACATACTTGTCCGCGGTAATGTAAAACGCTCCATCTAAAAACTAACGGTACTTTTAAAAATCTTAGCAAAGAGTTTTTATGTCAGAAAAGTGTTCAATATTTTATGAATAAAATTAACTTTGGGAGATAAAATATAATAAATAAACATTTAATTCTTTAATTTAATTTATTTTGACAATTAATTACAACCATTTATCTATACCGAAAACCCAAAAATATTACTTTACTTCATTAGTAATACTGTCTGTTTTTTGTGCCTATGCCTACAAAAAACCCTGATGCGCGCGCATTGCTAATTTGTGAACTAGCCTCCTTGCTTAATGCTTTTTCGACTTCGTCGAGTACATACGGCAGAAGACAAAAGTTCCCTTAGGTCTCCAGAGAGTGAAACCATTGGAATCGCATCACCATGCTAGTTTCAAAGCATTTGTGGTGCGTTTCTGCTGGAGACAGTCATGGAGGAGAGCTTTTGGCCGGAGGGCGTGGTGTTCCGCCGTTTTTGAGGGAGATTCCCGGCTGCAGACACCCCCGGAAAAACACCCGGGAAACAGTGTTAGTTATTTTTATTTTATTTTGTTTAATTGTAATTCATAGTATTTTAGCCTGTAAGGTATTTATCTATGGGCCTTAGATGCCTGATAATAAATGATTTTATTATTATTATTATTTTTCATCCTGTACTTACTAACTTTAATTGATAGCTATCATGTATTCTTTAATTGTAATTAATTTATTAATCAAAACACCCAATTGTACCTTTAGTTTGCTTCGCATTGTTTTTGATGCGTAGTTTTGTTTTGCATGTTTTAAATTTAAGTTTTATTGGTTTTATTTTTTATACAGCTTTGCTTATCATGCTGTACGTTCACGCTTTTGGCCGTCAATCTGGAACTGAGCCTTAGCCGGATTATGTTTAGTATTAAGATTTGATTGTTGGCTGTTGTGTACGTCTTATTAATAAATTAAATACCTATTCTTTTCTTTGTATTGTTTTTATTTATTTTCTTGCAAATATGTTATAAAACGTCGTATGACACGTGCGGTTTGATAATTACAGCCTCTGCTTTCTTGTAGCCGTCGCCTACGGCTCGGGCTAGCAATATCGCCTCGGCTGTAACTTTCAACATACCGCACTTATATCATAATGTACTATTACAGATTTTTGTGGGTTCAATTCCCGGTTGAGGCAGACCATTTTTCAAAAATCTATGGATGAAGTTTTTAAAAATAAAATAAAATCTTCTCTAAGTAAAATGTCCTATCTTCAATATTTAAAGTACTTCCCCTTCTTGCGTCATAGCCGCGGAACGCCTTGTATGGTAAAACGGTCAACTGTTAATAATAACAAAAGAGTGTTATGTTATTTAAGTGAATACAATCAATTACGTATAAAAATAATTAACTAACTGGGTCATCGGAAAGTCGTGTGACTCGTTCGTCAATTGTTTCTTTTTTCTTCGGTCGCAGTAACATGTAGATTTTCTCTATGTCACATGACCTGAAATTAATTAAATTTTTTTTTAATTATCTTGATTCTATTTTGTTTGTAGAATACCACCCTTATCGTGACACTCTACTATTTAATAAAGCTTATAAAAATATAAGCTTTGCGCCCAGGACTTCGTTCTCGTGGAAAGTTTAGAAAATTATGTAGCCTGTGTCTAAGCTACATCACTGCAAAGTTTTATCAATATCCGCTTAGTAGTTTTTTCATAAAGGAGTAATAAACATTCATCTATCCATATTTTCATCCTTCCAACCTAACAAACTTTTGCATTTAAAACACTTATAGGATTCCTAGAATTGTAATCTTGTGGCAACGAATTCCAAGCTGAGCCCTCATCGCCTCGCTCAGACTACACTCCAAAAATGAAGTAAAGAAGAATGGGACACTGGGCCCACCCTTGAAGTACCTTGTAGCGCTATACACTATGTATACCTAATTTATTTAACGACATCATAAAAGAACGAATAATGTGTGAACAAGTGAATGAATGAATCGCGTAATAGCACTTTGTAGGCCTTGTTTGTTACTTAACCAACAAGCCCTGAGCTTGTTGTAGCAGTATACACAAGTAGCAGTATACACAGTGGATTAATGAGTGAATGACTTCATAACACAATGAAAACTATATGAACGAGTGAATGAATGAATTATTTTTTAAATTTAAATACCAATATTTTATAAGATCGGTACTCAGTACTGAAACATACTTAGGCTAAACGAGTAAAAATGGTTTTGAACAGGAATGATTTCATATTGGAAATAGTGAATGAACGAATGAGTTGATAGTTAATTAAATAATAACATAATATAATCCCTATAGTTTTGTAGCACTATTCACTAGGGATAAAAGGTAAATGACTTTATAATAGTACGAAAGGTATATGAACGAGCCAATGAGTGAATGAGTTGGTGTATAAAACGGGCTTAGTGCTGAAGCATACTATGGATAAATGAGTAAAAATTATTTCATACAAGAATGGTTTAATATTCCAAGTAGTAGATGATTGAACGAATGAGTTAATTCAACAACAATTGGAAACGTTTTTCATTTATATATCCGTTAAACATGCACCGCCAAGAAGTATTTAATGGCTTTTCATACGTAGGAACTGTAATAGAATGCGCTTGGGCATTATTTGCATCTTGCTGGTTCTCTGTTTTGTCAGCGTTATTATCATGCATGCTGATCTTCGTTTTGTCTTCCTTCCTCTTCGGTTTGTAGCCACCCAACTACGATAGTACTTGTATTGAACTTCGTTATTGGCAGCCTGACAATATAGTCATAGAATGGCAACAAAATATCAAAATGATCGTATTTATTTTTGTATTAAGACAATATATCCGTGCGTAATGTATAGTACTACGAAATTGAGCCCAGGGTTTTTATCTCATTAAAAGCTAATTGGTTTATTTAATTTCCGCCGTTTGGTGATCGGTTGAGAATAACATCACCCCAACTCTTTCCGTGGGTGTCGTAAAACGCGACTAAGGAAACACAAATGAGACCTGCCTTCTAGTAATCCATCTTAGGCAACGACACCTCAGTTTATTTTGAATAATTATTTTGGCTCTGTAAAGGGCCGTCTGGTTCGCGACCACCCTCCTACCGAAGTCCGACGCCAATCAGCTTGCTGTGTCCCGTCGGTGCGTGATGTGCCTTAATTGGCATTTTCTGTGTTCAGCAAAATTCGATCTTATCCTCTCGGGTGGTGAATCAGCCCATGAAATTGAACAACTTTCCCTAAGAACAAATGCTGAAATACGAAAAAAAAATTTTGACTTCCCATACAAAATGATTTATCAGCTGATGCAATTTTTATGGGAAGTTAAAAGGTTTTTTCGTATTTCAGCATTTATTCTTTGGGAAAGTTGTTCAGTTTCATGGGTTGATTCACCACCCGAGAGGATAAGATCGAATTACTTAACATCCTGTATAATCTCGAGTGTTTGATGTCGATTTCGAAATACAGATCGATAATATGTCACACACCTTTCAGCTGTATATTGTGCGAAACATTCAACATAACCTATCACGGAGAAACTGAAGAATCCGTCATCAAGTCCGAGGTAGAGGTGCAAATACCTCTGCAACTAATGCCGACAGCGAAAAGTAGAATAAAATACGCTGCAAGTAGCACACAGCGACAAATCAGTCAGACCATTGGTTTTAGTGGTCATAATCTGGTAACTGAGCAAACAAACAACTGAGCACAGTCTGATAATTAATTAAGCAAATAATCTAATACTTGATCTTAGCAGTCATAATCTGGTAGGTAACCAAACAAAAGACTGCTGACAGCCTACTCCGGCGCTTACCGATTTCTAAGAATATAGTAATGTTTTGTCTTGCTTACCCCTGCTAATAGATGTGTCTCTTTCTATACTAGTTTTAGAATAATTACGGAATGTTTAATAATTACAAAATGGTTGTTTCAAGGTAAAAATATCAGATTTCCTTGCAGTATTGTATGGGATATTCTGACTGTTGTAACTTTTTAATTCTAAAAGTTACAGTGTGACTTTCCAGTGTGAGTTCCGTATAATAAAATGTAGATATTATTATGGTCTTCAATTAGAAATAGGTCAAAATATGCTACAACTAAAAATGTCAGTGGGCCCATTTTGCCCATCCTTCTTTATATTCCAAGTTTCATCAGAGTTATGAATTAAAGTGAAACAAACACTCTAGAAAAAACACTTTAGAAGTTCTTTGTAGAGTATAGAGGTATAGTCGTATAATTTTCTTCTTCCTAGCAATTTATCTATTTTTTTTCAATCCCTCTTTGTTCTTTTTTACCAAAAAAAACAAGATCCTGAATTATGCAGATTTTTAATAAGTATTTAAAAATTGTGCATCTGTCATTTTATTGATTTATAATTAGTTTATCGATTGTTGTTTCACAATTTTATTGCATAACTTTATTCGTATGTGTGATCAAACTTTGCAACCTAAATATTGTACGCCGTAACTAGCACATCGAGTAAAATAACATCCGTATTTTACTCTCGAGACACAGTAAAGATATTTGATTTGAATGCAGAATCCACTATCAGTAACGTCCTAGTTTACAAAAATTATATATGCAAAGCCCTTGCTAGAACGGGCCAAGTAGACTATACAGATTTTTCCAAAGCTTGTAAGAAAATTTGTAACCAGGTTTTAGTCAAAAAGCTGTAGCGATATGGCACTCTATTACGCTGGATCCAATCTAATCTTAATAATAGAACTCAATTATTATGTTAAAAAATTTCACGTCTCTCCCTGTCCAAATGAAGTCCGGAGTACCACAGGGATCCCATCTTGGGCAACTTTATTTTAACGTTTTAATAAATGACCTCGTCAATCACCTGACCTATCAGTGCTTGCTATATCCTGACAATCTAAAAATATTCATAACTATCCAAAACGCCACAGATATAGTCCAATGCTCAAAAGCGACCTAGACACTATTTCTTAGTATTGATTAACTTGACTTTATAGGTCGTGTAGATGGATGGTGATGGTTGTTAAAACTCTAGGATCACACAGGCATAAAAATTGAACTCATGTTAATACACTTACGTGTACTTAAGCTTGCCTGGTACGATCCAAACTAGCTCTTCAGCTTTCACTGCATTCATAGCCCACTACATACCATGGTCGTCGAATTCGGGTACTCCTAGCACGATCTTTTTTCAGTACTTCACGGATTAGGTCTGAGTACATTCGCTTAGACAGAGGTATACCCACCTGAGTAGCTTCTCAACGAGCTGCTTGCCGAGGAAGCCGGACCCGCCGGTGATGAAGACGACGGCGCCGGCGTAGAACTGCTGCACGGTGGAGTTGCCACGCTCGATCACCTCGTCGATGATTCTGCTCCGCGCCACTTCTGCTGCTTCCAACGCCAGCGCTGGGTCCATTATTAAGCTGCACTATTTTTCTATCTATAAACTTAAGGTGAAATTCTCATTTTGTTATTTTTAACAAACGTTACAAACTTGGATTTTTCTTTCAATAATCACTGAATAATCTTTGACATTGTTTATTCTAGTCGCAGGGACTTTAGAATCCAGGAATAGCCATATACACCGGTCATGGAAGAGCACCCAACTACCAACTATGTAATGGTAAATTCATTTTTTTTATTTTACTGATTCGAAGCCCAAATCCAAATACATACTGACTGATATGCAAACTGAACTTGTTTTTTATTTTAGTAGATACTTGATTTCGACGTAACCAATAACATTTTATAGCGGCCTATTTATACATTTGACGCCAGTAGGGCTTGTCGCCCTTACGACCTCTACAACTCAATACTCTAGTACACAATAATATTTACTTCATTTTATTTGTCAACGAATTTGCAACTTTATGATTTGTATACTGTGGTCCACATTATATTAGCTTTTCCCGTTATTAATATGACTGTAATTTATAATTATAGTTTAAGTTGTTAGACAATAAACGATGTGCCCACAATGCAAGCACCCCATACGATTAAACAAGAAATAGTTTTTTCTGAGCTAAGAAAACCTGAATCATGTACTTCTCATAAGGTAATAGCCCGCAAAAGCTAGATCAACTAGTGTCAAAATTGAAATTAATTCGTGTAGTTACAAAAGTTTCAGGATTGTGAAGAGGGAGGAATAGAATATAATAGAAAAAATCTTTATTTTATAGGACACTCAGGATGCCACAAGTCAAGATTACATGAAATACATACAAACAAACATTAAAGGATTTAAATACATATATACGCATTCGTTCTATTGACCCTACTGACTCTACGCCTATTCGCAAAGGTGCAGTCTGAACATTGCCTAATAAAATCCCATCGATTCTAGGTACCGCTAGGGGTAGCAGGGAGGAATAAAGGTCCCTTTGTTCATTTTTTTGCTCATAACTCGAAATCAGTTTACCTTAACTACAATACTCTCAGGTGTGAACTAAATCTCATTAAATTCCCCACAACTTTTTCATACTTTTAACACTTTTAATTTCTGCAAATTGCATGTTTTTTTTTTTTAAAGAACGCCATATACGCAAATGCCCACATTAAGGTTTTCCCTTGTGTCGTGGGTCCCTCGGAAAACACATAAAGACACACAAACAACCATGACCCGAGAACAAATATCGGTTTTTTACACAAATATTTGCCCCGACTGGGATTCGAACCCAGGACCCGTCGATCAAGAGGCAGCGACCAAACCAGTCGACCAAACCGGCCGTCAAGTTATACCCTTGTCAACATATTTTTTACGGTCATATATGTGGATGATAATAGGTCATCAATGTAAACGAAGCAAAAGCGAAGTTGTTCCCTCAGACTTTTAAGTTGTTTTTTGGGGCTCCTTCGTGTCCTGGGGCTACCTACTCTACCGGTCACCGTTTAGTAAAAAAAAATATACCTCTCTATTTACCATATTCCGCTATGAATTCACTTATTTGCTGTTTTACCCGTAACCACTACTTACTCGTGAACATAGCTTTAAAAAATTATTTCACCCTTTTTGAAGGCGGGTTAATTTTTGTTAAAAATATTTTATTTTATTATTTTTAAAGGTTATCATTTATCTATATTAATATTATAAAGAGGAAAGATTTGTTTTTTTGTATGTAACGAATAGGCTCCGAAACTACTGGACCGATTTGAAAAATTCTTTTACCATTAGGATGCTACATTATCCCTGAGTAACATAGGCTACATAATTTTCACGAATTCCCACGGAAACGAAGTCCCGAGCGGGATGCTAGTCATTCATATAACTCCCTCGTAGATTTATTATAAATCACTCCAGATTAAAGAGCGATATAGTGATCAATTACTTTCACCCCACGGAAAGATATGAGCTGGTGATATTCATAACCAGTCGCAAGATGGCATGAAAGATATGGGGTGGTGGGTGATATTATCAACCGATCACCAGACAGCAGGAAAGATATGTGGTGGTAACTACCGGTCACTAAACAGTAGAGCCCCAGGACACAAAGGAGCCCCAAAAAACAACTTAAAAGTCTCAGGGAACAACTTCGTTTACATTGATGACCTATTATCATCCACATTATATGACCGTAAATTTCAGTTTTTTTTTTTCTTTCTGTGTTTGTTTGTGGCAGCGTAGTTCTTAAACGAGTGGACCGATTCTGATGCGTTTTTTTTTTGTTTGAAAGCTGGCGTTATCGAGATGGTTCTTAGCGATAGTTTATTTAGATTCGTTCAGGGGTTTGAATATTATCAGCTTACTTCAAGGGTCCTTCGAACTTTCACAGGTTCGATTGATTTGAAATTTGGTGCACTGTTACTTCGGTGGTATTTCCAAGACAGGCTAACCTTAAGCTGATTCTGTAGCATTATATAGTCTAAGGGATACCCAACTGCTCAAAACTTACAGCATATTGCGTGTTGGGGCTCATCTACACTTCTATTATAAAAAGAGGAAAGATTTGTGTTTTTGTATGTTTGCAACGAATAAACTCAGAAACTATTAAAAAGATTTAAAAAATTATTTCGCCATTAGAATGCTGTTATTCCTAATTTTCCCGAATCCGGTGGAAAGCTAGATTATTATAATTTGACCACACTAAGAAAGTTCAAGTGCTGATAGGTATCAATAAGAGACAGGGAGAGATCTACATAGCTAAATAAATCATTGACTTTTTATAAACATTTTATATTATACAACAATAGAAAACTTCACAAATTTTTGTAAATACATTACAGTGGAAAGAAAAAGACGAAAACTTTTATACAGGATGGATCCGTAAATTGTCAAAATGATGAGATTCAACCATTTGAACCAAAATTGTTTTCTTAAACCAACAGCCGTGCGATTCAAACCATCTTTTACGACATATTTCCTCCCCCCTAAGACGAGGAGCGTCAAGTATGGTTTCCAATCGACGCTGGCTGTGTCACAGTTGAATATGACCCTGTCTTCTGGCGACAAGTTTCTGAACATCTCCAGCAAGTTCGTGTCTCTGATGTTCCATTCATTACTCCTGAAGTATAAAAACACTTCGTTCAAGGTGTTTACTGTGCTATTAAGTTTCACCAACCTGCGGAAAAATGTATTGATGAAAGGCCGCTCTCCCATTACGATACGCAAATGAAGATTGTGTGATCTAATCGCTTTTAGCTTAGTTTGTATGACTACGTATTGGCTAACTTTAAATAAGTTAGCGAAACTTTAGGCAGCTATTTTCCCCATGAAACTGAACAACTTTCCCTAAGAATGAAAAAAAAGTAGCCTCTCCATAATATTATAACTTGTGCGATCAGCTGATTGGCTTTTGTAGGTATTGGAAGTCGAAACATGTTTTAATAATTCCATATAATCTTGGGCAAAGTTGTGCAGTTCTATAGGGAGAATCACCCCCTAAAGTTTCGCTGACTAATTTAAAGGTATACCCCATGTAAATAATAATAAAATAAAATAAACTCTATATACTCAAAGGCCCACACTAAGGTTTTCCCTTGTGTCGTGGGTCCCTTGGAACACACATAAAGACAAACACAAACACCCATGACCCTAGAACAAACATCTGCTTTTTACACAAATGTTTGCCCCGACTGGGAATTGAACCCAGGACCCGTCGATCAAGAGGCAGCGCCACTACCACTCGCCAAACCGGCCGTGTTTAAAAGTAAATAACTTATTAATAGGTTTTAAATGTAAAAATTATAAAAAAAAGTGATAACACCACCGACAACCACAGCTTAAAATTTTTCAAGCAAAAAACTTCACCAAAAACAGTCTATGATGCCAATTTAGGAGCTACGATGCCAAAGACATACTCAGATACACTAGTACACAGGTACACAGATACACACGTAAAACTTATAACACCCCTCTTTTTGCATTGGGGGTTAAAAAAGAAAATATTGCTTTTTTTTAGGTTCACAAACTGGGTACAGACTCTAATTATTATTCATCTTAAACTAGCATACAGTACTTACAGTGAACACAGCATGCACATTATGTTACATCAGTATCACTTAATCAACTAGGTTACAGCCTGTGTATAAATAACACTAAAATTAAACATTTTGAATCACCCCCAACATTTGACTGCTTTTAATCTGTAAACGGCTAAACAGATTTTCATGAAACATAACTCGGGATAAAATTATCTATAATACAAAAAAACTAGACGAAAATCGGTTCATCCGCTTGGGAGACAATACCACAAACAGGTACACAGACACACAGACAGACACGTCAAACCCGTCAAATCGTTCTTGTACTTACTTAGTTTGCTTTCCAAATAATTTCGACAAGCCATCAACGACATATGCCGGTATGTAGGCTGTCAACACCGTCAGGGCTCTGAACAAAGGTTTATTACTGGTTGTGATTAGGCTTATATAGTACACCGCTTTATCCGTCGGGAACTGGTGTATAGTTTTGACCGCACAATCCTTCAATTTCTCTGAAAGACATGTTACAACAACGTTAGCTTCCCGTATACGGTACCCCAGGGTAGCATAGGTATTTTTTCATCTCATCATCATAATACCGACCACTTCAATACAATAGGGTTTTCATACAGAAAATAAATTGATCAAACATTAAATACTTAGAACGCGTTTTTTTAAAATTGATAAAGAAAGGAGATTAAAGCCGAAAACTGAGTGAACGGGGCCCTACGCGCCTTTTCCTAAGAAAAAGGCCACGTTCATCTTAACTTGAAGCTTATCACCAGCAGTTAAGAAACATACTGCATACGGGGAAGATACTGTACCTACATTAATACACGGTAGTGAGTAGATAAATTCCGTGGAAATGAGATCTTTGAGAAGCATATTGTATGGTAAGAGATTGATTGATAGGTTGAGAAATAGCGAGGTTCGAGAGCGATGTGGTAAAGAAAAAGATATGGTGACGAGGATAGAGAAAGAAATATTGCGGTGGTTTATTTATTATTAACTGTTTATTGTACACAATATACAAAAAGAAAGAAGCATCTCTCTGAGAGATGACACAAAAGGCACTGCTTATTTCTATAAAGACATTTCTTACAGCAGACCTATCAAGAGCTATTGGACGAAGTGAGGCAAGTACAATATCACGATAAAGAAAACAAAACAGAAAATTAATCTTAATCGAAAATAACTTAAAATTATTTATAATAAATATCCATTCCAATTTTATAATACATACAAACACATACATATACATAACTATACACAAGGATAACTAAAAGATAAGTAGTGCTCCTTTACTCTCTTCTTAGAAACAGGAAAAGATGGACTTTCGCGAATAGTGGGCGGGAGAGAGTTCCACAACCTTGCCGCATGGACAGTGAAGGTGTATGAGAAGAAATCAGTTCGATGAGAGGGAATAGACAAATTAGTTGTCACGTTGCACCCGACAGGGTTTGTCAGTAGGGCGCGAGAATTCAAAACAGTCTCGTAAGTGAGAAGGAGAAGAGGAAGAAAAAAAAAATTTATAGAGAGAACATAAAATATGAGGATTCCTCTGAAGGCGAATTGGGAGCCACTTGAGCTGAGCAAGAAAATGGGATATCAAATCAAATCAATCGTTTATTTGTTAGAATATATGGCATTTACAATTAAGATGATGTCAAATTGTTTCAATGATTAAGTCACAATATATTCTACCGAAGAATTTGGTATACAAATTTTACATAATTCTAATCAATTTTGTCAAAATAAAGCACATTTTGTCAACTTTATTTAAACTATTATTAATAATGTCAATATCAGGTATCGTTATATACCAGGGGTGGCCAACCGGTCGATCGCGATCGACCGGTCGATCGTGACTGTTAGTCCAGTCGATCGTGGTAAGGCAAAAAAATAAAAAATACATTTCAGATTTATGTTTTTTCTCTTAATATAATAAAAAATACTACATGATTGTGTACTGAACTACGCTGTTTCATTTAAGATTTCAAGAAGTATGTAATTGGTAGATCGCACAGGGTTTCGTTAGTAAACAGGAGTTCTTGGGTATAACCAAGTTGGCCACCCCTGTTATATACAGTAGAATCTCACTAATCCGGCACATTAAAAACCAGAAGGTGTCGGATTATTGGAATGTTCGGATTACTCGATTGTATAGAAAAACTTATAAGTAGTTAATAAAATAAAGCTTTTCATGAAGGGCATACAATGTATATAAGTATTTGTGTATATGTTCTAGGTACAGGTTTTTTTATAACTGTAACATATCTCACTATTAACTAATTACATGGTTTAAAAATCATCATTTATTGAGGTCTGACGTAGGGAGAGGTGAGAATGGCGCAGGCGGAGGGTGCCGGATTATTGGATTTGTATGTCGATCTATTGAAGTGCCGGATTAGTGAGATTCTACTGTATTCTTATGTCATCTTTGGATCTAGTGTTGAGCAGAAAATAACTATTAACCGTATACACTTGTCCAATAACCACCGTGTGAGTTTTTTTCTTAAATAAGGAGTAACACTCTACTCCTATAATGTCTGGTGGCAGGTGATTATAAATTTTTGACGCCATGTACATGATATTTTTATAAAATACAAATTTATTACGTGACGGTAAGTATAGTTTATTTGTTACGTGGTCGTACTTACGCAATCCGAAAACGAAACGGATGCACAGGTTTTGGAGACGTTCCAGTTTATTCAAAAGCTCCTCTGTGGCGTCCAAGTAGCACGTGTTTCACGTAGCGTAGTCGAAGATAGGAAAGAGGAAAGATTGAGCAAAAGTTATCTTGGTCTTCAAGGGCAAGAAATATAGGAGACGTTTGAGAGAGAGGAAAGAGAAATTAACTTTCCTGCTGACCTCGTTCATATGAGCGTTCCAGGAGAGATTAGAGTTAGTAATGACACCCACATTCTTAGCGGTTTTAGTAAATGCAATTACGTTACCATTATATGATACCGGTCTAACGTTCCAGATTACTACTTAAGCGGGAGCTGCCCAATCAGTATGGCCTGGGGCTTCTTTGGGTTGACTAGCAAGCCAAAAATCAAATCATTTATTTGCTGAATATGAGTACAAAGATGGGCCTATTTTAAAATGTGGTTCTGTCATACTCGGCCACTGCCTGGCATGCAAATATTTCTAAATAATAATGGGTCTAAATAATTAAAAATTAGAGTTGGCCCAGGTAGAAATTCATTCCAGATCCATATTAATGCAGTCGATTGCATCATTTATTTTGGAAGCATCAGCACTGCAGTATAATTGCAAATCGTCTGCGTAAGTTTAAAGAGATAAGAGGAGTGAGAGAATTGATGAAGATCGAGAAAAGCAGAACGCCACCCTGCGAAACGCCCGCTGCGTGCTACCGCGAAGGTAGGATTCAAACCAAGTGACTGCCAATGAGGAGACATTAAGTGAGCGAAGGATAGAAAGAAGAACGTCAAAATCTACAGAGTTTATGGCACTACTGAAGTCGAGCAGCGTAAGAACGGTGATAGCCTTGTTTTCCATCACGAGATGGATGTCATCATCATCAGTCACTTTCAGTAGTGCAGTAGCGGTATCATGTCCAGGTCAGAAACCGGACTGAAAAGGAGAGAGTAGGTTGTTGGACGTTTTGTTGGCAATAATCTGCTTATGGACCATGTGCTTGAGGTCTTTGGAGAGGAAAGAAAGTATGGAATTACACGGGATTGTGAAAAGGAAGTCGGCTTATTGGTTTCAGGAAGCGGAATGACATTGGCGAGTTTCCACGCCGAAGGAAAGGAACTAGTTACCCGAGAACAGTTAAAAACGTGAGTGAGAATTGGTAATAGTTCAGGGAGAATGAGGTTTATCATGCCCACAAATATTGCCATTGCCCACAGCAGTAGATGTGATAGAGAGAATATGCCTCCTAACATTATCTTCATCTTCTTATTCCTAGCGCTTAGTCCCGTTTCTCATTCGGGGTACGCTTGACCATGATCCAGGATTTGGCAAGTCAAGTTATTACAGTGGAGCAACTGCCGTCTGACCTCCGTGACCCAGCTAACAGGGGAACCTGACCGGATTGGATCAGCTAAAAGGAACCTAACATTATCTTCATCGACAGACCTAAAACAGAAAGAAGGACAAGTGGGAAGCGGTTGGTTACCAATTTGGGCGATGGATTGGCTTTAACTTAGTCATCCAAAGCCACAGGGGGGTCAGTAAAATGAAGATTTAAGGCATGCAGATCAAAGGGACTGTCAGATGACAAAGCACATTTACCGATACCTAAGGAACGGAGGAACTTCCAGACCTGGGCAGGGTCACGCACGGCCTTCAACTGAGCTATGTATTTGTCGTCTCTTTGCATCCCTACATAGACGACTGCAGTGATTGCGAAGGAACTTATTTATACCTGTTTAAGCTCAGATGGTGACTTCTTAAGCCTTAGCTTAGCCTTGTAGCATCGTGCCATCCAATCTGGGATATATTGCGTGACGTACTTTGACTTTTTTGACAGGGGTGTAACAATCATACAGCTTCAAGATCAGTGCTTGTAATTTGTGGACCCTAATAGGGACGAAGCCATCGTATATTGCAAGAATAAATAGATTAAACTGTTGAACTGAATTATATTAAATGAATAAATACATCGTGTTTACAATATTGCACTAGAAGAAAATTGTAGTCACTTGTTCTTGACGTTATACATCCATAAACTATATGAGGAGATGCCATAGCGATCTCTTTCAGACCCTACCATCAACGTCTGAATTGACTGAATAGAACAAGATACCTTTGCCAGACAGAGCGAAATTAAAATATTTGACATAAACACAGACTTCCAATATTATTACCAGTAGGACATAAACAAAATTATAGGTTATGTTGAGAAAGTGGGTAATCGTTATCAAAAAAAAAAGTTGTAACTATTCAAAATTAAAGAAATTTAGAAATTAAGTACATAGGAGTTTCTGACTACCGCGCAATACTGGGTGATAAAAAACCTCCTAGCTATATTCAAAATCCTAAACCAGTATCACACAAAGAACACATTTATGAAAACATTACTTCTACACCAGGCACGCGAGGGGTGCGGGAAGCGCTCGGGGGGACCCAAGTAGTGTCTACATTTAGGAAAAAAAAATTCCCACCAATAAAAAACAATTTAAAAAAAGTGTTCTGTAAGTGATACCTACTGATTCAGGATTTTCAATAGAGGTTCTTTTTCAACCTGTATAAGAAAAAAAAACAAACATGAAATTGAAAAAAAAACTGCATATAATAATAAAAAGAAAGCAAACAAATAGAGAAATTAGTTAAGCTTAGTATTTCTCAGCTTTCTAGACGACTGGAGCCTTCGGCACGGGTCTGCGAGACATCTCGGGTAGAAAGATCAGCAGTAGAAAGATCGAGATCCAACAGTTTCTGACGCCGAAGGTGTCTTACCATGGTTTTGTGAGAAACTCGGTAACAACAATTCCCGTATCCTTGAGCACCGTTTTCGACTCCCAGGCAAATCGTCGGAGGTCCTGTTCCCGGAAACGAACCAGAATTGTACGGGGCTTGGAGGATGACCTCCCTAGTCGATGACAGGATTAAAGATCACCTAAGGTAATATCAGGTAATTTCATTTTGTCAGTGAGAATTCAAATTAAAACCTCATTTTCACCTACTCCGTGAAACAGCAGAACTTTTCTATAAAGAAACATCTCGGTCCTGTCCCAATGCTGATACACCACCGGATCAGCTTAATTTGGGACGCTGAACCGGTGGTGTAGCCGACTGTGCTTGCCGGAGCTGCTCTTCCAAGGCGCGCCTATGCGATTAAAAAGTCCTGCGATTTCATTTTTGTTAGGTGCTTCCGCTGATAGGTCCATAGCACGTTGAATGAAGTGAAGTGAAATGCAGTGTTGAAAAGTCCAAAAGTGCAGTAAAATGAGTATACCTACCCGAATCTGAGTTTTGTGAAAGTAGAGGAAGTGAAAGAGATATTTTTTGATCGTACCAGATGGCAAACAATTTACTAGAAATAGTTTTTGCATGGGACATTAAACTTACCAAAAGACAGTGCATTCCTTGTGGACGTGACGTTGTATATCTTGATATCAGTATGACCTTGCTGCCGTCTTACCACTGTTTCATGTGCAGCTGTAATCACCGCATTGTTTACAAGGTCCACTGGTGCTATGCTCAGGAGAATGTTCTTTCTGATATACAGAAAATGCAAGATCCCCAATCCATGACCTATGAAAAACTGTGGATAAAACAAAACTTGAGTTATTAATAAATATTGTAAAATGTGTTGAAAGAGGTTGGGGTATAATTGTTTGTTTTTACTGAGGGCTTTAGGTCTTCAATCGTTTTATGATTAGGATAACTCACGCTCTGTTGCAGAAACGATAATTAAACGATAACTAATTTAAATATCTTACTATCACTTCCCGTCTTGTTGCCGTAAAAAATGGACGGCATCACATTTGAAGAAGCTATAACTTTAATCAAACCCTCAGTATTTGTATCGCAACCGCCGTAAACAAGAATAGAATAGATTTGAAAAAAATCTTTATTTTATAGGACATTCAGGATGCCACTTAAAACAAGTCAAGATTACAATAATGTATGTATTTCACATTAAACGATTTAAGTACATACTCGTACATACGCATTCGTTTTATTGACCCTACTGACTCTACGCCTATTCGCAAAGGTGCAGTCTTCCCCATAGAAGAATAGGCAAGAAACTCTGAGGGTGCTCTTTTTAATCGCATTACAAATTTTATTATTTTCTAATTTTTACTAATTCTGAAATAACTCTAGAGCTAAGCAGTTCATTCCCATGGCTGCTTGTCAGTTAGGTAATCAGAAATTTTGTAATAGCCCTTTTTGCAAAGTTTTTGTTTAATTACTGTCTTAAATTTGTCTAAAGGTAAATTTTTCGTAATCAAGACGGGTTAACGTTTCTGCAAAATAGGTACGTTGCATTTCAAAAGCTAAGCGGTGTAATTTAGCTCTTACCCCCATGGGCCCAAAAGCAGCGCTTACATCCATCCAACCTGCCGTAGGTTCTCGATGCGCACCGAGTACTGAAATTATAACAATTTTTTTTTATTTAATGATGAAAAATTTCCTAAAAAACTTTAAAAACACAGGGGACCCGCTCGATTCTCAAAGTTGTTGGACCAGCATTATAGAATACAGACAGTATAACTTTTGTGAATGAGTCGTGTTGCTTTTTGTCAATTAGGGCACTAAATACCTAAGGCCGGACGGACGATGCAAATCGGAAGATCTCCAGACATAGAGCGCACTGCCTCCTCCGCAACAGCTTTTGTGAAGGTGTATGTATTCGGCCAGGTTTTGAGGAGACTGTCAAAACAAAAACACATCTGAATACCGTTCTACTTGAAAAATTGCGAGCTGAAAGCTAAGTGGTATTATTAAAATTGTGTTTACTCACTGTGGGGTCATGGTCCTTAATTGTTCATCATCATATCGTTCTATAAATTCTATAAGTGTCTCAGGTAGCATGGGGCACTCATAGAACTGCTCCAAAACATCCTGATTGATTCGTGGTATTGTTGCGTGAGAAAATGCAGTGGATATGTGCACGAACGACCTGTCAATTAATCATATTTACATAATAATTAGCCATGTGAGTCCCCGGCAGATTTAGCCGTGTGAGTCCCCGGCAGAGTAGAATAGGACCACCCTCTTTCTTGCCGAGGTGTCGTACAAGGCGACTAAGGTAAATATGCAAGTAAGTTCATCTGCACACAGAGAAGGAAAACTCTGCAATTATATCAAAACCCTCGCCAACCCGTCTGCCAAGCGTGGTGAGTATGGCATTTACCCCTCATGTTATCGAGGGAGGCCCGTGCCCCAGCAGTGGGGACGTATATAGGCTGATGAAAATGAAGATATAATAATATTAATGATTGAATACATTCTTTATTGCAGACGTAAACAAAACAAAAACAGAAGGAAATAATAACATAATAATTATTATTAATAATAATAATGTTCATTTTCGCCAGAGACATGTAGTTATTTCTGTAGAGGTGTTATACCTCTTTCGTTATCCGTCTACTTTGAATGCCTTTTGCTAGGTAGGTATTATAAAATACTAAAAGTCAATCCGTCTTTTGTCCTCGTTCAATCCTCCCGATTACCCCTCTCGCTATATTACCTACTACAGATTTTGTGGAAGACTGGTGCCTAAACTAAGCCGGAACTTTTACATCTTTACTAATCGTTTGTTAGTGGTTGGAAAATGTTATTATTCTTACATTTTGGGTTTCTTCTTTGGGGTTTAGCATTATTTCTATGTCTATGGGGCTTAGACGTATTATTTGTGATATCTTAGAAAAAATATAGGTACTCATTGTCTACCCACTAAAATCTAGTAATTTAACCTACTTGATTTTTTTGCAATCTTTGCCAAGTTTCAGCACTTCTCTGGTACCACGTACATTGGTTATAGTCGCCAATCTTATATGCTCAACAAAACTGATGGTTGCTGCTCCATGGATTATTATTGTCACCTGTAATAGCAAACTATTAAGATCTCAAAAATAACTAGATTTTATCAAAAATATCAGGGCAGCTATTTCACTAACCAATGGCGTCACACTGGCGGTTGAATAATAATGGTAACCATTTCATCCGTTCAGGTGGCGAAATTTAAAACTATCAAAGTCTTTGATTCAGCTATCTTGACTGGCAGCGC
The DNA here is from genome assembly GCA_949987775.1 of Aproaerema taeniolella. Classification (NCBI taxonomy): domain Eukaryota; kingdom Metazoa; phylum Arthropoda; class Insecta; order Lepidoptera; family Gelechiidae; genus Aproaerema; species Aproaerema taeniolella. The sequence continues at coordinate 21,173,995 of OX465250.1, forward strand.
CACCGCCAACTGAATGTTAAATTATTTGGTAGTTTGCAACTTAACGTTCGGTTGTCAGTAGCGCTGCTGATTGGGGAGGTTGCCCCGCGCGCTATCACCCCGCGCCGCGCTGCTATCGGAGTGCGATTTACATTGCTGGTTTTCGTGTTTTCCATTGTTATGATTGATTTTTATTGCAAAATAAAGTGTATTCGGTTAAATAATAAAGGATGAAAGCAGAAAATATTAAAAAAACATGAAAAAAAAAATTTTCCAGAGAAAAATTCCACTGGAAAATTATTTATAATGATTGTCTAAGTCCAGGGTTTCAGTTTTTGCTAAGCTGTCTTTTACAACCTGTATACACAATTTGTTATTACCAATTATTTGTTTTATATGGAATTCTAACAAAATACGTAAAAACTGCATAATGTAATTGCATGTATTTTAACTGTGAGAAACGTATGTTCATCGATAAGAAATGTTCTAAAGCAGTTGGACTCACGCTTATAAAGGGATTTATGTTATATCCCGTAAATAATTCCAAGTAGGATATAAATACCACGAGAGCGTGAGTGAGTGATATTAATTGAATGTCGAAGAATTCTTATTTATCATAGGTAATTCAAACCCATCCAAAACTGGCACATCCTACATTTAATCAGTCAAGGTGCCTTTTTTATTCAATGATGTCTTCTTTAATCGTGTGTTTGTTTATTTTCATAGAATATAATTGTCTCCCGGCATAATAAAAAAATGCGTAAATTGTATTTGAATTTTTATTAGAAACAATATAATTTTGAAAAGTTACACAACCAACCTGTTCTGTAATGTCCTTCCGGTCCTTCAGACTGATTCCAAGTCCGAGTTCCGACACATTGCCTTCAACAGGAACTATCTTTTTATTGAAATCCGGTTTCTTCTTTCGTAATTTTTCAAACACCTGGAATCCAAAAGACGATTACTGTACCTATTGCAAATCGAAACAGCGCTATGATTAGAATAAACGAATGTGTATGTATGTATTTAAATCCTTTAATGTATGTTTGTATGTATTTCATGTAATCTTGACTTGTTTTAAGTGACATCTTGAATGGCATCTCAATTTGCATTGAGTCTGTTACGACATCACTTTCGGGGCATATCTCGAATTCTACGGCCGTCTTGTGTGACCCAATATTGTGTGGTAATTCGTCGTGCTCATCGTTTCTTGTTTTTTCGGCTGACGTGCCTACTCAGTCTAAGCCCACTGTTATTTTGCGAGTTTCTCTCTAGATTACAGTTGACAGTTTTGCTATACAGGGCCGTGGAACGCCCTGTATAGCAAAACTGACAATTATTAATCATAAAAAATTAGGATTTTCATACATAACGAAGTGGATACAATCAATTATGTATAAAAATAATAAACATACTGGGTCATCGGAAAGTCGTGTGAATCGTTCGTCAATTGTTTCGTTTTTCTTCGGTCGCAGTAACATGTAGATTTTCTCTATTTCACATGACCTGAAATAAAATAAAGTTTTTTTTTACTAGGCACACTTAAAAAAAACCTGAAAATACCACTTTTGTCGTGACATTCTAATAGTACTAAAACTAATAAATGTATTAGCTTTCCTTCCGGGACTTCGTTCCCGTGGAAATTTATGTAGCCTGTGAGTTATTCTGATGTCTAAGCTAGATTACTGCATAGTTTGATCAATATCCGCTTAGCAGTTTTTGCGTGAAGGAGTAACAAACTTTCATTCATCCATCTATCCATTCTTTCATCCTTCCAACTTTTGCAAAACATTAGTAGGTTTCCTGGAATTCCAAAATGCTGATCACCATGTCAACATTGTGGCAACGATTTTTTTTATTCCAATTATCATCAGAGTTACGAATTAAAGTGAAAAAAAAGGTCATTATATAGGTAGTCTGTGGAAGAGTCTTTGTTTTTTTTGAATCCCTCTTTGTTCTTCTACCAAACACCATGACCTTGGATTTTGTAAGTCAGGTATAATGCAAAATCCACTATCACTAACCTCCTAGTTTACAAAAATTATCTACGCAAAGCCTTTGCTAGAACGGGCTAAGTAGACACCATTTATACAGATTTTTCCAAGGCTTTTGATAAAGTTTGTCACCAGTTTCTAGTCAAAAGGCTGGAGTGGTATGGTATTCAAGGCACTTTATTACGGTTGATTCAATCTTATCTTAATAACAGAACTCAATTAGTGGCTTTTAAGGGTTTCATGTTTCTCCCCGTATAAATCAAGTTCGGAGTACCGCAGGGATTCCATGTTGGCCCATTTTTTTATAAAGTTTTTGTTAATGACCTCGTCCAGCAACTTACCTGTCAGTGCTTGCTATACGCTGACAATCTGAAAATATTCACAACTATCGAAAATGCCACAGATAGTCCAAAGCTTCAAAGCCAACAATACACTATTTCATACTATTGATAAGCTCGACTGTATATGTCATACCTAGATGGTGATAATACCTTTATTCAGTAGGTCACGGATTAGGTCTGAGTATTTTAGCCTAGACAAAGGTATACCCACCTGAGTAGCTTCTCAACGAGCTGCTTGCCGAGGAACCTGGACCCGCCGGTGATGAAGACGACGGCGCCGGCATAGAACTGCTGCACGGTGGAGTTGCCGCGCTCGATCACCTCGTTGATGATTCTGCTCCGCGCCACTTCTGCTGCTTCGAACGCCAGCGCTGGGTCCATTATTAAGCTGCACGGTTTTTCTATCTATAAATTTAAGGTTAATTCTCATTTTGTTATTACTCTGTGATCATTGATAGTTAAGGATTTTACTATCAATGATTACCGAGTAATCTTGTACACTCTTTATTGTAATAGTAGTATTGCAATTACATCAATAAGACGTCAGCCCGATCTTTTAACAAAAGAATATATTCAAATGTATGTCATGTCGCAGGGACATTTGGAAACCGGTATAGTCACATACACCGGTTATGGAATAGCAGTCTCCCAACACAAGAGATTATTATAACTAAAAAATAAATTAATTTAAAAAATATAAAAACCCTACTGCGTAATAAATAGTGAAAAGAAAAAAAACAAGTAAGTCCATTAATTAACCTTTGGAGCATGTTTCAGCTTTCTAGGTACCTACAAGAGTTTGGGCTGGGTCAGTGAGTCAGGACAGGACCTCCAATTTTATAAATATATTAAGCATGAAAGAAAGGAAATTAATTTTTAAAAATTAAAAAAACACAACTGCGTAGTGGAAATTGAAAAGTAATAAAACAAATAAGTCCAGCAGTCGAGACTTTTGTTATTGAATATTATTGAATAACATAACGATTTTAACGGTCGGAACCCATCAAAAATCCAGTTCCCTTAACAGGTCCCTTAATAAATGTTGTACATACATATATCTCACTTGCATAAAAATTGAACAATTTCCATATTAAAAGCCTATATTTCAGTAAAAATCGTTACGAACCAACTTTAAATCGTTGTAGATCCTAAAAGGTACCTAATTCTGATTGAAAAAAGACATGAGAAACCTAAAAAGGCTTTTTAACGATACCCCACTTGACATGGTTCGTCGATTTTCTTTTTTTTCTTTTTCACTGTTAATCAGGCGCCATGTTAATCATGGCGTCCAAAATCGGCAATTTTGATTTTTCCAAATTTTCATACTTTCTATGATATTTGCGCCGTCATGACAAATCCAACGACGTATCATTTATCAAAATCGGCCCACGCGTTTGGTCTAAATAATGCCACAAAGGTACAAACCCACATACATATATATGCTGATAAACACATTACCTTCCTTTGCGTCGCGCAGTCGGGTAAAAAGAAGTGATTCTATAGAATCACTTCTTTTCCAAAATGATGACGTAATTGCTGGCTTCTTATAAGAAGTAAATGTTTGATTTGATTTTTTAATTTTACTGATTCGTAGCACAAACCCGAATACATACTGACTGATATACTAACTGAACTTGATTTTTTATTTTAGTAGATACTTGATTTGACGTAAACAATAACATATTTTGACAGTACACATTTGCCGCCAGGGTATTCAAATTTTTCCGCGTCTACTGACCTCTAAATCTCAATAGCCCTGGAGACGTATTTTTAAAACAATAGAATTCCAATTCGCATACGAATTGACAAGATTTGTATGCGATTCTCATACGAATCTTGTCAATTCGTATGCGAATTGGAATTCTATCGTTTCAAAAATACGTCTCCAGTTCACAATCATATTTATTTCGGTTTTCTGTCAACAATAATTTATATTAATAAATATCTTATATGATTGTGGTGTGAACGAGGGGATCGATCTGTCAGTTCCTTGGTTATTTTAACAACCCACGGTTTAGTGAAGATAAAACAAGAAATAGTTTTTTTTGAGCTAAGAAAAGCTCAATTATCATAAGGTAGGATAAGGTATTTCTTAAAATAACTTATCCAATAAGAACACAGCTTACACAAAATAATGTACACTTTTTAAACATTTCTAAATAAATAAAAAATATTGCACTTACACATTAAAACAATACGAAAATATCCCAATATGTTGTCAATCTGATTCAAGACGACAACAAAATTCAATTTGAGCAAACGGTGATGTTGTTCATTCTTGTGCCGCAACCCAAATGTCAAGTCAAAGTAAAAAAAATAGCTCTGTTTCATAGAACATTCAGAATGATACCTAAAATAAGTCAAAGTAGTGAATTACATTAGCATTTTTAACTTAACGCTGATTTGCAAAAGTGTAGTCTTAAATACGAAGTACATTTTTTGACATTGTACATGTCTTTTCGTTCGCTCCAGTATAGGCTCCGATTTCACGAAAAAGTGCGATCCCCTTATATCTCGGATAGTTGTGAAGATATGATATTCAAAAAACGCATATTCACGAGAGCTGTAAGGTGCAAAAATAACAAACAAAAACGAAAAAAGTTATGGCCGAAATAGTAAAAAAAAATATTTTTTTCCGAATTTTTGATTTTGGCGCTCGATATTTTGAAAACGAAGAATAATATCAAAAATTTGAGAAAAACTCCTTTGGACAATTTAGTCAGGCTCTAATTGTATTTGAGCCTAAAACAAAGACGGTCGGGTTAAGGGTTTGCCTTGTAGCCTAACCTTTTTGAAAAAAGTCAAAAAATGAGAACGACATTTTCTCGAATTCCGTAGATGCATTTCCAATGTGCTCGATAGTTGTGTGAGGCACGAAATCTGTGAATGTTTTTTATTAAAATGGAAACATTTTGATTGAATTATGTGAGTGGACCTAATAACATTTATTTTAAATATTTAGTAATGGTTTTTTTTTTCTGTTACAGAGAAAAATAAAAAAGTTTAACTATTCAAAAATTAAAATAAAAGAAACCGAAGTTCATTTAAAAACCAAATGAGATCTTGTGGCGACGCGACGCGTGGGTTTTTAAATGTTTAATTATGACAAAAGTGTGAATAAATACTGCCGTAGACAATGGATTCCTCTAACCAAAACTAGTACAAAGTCACCACTTTTAAGTAATTAGTGAAACATTAGGGAGTGAATAAAATTGTACCCTTGAACCTGAATAAAATTAACTTCAGTCATTTATATCTATATTAATATTATAAAGAGGAAAAATTTGATTGTTTGTTTGATTGCATTGAATGGGCTCCGAAACTACTGGACCGATTTGAAAAAATTCTTTCACCATTAGAATCTTATATTATCCGTGAAGGGCATAGAGTACATGATTTTCCTGAATTCCCACGGGAACGAAGTCCCGGGCGGAAAGCTAGACTATGATATACTTAGTAGATGGACTATAAAAAATAATGCGTCTCGCGATCAACTGCTTTGACAGTGTATTTAACGAACCACGAAATAAGTGTAGTGTGTTTTGCTACACTAAAGCTTTGCTTATAATGTTTCATAGTTTCAAAGAAGTATTTCTAGCGTAAAACTGGTCACGAACTGACAGTGACACTCGCTGATCTCAACCGATCAGTGAGATTAAGCAACGTACACAGAGGTATAACTCGATGGGTGACCAAAGTGGATATTTATCACGAGCGTGTCTGTGCTTCGGAGGCCACCTTAAGATGTCGGTCCCGGCTGTTGTCGATTGACTACAGTCGTTAAAACCAAGTCAGAAGCCATTATGCGATTTGAAAACTCTGACACCAGGGTTAGCCAAGTTCGCCACATACTTGACTAAAACCTACTGACACGATAAGAAGAAGAAGCTGACAGCGCACTCCAATATCTCCCATCTGAGAGCTGTGAGCTGCGCCTCTACGGCTGAAGTTCAAGTCTAAAGTCTGGCCTCATGGATTACTATCCATATCTAGTCAGGCCATGACAATAGCGGTTCTTAAAATCGAATAGTCCTAGAAATCTTTACTTGTGGTTGGTTGGACTTGTGCAGACGACATGCATAAGTTTAAAGCATAGAAAAGAGTTTTTTTTTCTATGAGTCTATAGGTATACCGACACAAAACAACAACGCAAATAAACTAAAGAAAAAAAATCCAACTATCGTAACTTTAATTATTAAAGTATAACGATAGCTGGTTTTTTTATTGTTGTGTGAAAGGGTATAGGTACTATACGTGTCCTATACGCGTGTTTGTGTGTATGTCTGTGTGCAATAGTGTAGGTATTCAAATTCGTTCTAATTTCAATCTTATTACCAGTGGATAAGAAACTTCTGTAGATAGCAATTAGAGCAGGGGTTCCCAACCTTTTTTTGTCTACTGCCCACTTTAAGAATAAATTATTTTTTAACGCCCCCCTTTTTAAACATACTTAAAAACCGCTAAGTACTTATAACTGATTATGGAAACGCAACTTTATAGTATTCGGACAGAGTATCTTTTATTGAAAATAAAACAAACATAATCAATTCTTATATAAAAACTAATGTGAAGGTTGAATCTGATGCTGTTCAATAAGTTTGTTGATATCAGGTTCCAATTTACTCAAAAACAGCCGCAAGTCGCCACGTTCGGTAACACGCAAACGATTTCTCTTTTTAGTAAGCAGCGTTGCCACAGCACTAAATCCACGTTCACACAAATATGACGATGGGAATGCTATCAAGAATCGTTGAACAATTGACCACAATCCAGGGTACAATTGCAGGATCGGTTTTTGTAGCCAAAATTCTTGATATCCATTTTTGAACTTGATTTTTATTTCTTCGTTTGTTGTCAATTCTATAAGTTCTTCTTCCAGCTGAGGTGACATTGCTATGTTGACATTTGAAAATGGATCCAACACCCAGTCTGGTATTTCCAAGTTTAAAATGTCCTGGTATCGTTCGGTGAAGTCAATGTGGAGGTTTTCCAAATGTTGGCAGTAGGCAAACAAGTCGTCGTTACTGCAGGATACTGATAAATTCGGAAAATTGTGAAACTCACGTCTGCCCATATTTTTTTTGTGCAGAAGCAGTTTGGCTGCGAAAGCAGCAACGACATTTTTTGTTTTAATTAAATTTAGTTCATCGCCTTGCAGTTGGAGGTTCACGTCGTTGAACAATTTATACAGGTCTGTCATGTAAGCTATATCATTCTTTGATGTTATGAGTTTGTTGCGCAGTTCTGTATCTTTAGTTTCCAAGAACTCTATCACAGAGTCAAACAGGTTATAAAATCGAATCAGACAATTGCCTCTTGACAGCCAACGAACTTCAGTATGAAGCAACAAACGGTTGAAATCTTCGTCATTAGTAACACAAAGCTGATGAAATAATCTATCATTCAAAGAGCTGCTACGGATTTTATTGAATGCTTTGATGACATATTGCAGTGATTGAAATAGTCGTTCACTTAAGTTTCTAGCAACCAAATGTTGTCTATGAATAACGCAATGTATAGCAAGGACATCTGGAATTTTATTTTTTAGGTACGCTATGAAGCCTTTATGGCGCCCTGTCATAGCCGGAGCGCCATCCGTAGCAACTTGTATAATATTTTTCAAAGGAATCTCTTTCTCTTCACAAAACTTTTCCAATGTATTGAATATGGTTTCGCCTTTTGTATCTGTCTCCAAATTTCTGGCAAACAATAGTTCTTCACGTATTTTCTCATCTTTAATAAACCTCACGTAAGATAGCAACAACGCTTCATTAGTTGGTAAAGTGGACTCATCGAGCTGAATTGAGAATTGACTAGTCCTCAGATGATTGCACAATGATTCTTCAATGTTTTCAGCCATTTCATCAATTCGTCTTTGCACAGAATTATTACTCAAAGGAATTTTTTGGATAATATCTGCGGCCGGTTTATGAAGCACAGTAGTTATTACTTCCTTTATTGCTGGCAAAATTAACTCTTCTCCGATGTTGTGTGGTTTGCCTTTTTGAGCAATTAACAAAGGGATATTGTACGAAGCTCGAAGTCCGTCGTCATCTTGCTTAGCAGCCGCCGAAAATAGTTTTGATACACTTGGCTGAGTATTATGCTTCTTCTCTAGGTCTTGAAAATATGCTACATTCTTGTCTTTCTTATCTGGATGCATTTTATTCAAATGACCTTGCAGTCTTGAAGGCTTCATTGCTTCGTTCGAAAATGTTTTTAGACATAGAAGACACAAAGGCGACGACGGGTTTGTGGGATTTTCAATAAATCCGAATTTAATATATTCCGCAGAGTATTGCCGTCTCTTCTTTTTTACTTCCGACATTGTTTTGTTTTGAGAAATACGTAAGTGGTATAATGAAGTACTGCTTATCTATTATGCGCGAAACCGCAAATGAAAATAAAATAAATTTACGTCGTTTATATAGGATTGCATAAGCAGCACGCACCAACAGGAATAAGACAAACGTGCATAAACTCGTTTATCTCATTCGACGCCCAATCGTACTCGACAAGCAAGAACAAGTATTATAGAACCAGCCGATTGATACAGGAATGTACAAATCGGATTATTTAACAAAAACTTGTTAAAACATGATTGCCCGCGGTCTATTATATCGAACCGAGTTTGAGCTATATCTTAATTAATATTAGTTGATGTTCACAAGATGTAGTCGAGAGTCGAGAGCTCAGTCGGTATCTAAGAGTCTTCCTAGCTAGGTAGATGAAATTATAAATCGACCCCAAAGCCCTACACAACGCCCCCTTTTTTTTCTGGGTCTCTTACCGCCCCCCTTTAGGCCTGCAGCGCCCACAAGGGGGCGTTATCGCCCACGTTGGGAAAGACTGAATTAGAGGAATCGACCGTATGGTGTAGAAGTGTGTTTTGCGGGAGCATAATGTATATGTCACCGGAAAACAATAAGAATCGTAAGTTGATCAACGTTCGAGGTGTTTATCAACCATCGAGCAAATAACCTCGATTTGCTCGATGTTATCAACTATCGGAAAATTTAACGTATACATTTCCGGTAATTGATCAATTTACAGCGTCTCGCGGTAAAATGATCCGACGAACGCGAGGTGTACGCTGATTAGTTGAAAACTCGAGGTGCATCGCTGATTGGTTGAACGTCTCACTCGAAACTGCGACAAGTAGGTTTGTTAGTAACCCGTTAAGGGTTGGTTGGGTTAGGTTCCAACGCATGAGCCGCGCGAGCGCAGCGAGCGTGCCGCGGCAGCGGCCGGCGAAGTGCCAGAAACGACTCGACTGTGGTTGTGTTAAGCGGTTATCGCATAAACCAATCAGAGAACATGTATTAATATTGCGGAGTTCAGTTTAACGTAAAAATTTACACTAAGCAGCGATTGGTCCATTTGTGCATGCGTTGACGTGTGTCAAAATCGTTATTTGATAAACTTACAGCCAGGCAGTTGATCAATTAGCTAAATTTTATTGCGTTAAATAATACATTTCAACTACCGTGTATGATTTGCCGATAGTTGATAAACTACCTCGAAAATTTATAAAACTTAAGATTCTTATTATTTTCCGGCGACATAAAATATACAACATCTCACCATGTAAACATAGCCACTCGCGAGCTCTTGAACGTAAGACATTATTTGGTTTAATACACTTACAAGAAAAGAAAGTTCAATGATCAATCCCAAATCCCTTTTATCGAGATACCATAGACATGAACAAGATGTTCTACGCTGGAGGATTCCCTTTATTTTCTGAACCTTACCATGAGACCAGGGCCTGGTTCCACTGTGTACTATCTACGATCGGACTACCTGTCACTGTCATCTGTATATAGCGCAACACAGAGATGTAATAGCACGGGTAAAGTAAGACTAAAAATGTCTGATTAGCGGCAAAATATCATTGAAACTTTGTTTATAACTTTATCTTGGCATTAAAAATGAGGATCTGTCGAGTCCTACCAAAATTTAGGGGTCCTACCCCTCCCAGGGGGAAGTATGGGCAGGCGGAAATTTTAAAAAGTGCACATTTTACAAACTAGGCGATTAAAATCAAAACTAATGATTTTAATCTATAAATTTGAAATTTTGCAAAGATGATCTTAAATTATTGTGGAAGCTTACCTAAAAGAAATTAAACGGAGTTCCCATGGAAATTTAGGGCAGACGCTGGTTGATATTTCAGTTTGGTGTTTCAGTCGCAGCCCTCTATCTTTCAAACTATTAGAGACGGCGTATCCAAATTTTCAGAAAATACGTATTATGATGGTATCTATCGTAAAATATAATAAATAAAATTATGAACCTAAACCATAGTGGGGTCCCCATACGACAAACGTTCAAAATATCGTATTTTTTTAACAACTTTTGTTACTGTTCTATTTCAAACACCATGTAATGCATACATTTCAAACTTAGTACACATTTAAAAAATACTTTACATTAATTTTAAAAAAGATGAAAAACAGTCAAGAGTGAGTTGGACTCCAGCTAAAGATATTTAAACAGAACTCGCGCTCGAACTGTTTTTGTCACATTTACCTGGTTATTTGTCGTAGAATAACTGTTATTATTTACACTATAACTCAGAAATTTTAAAATACGTGCATTCGATGTATATGTCTTCGTTTTATTATAATATCACCGTAATTCTACGGCAAATAACCAGGTAAATATTACAAAAACAGTTCAAGTGCGAGTTTCTGTTTAAACAATGTTAGCTTGAATCCGACTCACTCTTGACTATTTTTCATATATTTTTTTAATAATATAAAATATGTTTTAAATGTGTACTAAGTTAAGAATATATGCATTATATAGTTTTTGAAATAGATCACTGACAAAAGTTGTTAAAAAAATGCGATATTTTTGACGTTTGTCGTATGGGGTGGTTTAAGTTTTCACTTTTTTGTGTACTGTGGTTTAAGTTTTCACTTTTTTTATTTTATTTTACGATAGTCACTTTCATAATACGCATCTCCTGAAAATTTGGAAATACTGTCTATAATAGTTTAAAAGACAGAGGGGCTGCGACTGAAACACCAAACGTACATATCAACTAGCGGACGCCCTACAATTCGTTCCCATGGGAATTCCGTGTAATCTCTTTTAGGTAAACTCTCACAATATCTGAAGATCATCTAAGCAAAACTTCAAACTTACAGCTTCAATAGTTTTGATTTTGCGTGGAAATCTTTCTTAGTGGGTAAAAATACCGATTCTTCTTTTGTATGGGAATTTCTTAAAATCCAGTGAAGGGGGTTGGACCCCAAAATTTTGGTAGGACTCGGCTGATCCTCATTTCTAGTGCCAAGATAAAGATGTAAACAAAGTTTCATTAATGCCTTTGAGTATGTAGTATTTGTTTATATGGAGGCGCAATATTTGACATATACATACTTATGAAGCGTGGCCAGCCGCCATTTTTGTTAAGTTTGTTTACATTTCACTCGTGAGTACTTCAGCTGTCAAGTGAATAGCAACATTAGTGAAAAATTGTGTTTTTTGTTGAGGAGAAGTTGTTTTGTGGTTTTGTATAGTGTCAGAACATTGGATGAGAAGGTAGCAAAATGGCTTCGTGCTCTGTAAAACAGTGCAGCTACAGGGCTAACAAAAATAGCAAGCAAACGACTGTGCATCAGTAAGTAACCTTTTTTTGTTGAAATACGCCTATTAAACCCAAAAATACTTCTAAAACCTTTATTACTAAGATTATATTTTATAGTTTTCACGTTTTTTACACCCTAAATTACCTTTCTGGCTAACTTTACATAATATTTTCCATAACAAAAATTTATATACAAATGACATTAGTGATGTAATAATAATGGCTATCGAATTTATATCGATGATTCTATATTAGTTACAGAGCATATTTGTACGAGTGATCAGTTACAATATTTTTTTATATTAAAATAGCGGTGGGACACATTAAGCTAAATAAGATAAGAAGCTGTTTTTAAGTATCTATACTATCACTTTCTGTATTCAAGGTGTAAAGGGACAGTTTTGCTAAAAACTGAAATGGCGAAATCAAATCATAGCTAAGATTTTATAGGTATAGTTACCTACGTTTAGAAAATATATTAATTTAATTAATGTTATTCTGTATGATTATTTTACCTTAGAAATTTGTTTTTCTTTTAAACTACATTACCAATACCAAGTGAGAGGATTATTAGTATTAGTACGTATTTGGTTTGATTATGTTTTCAGGTTCCCAAAAAAAGAAGCGTTGCGACGTAAGTGGTTTGACATTATTGGGAAAGATAATTTGAAACCTCATAAAGTACCTACTCCACCTATCCTCTTTACATTTCGAGGAATCAGCATTTAATACAACCTTGCAAATGTAAGTATTTCTGTGCCTTCTGTTTCTTTTTTGGTAAGGAATCCATGAAATTCTTGGAAAAAAAATCTTATACTGAGGCAATTTCTAGTTGCATGGAGAAGCTAAATATATTTTTTTTACGTAGCATTTGCCCTTAGAGAAGTCTACAGTGGCATTTACTCGTCGAAACTTCGTACGCACTCCTTAAAACTTGAAAGGTATTATACAGATGCACAGATCGATCGAACCCAGTCCGAAACCCTGTACCTTGTTCATACACAAGTAGAAAAGACAACTCTACCAAACCAGGGATACGGATCGGGCACCGGGTCATGCATCCTCACCATACACGAGGCTCAAGGGTTGACGTACGAAAAGGTTGTGATCGTGCGTACTACAACGACCAGGCAGGAGCTACACGACAGTATCCCACATGCTGTAGTTGCCATATCGCGTCATACCGCCAGTTGCAAATATTATGCGGATGATGGTAACGATGCGATAGGCAGATTCATCAAAGAAGCAGAGACGGCAGGCAGGGGAAAAGTGGTCAATTACAACCTCAAAATGGCGATCAAAAGTCGAGACACAGCCGTCATAGATGCCTTGAGGTCTGAATGCAACAGCGAAGAACCGTCACTCGTTTAAATATATATTATATACATTATGTATTCATATATTTATTATACTTATTTATAAATTGTAAACCTCTATGGAAAGTATTGTATTATAGTTAAAAATCAAGTATTAACAAGAAAACCTAATCTAGACAAAGGCACGGACATAAACTCGGTGTAACGAAGACGTAAAGACGACACTGTTTAGGGCTTTCTGTCAAAGTTTCTACACATGTGCGTTATGGTTTAAATACACGAGACGATCGTATAGTGTAATCAGGGTGCAGTATAATGACGCATACCGCATCCTGATGAAGTTTCCACGGTATTGCGGTGCGTCGAGCATGTTTGCAACAGCCAGAATTCCTGACTTTTACGCTCTGATTAGGTCAAGAATCGCCTCATTTTGCGATCGCTTGCGCTCGTCGAAAAATGAGATTCTCCGTACAATGTGTGACCATCTTGATAACGACATCTTCCGGCATTGGTTAACCCAGCACGCCAGTAGAAATAAGAAGTGACCCTTATACTTATAAGGATAAATAATGATAAGATTGTGTAAATCTTTTAATTATGTATGTTTTTTTTTGTATTTTATTTTATTTTTATTTTATTTTATGTATACGATATGGGTGCTTTTTTTACCTGAAATAAAGAGATTTATTATTATTATTATTATAAAGTCTGTGGATGCTAATAATAACACAACTAAAATATATATATTAGTACTTCCACCCGTTCCTTGGGAAAAGTTGTTCAGTTTAGAAGGCGGATTCACATCCTTAAGTTTTGCTTACTAATTTTATAAGTCACCAAAAATACTTGCTGCCTGAAATGCTAGCTTAAATTGACACTAACACACTCTTTAACCTCCTTACTCTGTCTGTTTTTTCGAGGAGATTGATAACCTCGACGATCACTGGTTTATTCGCAAGCTTTTGCGTATCTTTTAATAATATTTGCAACAGATTCCACTTTTATAACTAGATTTTTTCAATAGCGTGCATGAGTGTCATTTTTGTAATAAGCATTTCTTCGGGTGCTATTGAACGACACGAAATATCAGGTTCGCAAAAGTTCATATCCGAGATTTTGAATTTTAGGTTGGGTGAAACGTCACGCTCCGCGTCGCTCTACGTAGAGCTTGGCCTTCGGCCTCACCATATATGCAGTTTTCCTCGGCCTGCTGCCTCGCCTCGCCTTTTAGAGCGACCACCTCTCAATTCCATGATGACCTTTTATGGCGGTCATCATGGAATTGAGAGGGTGGTCGCTCTGGGTTTAGCCCTGCGCGGAGCTCGGTCTTCGGTCTCGTGTCACGATTTTGTATGGCGGCTTTTATTTTAAACAAAATATCTTTTGTATGATCATTGTACAATAAAACACATACATAATTATGTCACCGTAAAATTGTCAAAGCTTTAGTAAAATTATAAACTTTGTGAACTGGCCTTTTTTTTCACATTGACAAATTGTAAATAAATGTAAATAAATGCTGTGATTTTGTTTATTTTTCAATTATCATAAAGTAACCGTACTCTGTACCACCTATCGATACTTTGAACAAGTATCGATATTTTGATACCCTAGCATGTGCTTACTATTGGCACGCATATTTTTGTAAAATTTCCTGTCCTTTTACTCTTTAGTCATTGATTAATGCACATATTTTGCCTCCAAAATATGCTATTTTTCCCATGCTATAATGACATTCGACGCTATTCCGCTTATCAATGACGTCTTAATGACAGTGGAATGACAACGGTGACAATTTTTTTCCGTCGGTGGCGAAACTGATAAACGGAGATCCTAGGGCCACCAGACCTTACTTATTTTCTCATCACCCAAAAATTTGAGAAATAGTAGTTCTAGTACGTACTAGTAACTTACGAATACCAGCTTACCTGGGCCGACGGCCAATTTTCAGCTACCAGGTTCGGATGGTAATTCAAAAAATTACTCACTTGTCCAGAAGTCTGGCTGCTGATGTCTTATAGAATATAATTAATTAAATATAAAAATTAATGATTAACACCGGCAGACACTCTCAGTCGGCTGTAATTTCTGCCAGACGCTTTACAGTTCGCAAGTAAATTATGCGATTATACCTATAATCTGAGCCGTGATTTTGTATATGATGTTCTTATAGCACCCAGACAAGGGAGCAATTTTTGAAAATAAAAAAAATAAAAACTTTAAAAAAATAGAACCAACTTCAAAAAAGCGAAAAATAATTACAATATCATTTGATGTGTTATGTAGTACCTACCTACTGATCTGTTTGAAGTCGGTGCGAAGGTGGCCTATCAAACTTAATTTTCTTGGCACCGACTTCAAACAGCTCAGTAGGTAGGTACTACATAGCACATCAAATGATATTGTATTATACACTTAAAGTTTACATTTACAGTTGTGTTCTTCTAAGAGTTTGTTTTGTCTCCGCTGGCCTAGTGGCCGCGCCGCATGAGACTAGCGGCGGCGCAAGAAGTTAGCAGATCATACTGTGTCCCAGCTCCAGAACATTTCCACTTGTAATAATAGTTCCAGCGAGTGCCATCTTTATGTACGTCTTCATCTTTCGCAACGACATGGTTTGTTACTTAATCGGCAGTTTGATTAAACTTCCATTCGAGATGTAGGTGGACTGGCTCATTATCTGAATGAAAAGTTTCTGCGCGTTTCAAGATAACTGATCGTGAAGTTAAGGCGTTTTGTGAAAATGCTACTAGAACTATTAATGTAAACAATAATTATGAATAAAATTATCTGATTTTGATTTTGATTTGATACTAAGTAAGTAAATAAATTTATAAAAAAACGAGTTCAAACATATCTCCTGCAGAGAAATTCTGGAGGGCAAGAAATGTAATAGCTGCATGAGCTCATTCCGTCTGCCCCTTTTTATTATCGGACCGACGACGTATCGACGTATCGAATCACAGTGAGCGCTTTTCATCATCTCACCTTCACTGCGTTAAGCGGTCCATAGACCTCCTGCGTGTAGTGTGCGGATGAGAAATACTGTCATTTCAGTTTAATGCGGAACTTATAGCTCGTGTATCTTAAAGAATACTTTTTTAAATTACTTTATAATCATTTACTTTTAGCTCTTTTTTTAAAATAATATATTCAACATTTTTTTCAATTATGAAAATGAAAAATAATGACTGAGTAGCTGGCCAGCCACAGAAAAAAAAAACATAATAGGCGAGAGAGTGCCATTCCGATCTTCATTTGTTTTTTCGAGTTGTAAAGTTTTGTAACTTTCGCATAGCAGCAATGAGTTCTGCTTATTCATGTTTTTATTTTTACTTTCTTTGTATTCGTAATGAAAAGCACAGTGTTTAACTCGGGTGAAAGACTTATTTAGTCCCTCAAACTATTAGCTCGGTCGCCAAACCCCGTCTCGGGCCTTAAATATGTAAGTTGTTTTCATCCCTAAAATAAAAATATACTATTGTCTTTATTTTTCGGTTTTTTGAAGTTGGTTTAATTTTTTAAATTTTTTTTTATTTATTTTTCATTTTTAGTTTAAATAATACAAAGAACATCAGAAACATTGTAAATGCCCATTTATTTAAGGGTTTCCCTCGATTTCCCTGAGATTCCATCATTAGATCCTGACTGGGTTACAATAGGACCACTTCTGGAGTATACTCTTTCGAACAACAAAAGAATTTTGAATATCGGTCCATAAATGGCGGAGAAATCGGTGAATATCCATAGAAAAATTATATATATATATATACAGTCGAACATAGAATCTCCTTCATTTTTGAAGTCTGTTAAAAACTACTGGACCGGTTTCTAAAATTCTTTTACCAATAGAATGCTACATTATCCCTAAGTAACATAGTCTACATAATTTTCCCAAATTTACTCGGGAACGAAGTCCTGGGTGGAAAGCTGGTTTATTATAATTACACCGCACAAAAAAGTTCAAGTACTTATAATTACCGATAAGAGAAAAGGGGAGATTTGCATAGTTAAATAATATTTATTTTATACAGCAACAGAAAACTTAACAAATTTTTGTAAATACATTACAGTGGAAAGAAAGAGACGAAAACTTTTATACAGGATGGATCCGTAAATTGTCAAAATTACAAGATTTAGCCATTTGAACCAAAACTGTTTCTTCAAACCGACAGCCGTGCGATTCAAACCATCCTTTATGACATACTTCCTCGACCCTAAGACAATGAGCGTCAAGTATAGTTTCCAATCGATGCTGGCTATGTCACTGTTGTATATGACCCTGTCTTCTGGCGACAAGTTCCTGAACATTTGCAGCAAGTTCGTGTCTCTGATGTTCCATTCATTACTCATGAAGTATCCAAACACTTCGTTTAAGTTGCTTACTGTGCTAGACAGTTTTACCAACCTGCGGAAAAACGCAACGATGAATTTTCCGAATACGGTACGCAAAGACGACGTAGGTCTCGAAGTCTAGTCGCCTTCAGCTTAGTTTGCATGCCTACGTTTTGGGTGACTTTAACCCGTCGCGCGCTTGTTTACGCAGCGTGCGATACAAATCCTGCACACATGGGAATGCAAAAATCGCGCGAGGGTTAGTAGTTAGCGAAACTTTAGCCGGTGATGTTACCCTCGAAACTGAACTGCTTTCAATATCATTGAAATCGGTCCATCTACTTAGGAGCTACGATACCACAGAAAGACACACAGACACACAGGCACACAGATATAGAGGAATAACACCCCTCTTTTTGCATCGGAGGTTAAACAAGGAAATGTGGCGTTCTTGTACTTACTTAGTTTGCTTTCCAAGTAATTTCGATAAGTTATCAACGACATATGCCGGTATGTAGGCTGTCAGTAACGTCAGGGCTCTAAACAACGGTTTGTTACTGATTGTGATCATGCTTACATGGTACATCGCTTTATCCGTCGGGAACTGGAAGCTTATTCCCTAACTGCGATAGAGATAATGATAGTGATTGCGATAATTCAATGCGATAGTGATACTGAATGCAATAGCAAAAGTGGATGTTGAAAATGAATGATATTTTACCACTGAATGATATAGGTATGGCAGCTTTTCATTGGCTGATAAATTGCCAAACTACCAAATTCATTCGTGTCGGTAACTAATTTAATATATTTGTCTCTTGTATATTCCTCTCGCTTTCTCGTTCATTTAGTACTTCCTGTCTGAAGTTTGCGATTTTCAATACATTCATCCTACACGGTGATCAATTAAATGACATGTACAGTAAAAATAAGTTAAAGAGAGATGGGGTTGTAACTAAAGTGAATTAAAGTGAGACAGCACGTAGCAACCAATACACTGACCTGAAAACAAGCTTTGTAACCAATATTATCATCTTTTTTTTATGATCCTATCTTTTAAACTTTTGGATAAAAAAATCTTCACATTTGAATTAGGTTCAGTACATACCTAGATATGTTATAAGTAATTCGTTAAATACTAAAACGTTAAAAGAGGATATTGCTCTGTATACCTGAGGTCAATAATTAAATATTGATGGCAATAATTACTTAAATGCTAGACTATAATTACGAGAAACTTATATTGTGCCAGCTGCCAACTCTTTTCTGGGATACTTTAAAAGCCATTAGTGGGTTTTGTTGTGGCTGAAAAACTGACAACCTATTTAAAACAATATTCATGTTCTATCTTATATTATGACCGTCAGAATGTAGGTTAGGTATGTAATTGTTTTACAACCATTATGATGCTCTGCTTACTCCGTCAGGGATTTAGGCTTCAGTGTATATGTATATATGTTTAAATAAAATTTTACTGAAACTCAGAGCCAAAATGAGTTATCTAGCCATCCGAAACGTAGTAAATTGTTTTTCTTTCCATTAATTTCACTAACCCATTCATTAGTCAAAAT
Source organism: Aproaerema taeniolella (assembly GCA_949987775.1). Lineage (NCBI taxonomy): Eukaryota > Metazoa > Arthropoda > Insecta > Lepidoptera > Gelechiidae > Aproaerema > Aproaerema taeniolella. The sequence continues at coordinate 21,193,129 of OX465250.1, forward strand.
AATACAAAATAAAGACAAATAGCATAGCACTATTTGCTTGTGTTGTGTAATGATGCAGGCGCATGTAGCGTTCCACATAAGACTGCGACCGTTGCCCCGGTACCAATGTGGTACTACCGGGCCTATTGCCGTGTTTCGGGAAAGGCGCGGGCTCTAGAAAAACAGGGCTAAGACATTTCTTGTTCAATAACATTTTTCCAAGATCAGTAATAAGTTAATGACTTGCTCCTCCCAGGTCTTTCGTCTTTAAAAGAACTCGTCATTCTACAAAAGTTCAATAACAAAACCTGGGTCTTCTTCTTCCTCCTGCTACTGTAATTGGATTGTAAAGATTACGTAATAAATAATAAAAATTGATTATTATTATTTTCTTTTTCGTGTTTTACTGCCAAATCAAATGGTACAGAACTCTAAAACATATCAAACTTTTTTTATTTTTCCATGAAAGAGGTGTCTATTGTTTATTTTATCTTTTTACTATAATTACTCTATGTCTAGATGGTCTTTGGCGGGAACTCGGCGTGAGCGGTTGCTTTGTCAATTGAATTTTCGTTTTCGGCGTGAAAAAGTTGTTTAATGTGTAATAGTGATAGTGTATTATACAGTAAATTGACTAAAATTCGTGTAGTGATGAAAAATTCAAGTGATAACAGTGTTTCTGCTCCGTTTGGTACCGACAAAGATCCTCGCGGTTGTGCTTCTCGCCGCCAGTTTTTGTAAAACAGACGCTATCCAGTTTTACGCAGAACATGAGGAGCTTAGGGCTTAGGTTAAGTTCAAGAAAGAAGATTTTTCACTGAAGACATGGCTGTATGGACTTAGTTTCCTTTGCCTTTCCCGAAAGGGATAAACTTAACAAAAAAAAAAAAAAAACTCTATGTCTATCAAAAGTGTCAAAATTTGTCAACGTCAGTCCACGTAGAAGTAAGTATTTTATTTGTAAATATGAAATTTTAATGGTTATGTTATAGTCCCGTAAATATCAGGTATTTTTTACATTAGTATTACGATAATACATCTATGTTATACCTACAACAGAAAGCAAAAAAAAATATATTGCAAAAAAACTATTTTGTAAAGAATGGCAAACGTGCGCAGGGTTTTGAAACCACAACTGCAGGCACAAGCCACTCAATATCGTTTTAAAATCAAGCTCTCCTTATATATAAAATTTTTTATATATAAAATTGGACGTCCTGTTTCACTGACTCATCAACACCCAGCCCAAACCCTCAGACCTAGAAGACTAAAATTTGGCAAAAAGGTGTCTTTTATGGCGTAGGTACTAAGAAAGGATTTTTCGAAATTCAACCCCTGGGGTGGCGAAATGGGGGTTCAGAGTTTGTATGGAGAAAACAAATTTTTTGGACATTTTAACTCGAAACTTCGTCAAGATAAACCTTAAGGCAAATAATGTCCTTGTCCCTTACAAGTGTTTCCGGATTTTTCGAAAATCAAGGGGTCAAGAATGAAATGGGTGACTAAAATAGTTCTTTGCGCGAGAGCGTAGCCGCGGGCAAAAGCTAGTCTATTTATATTTACAACATCAAAGGTATTTTGCATAATTTTCATTCATAAATCTGTTTGCAGGGTAATTGATAGAAAATGACGTCTTCACTCTAACTTCATCCACACAAAACCACGAAAATGCGAAGTTACAAATTCAAGATCAAACATTTGTAAATACCTCAAGTATGTATCTTATACATACGAGGAACGACAGACAGTGGACCAAGGCAGTCTCCAATGGTGGCCAATGGGAGCAACAAGGCCAATGAGCAGACCAACCAGCCCGATGGTCAGAAGATATCGTCAAAATGACAGGACCTCTATCGATGAGGTTAGCACAGAACCGTGACGATTATCGCTACAGAGAAGAAGCCTATACCCAGCAGAGGGTTGATGTGGGCTGAGTATAATGATGTACCTTATCAAACTATTTTCATGATAGATTTCCGCGCTCGACTTCGTTCCCGTGGGAATTTGGAAAAATGATGTAGTACCTAGCCTATGTTACTCAGGAATAAATCAGCAATTTCATGGTGAAATAATTTTTAAAATCGGTCCAGCTGTTTTTGATTTCATTCGTTACAAACAAAAATAAGATAAATAAACTTTTTATAAAAAGTTAAAACGACTTCAAAAAGCAAGAAAAAAGATGTAGAATTTAATGTGCTACGTACTAACTGATCTGTTTGAAGTCGGTGCGAAGGCGGATGTACATTAGCCTATCAAACTTATTTGTCTTGGCACCGACTCCAAAGAGATCAGTAGGTACTGGCACATGAAAAACTATATCTTTATTTTTTGCTTTTTGAAGTCGGTTTAATTTTTTTACAAAAAGTTTATTTATTTTACTATTTTAGTGTAAATAATAGAAAGTACGTGAGAAACAATGTAAATGCCTATTAAATTCGAGGGTTTCCCTCTATTTTCCTGGGATTCCATCATCAGATCCTGACTTGATTACAATCGGACCACCTCTGGAGTATACTCTTTCGAACAAAAAAGAATTTTGTAAATCGGTCCATAAATGGCGGAGAAATCGGTGAACATACATTAAAAAAAAACATACATACAGTCGAACAAAGAACCTACTCCTTTTTTGAAGTCACTTAACTTAAAAGTACAAATCTTCCCTCTTTAATTAAATATTAGTATAGATAAAAAGTAGTTATCTTTTACTTTACAAAGTTTTATTGTATTTCAGTTATCGAGACATCATCCAGTTGCCGTCGAAGTTGGTACAAATGAGTGACATGACATATGAAGTTTTGAAACGTGGAGTTTCAAGAGAGGATATCAGCTCTTGAATATTTTACTTATTAGTAACAAAGATGTAAAATGACCACACTTGAATAAATGTAATGCTCTTTTATATTAAAATAAAATACATGAACTAAATTGAATTTTGGTTTTTGTGCTTGGAGAAAATCTGTAAAAAAGAAACAATTTTTAAATTAACTTATCATATGCATTCTAAGATATGAGCACAAGCTTATATATGTTTGATATATTTTACTTTTATTATTAACGCGAGTGCGTCTGATTGTTTACCTACTCAATGTACCTAGTTTGTTTCACAAAATAATAATAAGGAGTTTAGAACAATTATGACCCTACCCTACTATAAACGTGGAAGCATGGAAGCTACAGTAGCTTCCTACTATACTGGGAGTAAAAGAAAAACATAGAATGTGCCAGCTGCCTACTATTCCCAGGTATACTGTAAAAGTCAGTAAGTGAGACGCGAGGGTTTTGCTGTATTGGGGCAAAAGGCTGACAACCTCTCACCACTTACATCATTTTTCATCTTAAAACCCTCTTGAATATATGTCAAACGTGGCATCAAGTGGTTTTAAAACCACTGATGCTCTGCCTACCCTGATAGGGATTATAGGGATGAGCATATGTATATGTACTATAAACGTAAAAGTTTGAGACGGACGGAGTTTAGTTATACCTTCACAAAAAAAAACAATTCAAGGGATTTTCACTTCACAGGAATGTAGTTTTTATTTTATTTATTTATTTAAATGCACTAAAAGTACAAGGATGGACTTAATGCCCAATGGCATTATCTACCAGTTTACCTTAGCGTGATTGGTGAGAGTGAGTGGTACCCACACCTTATCCGAGGTGAAAGATAAAATATTAAATTATAAACATTATACTTACGAAACTAAACATAAATAATAATAAACATAAATACATATGCCCTAATAAATATATTATAAAGTGTCAAGCTTAGCGTGCTCTTGATAATATAAGTAAGAAAAAAGCTTTTCTATGCTCAAACAAATACGATAGAGTTATCTTAATGCTGTTAGGAAGGTAAAGACTTATTATAATTTATAATTTTTCAATTTATTGATTTTATTAGGAACACTTACTTAAAGTGCCTGTAATGTAAGTACCTTATCAAACTTTATTCATGATAGATTCCCGCGCGGGACTTCGTTCCCATGGGAATTTAGAAAAATGATATCCTAGCCTATGTTACTTGGGGATAATGTAGCATTCTAATAGTGAAAGAATTTTTAAAATCGGTCCAGTAGTTTTTGTGTTTATTCGTTACGAACAAACATACAATAAATAAACTTTTTATAAAAATGTTTACCGACTTCAAAATTAAAGGCACCCATTTAGATATTACTTCTTTTTTCGTTGAAGTCAACAACCAAGGCATATATCACAATATTAAAAATGGCTCTCAGTTCACATTTCTGCAATGTGAAATGGGATTTATATTTACAGTTAAAACTAACTCAGAGGCTACGTAAAGGTTTAAGAAAATACGCTATTAGTTCTTGATTCACAGGGGTTTTTTTTATGTGATAAGTACTATGTGAACCTACTGTTGGACTGGACAAGCTCCAACCAACTTCTTTTTGGAATCTTCAGTGGGTAAACACACTTCACACTTGACTATACCTACATGATAAGAAGAAGAAGTGTGTTAAGACATAAATCATATATCTATCTGTACACTTACGACTATGATCCCTTTTACGTATGTGGTATGTGGTTTAGGTAATTATCCAAGCTTAATTGTAATTAAAATATGCTCGATAATGATAACCCAATGAGAAATATCATAATTTGGGAAACACTTCTTACTTCATCTCGTCATCGTTTTGCAGTTAAAACTTCTATTTCCAAAGAAAGGATTCACGTTAGGAAGTTCAGACATTGTCAAAATGTAAAATATGTTATTTTATTTGCATGTCCAGACGTTTGATATGATGAACATTGAATATCTGGAAAATGGTGTTAAATAATGATTTTAATACATTGTTTAAAAAAAAAATTATTTGAGAACGTTAAAAATTAAGTGGCATACGAGACGACCGCCTGTATTGGCCCTATACTAACACTTGGGTTGGCAGAGCGTCAAGCAATCAAAAATACTTAGGGTTTTAATATGATCCATAATCAGGGGTATAATGTATAATGTAGCCGGTTTGGTCAAGTGGTAGTGACGCTGCCTCTTGATCGGCGGGTCCTGGATTCGATCCCCAGCCGGGGCAAACATTTGTGTAAAAAGTAGATGTTTGTTCTCGGGTCATGGGTGTTTGTGTTTGTCTTTGTGTTTTCCAAGGGACCCACGACACAAGGGAAAACCTTAGTGTGGGCCTCTGAGTGTGTAGCGTTTATTTATTTATAAAAATGGTACAGCTTGACGATCTTTTGCCCACAATATAGCAAAATTTTTGCGCTTTTTTATATACAGCCCGCCGTGGTGGAAGCATATTTACTCGTAAGATGCATCATTATTCCCCAACAAATTCCGAAGTACCCATAAATACGTATACATACGTTTACTTTGCTATAATTGCGTAACAATAATCATGTTTTTTATCAATCACACGAGAAAAATAACATAATAACAGTGTTTCTCAGAAGTAAACAAACACCAGAATAATATAAAACAACCCCTTTTTCTGGGTAAAAAGCATGTCAATACTTCCCAATATGGCTATTTCTATTTACCTCATTCATTTTTAAGAGAGCAGTATCTCCCAAATTACTTTTTTTTGTTAAATAACATTAGTATTTTTGAATAATTACAAAACATTTCTTAAGAAATTATCAATTCAATTCAATTTCTTGTCTATGGCTCTCCTTTGTTGATTAGGCCAATGTCAGGTTCCAAAAAAGGTTGCAGTTCTCTTGGAAGAGTCCAATTTACTCGAGACTATTACAGGCGCTATGAGCGTGCAAGACTTTAATAAAATTAAATAAAAAACTGTTTTTCGAAGCTAAGCTGTTGATTAACTAACTTAAATTTAAAAAAAAAAAACGAACACAACAATTATCAGAGCTAGTACGGTACTAGGTCAAGTAACAATAGGTAACCTATAACTTAATGTTATTAGAGTTAATATACTCACATAAGGTCTCAACTAAAGAAGTGAACACTAAAGATAAAATATATTTTAAATGAGTTGGTCTAGGGATATTAGAAGGGAGAATATCTAATAAAGATATGCTTCTTTGGGGGCAACTAAATAAAAGATGCTCAGCGGAACCTTCGTCTAAACCACATTCACATAGTGAGCTGTCCCTCACCCGTATTTTCGCAAGATGGACCGGGGTACATGCGTGTCCTAACCGCAAACGACATAATGTTGACGTAGTCCGTTTGCTCGCTTTCTGATATTTAAAAAACCAGGGTTTTATTGGAATAGAGACCTGAATATCAGCGTAATATTTGCCTTTTCGAGTTTTAGAGTCTTCCCAAAATGTATTCCAGCCGGATTCTAGTCCTTCCTTAGCTAGTGGAATTAAATCATGAGTGTACAGCTTAAATTGATTCAGAGACCCACTAACAGTAGCCTCTTTCGCGAAGTTGTCAACAGACTCGTTTCCTGCTATTCCCGAGTGGCCTGGAATCCACGCTAAGGAAATGAGGAACCCCAATAAATGACACCTGTAGAGAATGTCCTTAATTTTTAACACAAATGGAAATTTTGATTTACTCCGAAATTGGTTAGAAATAATTGCTTCTAAACAACTTTTTGAGTCCGATAATATCACAGCTTTTCTAATTTTATGTGATTCTATGTGAAATTATCAATTAACATGAAAATAATTGACAAATTGACAATTACATTCATTCAATATCATTCAAAATGTCATTCTCTGTCTTTGTTCCAGTTATAACAGCTTGAGAATTCGGACAGTATAACATGAAGTTGGCCATTTCCTGTTCCATCTATAATTTATTTGACAGTAATTGATTGCGATAAGATTGCGATACAGCTTGATTATCACTATCGCACTTAGAGAATAAGGTCCCTGTTTTATACTTTTGATCACGAAATCCGTCAACTTCTCTGAAAGAGACGTTACAACAACGTTAATTTCTTATGTGGTACCAAATTATTGATACCCCATGGTAACATACTTAAGTATTTTTGTCTTCTTATCATTGTAATATCGACCATCTCAGTACAATAGAGATTTCACTACCCGTCTACTACAGAAAATAAATACTTAGAATGTTTGTATTTTTTTTATTGATAATGACAGGAGATTAAAAGCTGTAAACTAAGTAAACGGGGCTCTGCATGCCTTTCCCCGAGATAAAGGGCCTACTTCATTTTATTTTGAACCTTATCACCAGAAGTTAATAAACATACTGGATACGGAGATCATACTGTACCTACACTAATGTGTGGTAGTAAAAAGAATAAATGCCGTGAAAATGAGATCTTTGAGAAGCATATTGTGTGGTGAGAGATTGATTGATAGGTAGAGAAATAGCGAGATTCGAGAGCGATGTGGCAAATAATATATGGTGATGAGGATAGAGAAAGGAATAATGCGGTGGTTCAGACATGTGGAAAAAATGAGTGATAGTAAGTAGATTGTCAGAAATGTACTTGCAAATATAATTGTAAGGGTCGGTCGAGAAAAGGCCGTGTTAGAAGTATCCGAATCCGAGTTTTATGAATGAGGTACTTGTTAGAGGAGGCAAAAGAGGTATTTTTGGATCGTACCGTACCAGATGGCAATCTCGGGTCTCTGGGATAAATTATTGGAATCAGTGTTGCATTGGACATTAAACGTACCAAAAGACAGTGCATTCCTCGTGGATGTGACGTTATATATCTTAATATCGGTATGGCCTTGCTGCCACCTTACCACCGTTTCATGTGCAGCTGTAATTACCGCATTGTTCACCAGGTCCACTGGTACTATGCTTAGGTGAATGTCGTTTTTGCCATACACAAGATGCATGACTCCCATTGCCATACCTATGATAAACTAAGGACAAAACAAAACTTTTTTTTTATCAAATATTGTAAAATGTGGTGAAAGAACTTGGTGTAAACTTGATTGTTAAATATTAGGTGTTAAATATCTTTGTATTATTAGGATAGCTCACGTTCAGTTGCAGGTAACATACTATCACTTTCCGTCTTATTGCCGTTTACAAGGTCAGCAATTAATTTAAAGAATTTTTAACTTTAATTAACGTTTTTGCAGATAGGTACGTTGTATTTCAAAAGCTATGCATATAATTTTGTTCTTACACCCATGGATCCAAAAGCAGAGTTCGCATCCATCCAACCTGCCGTAGGTTCTCGATGGGCACCGAAAACTGAAATTATAACAACATGTTTTTTTTATTTATAGTAGAAAAAATACGTAAAGAACTTTCAGAACATATGGGTCCGTTCGATTCTCAATATAGTTGCATAAGGACATGGGAAAACAGACAGTGTAATATTTTTAACTGAGTTTTTGTCTACTAGTGTATACCTACCTACGGCTGGTCGGACGATGCAAATTGGAAGATCTCCAGACATAGAGAGCACTGCCTCCTCCGCAACAGCTTTTGTGAAGGCGTATGTATTTGGCCAGGTTTTGAGGAGACTGTCAAAACAAAAATACATCTGAATATCGTTCTACTTGAAGAATTGCGAGCTGAAAGCGAAGTAGTATTTTAAAATTGTGTTAACTCACTGTGGGGTCATAATCGTTAGCTGTTCATCATCATATCGTTCTATAAAGTCTATAAGGGTCGCAGGTAGCATGGGACACTCATAGAACTGCTCCAGAACATCCTGATTGATTCGTGGTATTGTTGTGTGAGAATATGCAGTGGAAATGTGCACGAAGGACCTGTCGATTAATCATTTTTACATCTTTACTATTAGTGTGTTACAGGTGTAGTGTGGTTCGCAAATGTTATTATTATTCATCTTCTCGGTTTCTTCTTTGGGGTTTAGCACTATTTCTATGTCTATGGGTTTAAGACGACTTGCTTTTGACATCATAAAAAAATGTACACCTTGACTAGCCCCTATCTAGTGTTAAGGAGGAAAAGATCGATCGGCTGTAATTGAGTCGCAGCACAGCACTACTTTCCGATAAAGCGTCGTGTGTCCCCACCCTAGGAGGGCTGTCAGTGGGCTGAGTTCGCGCGCAATGTGTTCTCTCTTGGAGTTGGTGTAATTCGAGTGTAAAATAAACTTTCTATTAATATAAAATCGTTTTACTTAACAATTCAGAAGTGAAATTAATATAATCGAACCTGCGAGCTGTAGTTTTGTGAAAATACAGGACAAATTGCATAAAATTGACTGTCAAACGAATCAGTGTCGTAAGCGTTGTGGACGCTACAATATTGAACAATTCTGTTTGGTACACGGGCTACCAGTGCATTATATGATAACTTCTAATCCTTTCTGGTGTTTTGGCATGCTGTCAGCAAGTGTTAAACGTAAATATTGTGAGTTTGAACCGAAAAACTATAAAGTGTTTTGTGCACGTCTAAGCAGTTCCCTGGTTGAAAAACATAATTGAAACTGATCTGGCTCACTGCATGGATATATGTTCATGCTTTGCATCGAGTTCTGCACCTGCCAGTTGGTTTGTTCAAGTGTCTGCATGCCGGGTGAGCTTGTTCCATGTATTTAATTTTAATGCTGAATGTGTCATTCTGTAGTGAATAAAAGTGTCTCTAAAGTAACTCTTAAGTGACTCTTAAGTGACTTTCAGTAAAGTAAACAGAATGATTAAAATCATAAAGTTTTAATGTTGAAACTGCAAATTGATTTAACTGCTTAGCTACTTGACTAACATTATTTTAAATTCTTATTTCTTAAATTCATTTGTGTGAGGTATAAAACAGCATAATAATTCCTGGTGACAGTTTCTAAGTAACCTGATTATTTAAGTACCTTATAAAATGGGTCGGCATAAAAAGAGACACCGTCCAAATACATCTTCATCTAGTTCTGACGGGGAAGAGAGGCACAGTAGACGTAAAAAGCTACGTAAAGAAATGAAAAGAAAGGATGGTCGCATTGAAGCTCTCGAAGGTTTAATAAAGAGATTAAGGAAGAATAATTGTTATCACAATGAAACAGTGAATGGATCCTTATCTACAACTCCACCGCCGCCGCCAGTTCGTTATGTGGGGCGCAATGACTTCGTCCCAGAATTTGATCCGCAAACCTCTTCAGTGTCTATTGAACATTGGATTCGGAATCTGGAAAGCGTGGCAAGAATGCATGGTTGGGATGAACGCACTTTAATCTGTAATTGCACAGCAAAATTGAGAGGTTATGCCAAGGGATGGTATGAACGGCAAGCAACCTATGAAAACAGCTGGGAACAGTGGAAAGAAAAATTAATAAAGGCGTTTCCGTTTACTAAAAATAAGCTGTCACAGATCAGAGAGCTTGTTAACCGAGTCAAGACCAAGGAGGAAGATCCAATAAAATTTTACTATGAAAAGCTGGGTATCGGTATGTCTTGTGATTTGACTGATGAAGTGATTGCTCAATCAATCATAGGGACACTTGGTGATAAATTACTGGAAGTTGGAGCACTATCGGCGGGATGCCAAGATACTACTACATTACTCAAATATTTAGCCAGCGTGAAGACTACAACTGAATTTAGTGAGTCAAAACTTTCGACTCCTTTACAAACAAAGATTAATTTAAACAAATCGGGAAAATTTTTCACTTGTGGCAGAACGGGACACAAATCCAAAATGTGCAAATTTAATAAATCTTCTCGGGCTCAGAAGGATGATAAAAAATGTAATTACTGCCATCAACAAGGTCATGTCGAGGAACACTGTTTTAGAAAGAAAAACAAGGACAAACACTGCTCGTTTTGTGATATAAAGGGGCATACGACTGATGAGTGCAGGAAACGTAAGGCAGCTCAAGATAAATCAGTTAGAAAAGTGCAGACTGTGTGCTGTGAAACATCGGACAAGAAGTATTTCAAGACTGTTCTGGTAGATGGAAAACTGGTCAAAGCATTTATAGATTTTGGCAGTTCATGTAATACAATGAAGGAAAGTGTGTGTCAAAAACTACAATTAAAACCTATGGCTAGTGACAATGTAGTAATCAAAGGATACGGCGATGCCTTAACCATTCCACTAGGTATTATAACAGTACGGCTTTCGGTGGATGGTGTAGAGGTACAGACAAACATGTACATAGTGCCCGATAAGATACAAGACTTTGATGTTCTAGTGGGTCAACCGTATACAGAGTCTCCAGACATCCTTGTGGTAAAAACTGCAACTGAGCTCAACGTCTTCAAAAGAGAAGAGGCATTAGAACTTGTTCAGCTATGTGAAAATCTGAATAAGGTGATGCTGTATCCTCAAGCAAATACTGCCTTAAAACCCGGCATTAACAAAATAATGGTGAGAACTGATCCAATCACAAAAGACATTTTGAAGTTGAAGCACAGTGAGCATCGACAACCGATGAATGAAAAGGATGTGTTAAGTGGAGAGGTGGAAAGTCAGAACGGTGCTGCCATTATTAAACTTGTGAATAGAACAAGGATGGACATTCTAATCAATAACGAAGAATGTATTGCACGTGCCGAACTACGAGGGGCGGATGAACCTGCTGAACCTGCCTTGCCTAAGGTAGGTGAAATGTTAACTGTAGCACAAAAGGAAGCATTGTACACTCTCCTAGAGGAATATGATGATTGCTTCTCCGGTGATGGTATGGAATTGGGAAACTGTAATATTGAAATGAATATCAGGTTAACAGAGGATAAAGTGATTTACTACAAGCCTTATCGAATGTCATTCCACGAAAGGGAAATAGTGCAACAGATTGTTGGAAAACTTATGGAAGCAGGGATCATTGAAAATTCGGTATCACCCTATGCTAGCCCGGTTCTGCTAGTAAAGAAAAAAGATGGTGGACATCGGTTATGTGTCGACTACCGAGCACTGAACAAAATAACTGAAAAGGAGAGATATCCATTGCCTGTTATACAAGATCTGTTGGATAGACTGGTTAATAAGAAAGTATTCTGTTGCTTGGACCTTGCCAACGGCTACCATCAGATCAGAATTTCACCAACGTCAAGACCGCTGACTGGGTTTGTAACACCCGATGGACACTACCAATATCGTATGATGAGCTTCGGATTATGTAATGCGCCGGCTGTGTTTCAAAAGGCGATGAACGAGATTCTTGCCACTGTTATCCACCAGAGCGCGTAGGTCTACATTGATGACGTTATAGTGTGGGGTGACGATACCGAAGACTGCCTGAATAATCTCCGAAGAGTACTAGAACTAATCGATAAAGCTGGTGTAAAATTAAAACGAAGTAAGTGCTCTTTTTTGACTGAGAGCGTAGATTATCTGGGGCACCAGATTACAGACGGAGAGATAAGACCTTCTTCCCAGAAACTGACAGCAGTCACTGAATTTAATGATCCAAGAAACGTTCATGAGCTGAGACAGTTTTTAGGGCTAGCAAGCTACTTTCGAAAATTTATAAAGGGATTTGCTATGATTGCCAATCCACTCACCTCGTTGACAAAGAAAGATGTTGATTGGTGCTGGGGACCTGAACAAAAGGAAGCCATGGAAAATTGAAAGGCATATTGACTGCTGATCCTGTTCTCGCAATTTATAACCCGCATCAGGAAACGCAAATACACACTGATGCTTCGAAAATCGGACTTGGTGGTGTACTTATGCAGCGTCAGGAGAACAATGGGTGGAAGGCCGTTGCGTATGCAAGTAGACAAACAACGGCAACAGAAGCCAGATATCACAGTTTTGAATTAGAAGCATTAGCCGTCGTGTTCAGCGTACAAAAGTTTAAGGTGTATGTGTCAGGCCTCAAGTTCCGGGTTGTAACTGATTGCTCCGCCTTGAGGCTATCATGGTCAAAACGAGACTTATCACCGCGTATTGCGAGATGGTGGCTTGATCTTCAAGAATTAGATTTTGAGGTGGAGCACAGACCTGGGACGTCAATGGCACACGTGGATGCCCTTAGCCGGAACCCAATATCGTTGCAACACATTGAAGAAAAAGATCTTATAAACACCCTTCAAGATAGTGATGAGGAAATTCAATCAATCATTAAAAACCTACAGTTGGAAATCGAAGCTAATAAGAACAAGAAAACTGGACTGGCAAAGGATTTCAAGGTTGTTAATGGTGTATTAAATCGCGTGGTCAAGGGAGGTATCAGACCAGTTCTACCAAAAGGCGCCAGATGGCATATCTTACAAACGTATCACGACAAGAATGGACACTTAGGAACGCTAAAGTGTCTAGAAGCAATTAAAGCCAAATATTGGTATCCTAAGATGGCTAAAAGTGTAGACAAGTATGTGTCCAGTTGCATTGGGTGTCAGTTTTCCAAGAAGCCTACAGGTAAGCAGCCTGGGTTACTGCACCCTATACCAAGAGAACCTGTTCCTTTCCATACCATGCACGATTGCACGTGGACCATCTAGGCCCATTTTGTAAGAGTAATGGCAAAAGTCATATTTTTGCTATCATCGATGGATTCACAAAGTTTGTATGGTTAGAAGCGGTTGGGAGTGCTAATGCTAAGGGAGCCATTGCAGCATTGAATAAACTAGGCCAAGTTTTTGGCTACCCTCTCAGGATAATAAGTGACAGGGGCACAGCATTCACAGGCCGTGAATTTAAGGATTACTGCGTGGAGCATGGTATTAACCATGTTCTAAATGCTGTTGCGACGCCGCGAGCAAACGGCCAAGTAGAGAGACTCAATCGTACAGTTTTGAGCTCCTTGACTGCCCATATGGGAGAAGAGCAAAAGGGGTGGGATTCGTATCTCCCAAAGGTTCAACTAGGGATAAACTCAACAGTTAATCAAGGGACTGGAAAATCACCTCTTGAACTACTTTGCGGGCTAAGACCTCGATTAACAGGCGAACTGCAAGGAGCACAGCACACTTCAGACTTGACTGGGTTAAGGAAGGAAGCCGCTCAGAACATTGAACGAAACGCCATTAAAATGAGTACGAGGTTTGATAAGCACCGGCTCACAGCCAAACCTATAGCAATTGGGAAATTAGTTATGGTGGAACGGAAAATTCTAAAGCCTGGAATTACGAGTGGAAAGCTTGTTCCCAGATATGCAGGTCCCTACAAAATAACAGCTGTTCTTCCTAATGACAGATATGAGGTAAAATCAATTAGTGGGGGTAAGAGGGCATATCAGAATGTGGTCACTCGAGATAAGATCAAATTGTGGTATACGAGGAGCGAGGGCAACTCGGATGAGGATTTGGAACATGACCAATGAGACTATTAAACTTATATGAGCTCATAGTCACAAGGCCTCCGGGGCTTATTCATAATCATTTTAAGTACTAATCAAAAGCCATCAGACTAGATGATTGTTTTCTTATTATTATTATTATTTTTCATTATTATTACTGTTGATGCCGTTTAGGGGCTAATCAACATAAATCAATAAAAGCTATTCCTTGTTGGACTAGATGTGATTTTATAATTTCTTTAATAATGATTGAGTCCTGTTGATTAAATAAGCCATCATGATTCTTGATTATACCGTGTTGTGTTGATTCCTATATCATGTCGCTCTTGGAATTTACTAACGTTGATAATTACTTCATTAATATACTTTTCGCCTTCGGGGCAATAACACTCGCACTAGTCGCAATGCTTGCGGAGTTTGATCTTGTGTAACATTCACACGCCTCAGGGGCTTACGTTTGCCTCAGGGGCTTGCAACGCATGCCTCAGGGGCTTACGACAATTGCCTCAGGGGCTTGCGACACACGCCTCAGGGGCTTACGTTTGCCTCAGGGGCTTGCGACACATGCCTCAGGGGCTTACGACAATTGCCTCAGGGGCTTGCGACGCACGCCTCAGGGGCTTACGTTTGCCTCAGGGGCTTGCGACACCTGCCTCAGGGGCTTAAGACAATTGCCTCAGGGGCTTACGACACATGCCTCAGGGGCTTGCAACATATGCCTCAGGGGCTTACGATAATTGCCTCAGGGGCTTGCGATATATGCCTCAGGGGCTTATCATGGAAGCCTCCGGGCTTATTACGAGAGCCTCCGGGGCTTGTCTCGGAAGCCTTCGGGGCTTGTATCTTCTACTCAAAAGATTAATAACACCTGCCTCAGGGGCTCAATTGTATCACTACCTGGACCAGGCTCCAACTTGTCTTCACTGCGCGAGAAGGAACTGAGACATCTTCGAGGGCGAAGAACCGTCAGGATGGCCGAACTGTTAAGGAGGAAAAGATCGATCGGCTGTAATTGAGTCGCAGCACAGCACTACTTTCCGATAAAGCGTCGTGTGTCCCCACCCTAGGAGGGCTGTCAGTGGGCTGAGTTCGCGCGCAATGTGTTCTCTCTTGGAGTTGGTGTAATTCGAGTGTAAAATAAACTTTCTATTAATATAAAATCGTTTTACTTAACACTAGTAATTTAACCTACTTGATTTTTTTGCAATCTTTGCCAAGTTTCAGCACTTCTCTGGTACCACGAACATTTGTCATCGTCGCCAATCTTATATGCGCTACAAAATTGATGGTTGCTGCCGCATGAATTATAATTGTCACCTGTAATGAAATTTTATCAAATATCAGGGCGGCTATTCTACTAAAGGTGGCACTTCACTAGGCGTTGCGTGTTTGCGTTGCGTATTCGCCGCATTTGTCCAAATATTTGTACGTAGTCCAAACAGTACGTCCTTACTTGGGATGCCAACAGCAAATAAGGTCTTATAATCATATTGCGTCCTTTGATGTGTGACCAAAGACCGACAAGCGAACGGATCGGCGTATTTGCCTATTTGTGTGTTTGTCATATTTGTGCAAATATGGCAAATATAGACGAATAAATCCTCCACACTGGTATTTTTGGCCGAATACAGCAAATACGCGAATACGCAACGCCAAGTGAAGTGCCACCTTAACAAATCACTGGCAGTTGATTATTAATGGTGACCACTTCTTCCGTTCAGGTGGTAAAATGTAGAACTATCTAAGCCTCACACAAATGTTAACAGCTACCTTGACTGGCAGCACCACTGCCAACTTAATGTTAAGTTGCTTGGTAGTTTGCAACTTAACGTTCAGTTTTCAATAGTTTTGAACTATTTCCTATGATTTATTTCCTCAGTTTTCCTATTTTTCGCGGATTACAATGCCTATTAGCAGATGACTACAAACGAAAATGTCATTCGTTTATTTAGATGATGTTTTGATTTGTAAGTATTTTTTGTTTTCTTTCTTTTTAAAGCGCTAAATAATTTTTGATAATATTAATTTTGAATCACTTCGGGAGTACTCTTCCGAACAAAAATATAATTTTGAAAATCGGCCAACAGTTGGCGGAGTTATCGCGTAACAAACATACAAAAAAATTTAAAGTCGAATTGAGAACCTCCTCCTTTTTTGAAAACGGTTGAAAATGGTCGCCGTCGCCATTGAGATGGTCCAAAAAATCTCGTAAGAAATTCCAAGCAGGGTGTATCTCCTGAAAGCCTCTCATTCACAAGGAGAGCGTGAGTGAGTGGTATTAATTGAATCTTGAAGAATTCTTATGCATCACACTCCAATCCAAAATCGGCACAACCTACATCTTATCAGTCACAGCATTAAGGTCCCTTTTTTAAATTATGTCATTTTTGTTTAAATATTGTCATGTGTTTGTTTATTTTATGTTTTTAAATAATGTTATGGTCTCTCTGTATAACAATAAATCGCATAAATAGTTATGTAGTTGCATTTTCATCACCAACAATTATCTTTGAAACGTTACACAACCAACCTGTTCTGTGATGTTCTTCCGGTCCTTCAGACTAATTCCAAGTCCGAGTTCTGTCACATTGCCTTCAACAGGAATTATCTTTTTATAGAATTCCGGTTTCTTCTTTCGTAATTTTTCAAACACCTGGAACCCCAAAAAAGATGAATATATCTATTGCTAATCGAAATAGCGTTATCAATATAATGCGGCCAAATAAACTTGCCGGAACCTGAGTTTTTCCAGATATTGGAATTATTATCAACGAGATCACACGTCTGGGCAAAGGTTTCTCCTTCGTCCTTCGAATTCTCACGATTTTGTGCACGATTCGTGCAGTTGGGTTTTTTTGTTTTGAGATTGTTACGTCATCACTTTCGGGGTCTGCCTCGACTTCTACGGTCGTCATATTGTGGCACCCAATACGTAGCGATTTGTGCTCATCGACTCCCGTTTTTTCTTTCGGCTGACCTGAGTGCTCAAGCCCACTTTCATTTTGCGAGTAGCAGTCTTCGAAAGTTATATAAAAATCCCTATGAATAACCCTTTCGATTGCAATCATAAAAATACTTTTACATAAAAAAATATTTTTCAGATTTTTGTGGGTTAAATTCACGGTTGAGGCAGGCCATTTTTCAAAAATCTGTGGATGAAGTTCTACTCATTTTTTAAAATGAAATAAAGTCTTCTCTAAGTAAAGTCTTAAAAATAAGTAGAAATTTGTCCTATCTTCTATATTCAAAGTACTTCCCCTTCTTGAGTCATAGCCGCGGACGGCCCTGTATGGCAAATCGGCCAACTGTTAATAACAACAAAAGAGTGTTACAATCAATTACGTATAAAAATTAACTTACTGGGTCATCGGAAAGTCGTGTGACTCGTTCGTCAATTGTTTCTTTTTTCTTCGGTCGCAGTAACATGTAGATTTTCTCTATGTCACATGACCTG
Source organism: Aproaerema taeniolella (assembly GCA_949987775.1). Lineage (NCBI taxonomy): Eukaryota > Metazoa > Arthropoda > Insecta > Lepidoptera > Gelechiidae > Aproaerema > Aproaerema taeniolella. The sequence continues at coordinate 21,210,646 of OX465250.1, forward strand.
AAATTAATTAAAGTTTTTTTTAATAAGGTACACTTGAAAAAATCTTGATTCTATTTTGTTTGTAAAATACCACTCTTATCGTGACACTCTACTATTTAATAAAGCTTATAAATATATAATCTTTCCGCCCGGGACTTCATTCTCGTGGAAGTTTAAGCAAATTATGTAGCCTGTGTCTAAGCTACATCATTGCGAAGTCTTATCAATATCCGCTTAATAGATTTTTCATAAACATTCATCTATCCATATTTTCATCCTTCCATACTAACAAACTTTTGCATTTGGTGGCAACGAATTCCAAGCTGAGCCCTCATCGCCTCGCACAGACTACACTCCAAAAATGAAGTAAATTTATATTCCAAGTTTCATCACAGTTACGAATTAAAGTGAAACAAATACTCTAGAAAAAACACTTTAGAATATCTTTGTAGAGTATAGAGGTATAGTCGTATAATTTTCTTCTTCCTTGCAATTTATCTTTTTTTTTTTTAAATCCCTCTTTGTTCTTTTCTACCAAACACCATGATCCTGAATTATGCAGATTTTTAATAGGTATTTAAAAATTATGCATTTTATTGATTTATAATTAGTTTATCGATTTTGTGTTTCACGATTTTATTGCATAGCTTTATTAATAACTGGTTTTTTTCATATTATATATAGTGTAGTATTCTTCTCTTCCTGTATTTTAGTTAGTTTATATTTCTTGTTTTATTTGAATTCAATTCAATTTCTTGTCTATGGCTCTCCTTTGTTGATTAGGCCAATGTCAGGTTCCAAAAAAGGTTTCAGTTTTCTTGGGAGAGTCCAATTTACTCGAGACTATTACAGGCGCTATGAGCGTGCAAGACTTTAATAAAATTAAATAAAAAACTGTTTTTCGAAGCTAAGCTGTTGATTAACTAACTTTGTGTATGAAAAATACAATCATTGTCACAGGGGTCATGTCATTGGTCTGTCATATAGCCGTTGACATTGAATCCTATGTCTTTGGTTACTCTCTGTCTTTGGTTGATGGCATCATTCCTTGTCGTTGGCGTCTAAACCATTGACATAGAATGATGGTTCAACCGCGATTCATATTGTCTTTGGTATCTGCCACCTATTCTTGTCAATCTTGACTTCTATTTGAATTTGAAATCAAAATTGGAAATCGTGAGTTTCGCGAACGATTTTCTGTTTACCTTTTGACGGCTGAATTTTAAAAGGTCAGTCTTCCTTCATCTCTCACGTGGGATAGAAGGACAGGACAGCTACCTTACTGTCTCAAGGCCTCCCTGGGCCGCAGCACGGCCCAGGGACTTTGCCCAGGCGCGAACCCTACGCTACAACAAATCTCGTATTTTTCCCTAAAGTGGTAGGCGCGTGTGACCTACGCCACAATAGTACTCAACACCTAGTATTTTCTCTAAAGTGGTAGGCGCGTGTGAATTCACTCCACAGTTCCCTCTTTTGCCACTGTACCTCGCGTGGGGCTCTCAAAAACTCCAGCCTCCTCGTACCTCCGGCTGGAAGCCGTGAGGGCAGTCCTATCCTGCCTCCGGCGAGGAGCCGTGAGGGCAGTCCTATCCTGCCTCCGGCGAGGAGCCGCGAGGGCAGCCTTCTCTTGCTTCCGGCGTGGGCCGTGAGATCTGCTGCAGACACCACCTCAAGCGCCGAGTAACCGGCGTAACACCATCAAGACCTCGCTCTCCTGGCTTCGGCTACGTCGTCCTACTTAAGTCGAACTTTTGTTTTCCCTCAGCTACCTATAACTCGCCAGTGACGTTAGGGAGGCAGGACCCAAAACTTGTAATATTAGGCTTTACATACAATACATCTGTTCTCTTGTATCTACTCTCTTTCTCTACTACCTCTAACCTTTCACTCGACCTTTCCCTATCTACGTCTAGGGTCTTATATCTATAGGACCCTCGACGTAGCCTACCTCGACTACTGTTCACTAGGTCCTTACGGCTCTGCTGTAAGGCGAAGTGCAACATAACAATAGGTATATATATATTTATTCATAAAACAATTGCCACAATAAAACAATTTATTAGCATGCGTGATCAAACTTTGCAACCTAAATATTGTACGCCGTAACTAGCATATCGAGTAAAATAACATCCGTATTTTACTCTCGAGACACAGTAAAGATATTTGATTTGAATGCAGAATCCACTATCAGTAACCTCCTAGTTTACAAAAATTATATATGCAAAGCCTTTAATAGAACGGGCCAAGTAGACTTTTTATACAGATTTTTCCAAAAAAGTTTGTCACCACACCAGGTTCTAGACAAAAGGCTGTTAAAAAATTTCACGTCTCTCCTTGTCCAAATCAAGTCCGGAGTACCGCAGGGATCCCATCTTGGGCCATTTTTCTTTAACGTTTTTGTTAATGACCTCGTCAGTCAACTGACCTGTCAGTGCTTGCTATATCCTGATGATCTAAAAATATTCATAACTATCCAAAACGCCACAAATAGACAAAAAATGCTCAAAGCGACCTAGACACTAACTATTTCTTAGAATTGATTAACTTGACTGTGTATTTTAGTATTTTTAAAACGCTTACCCGCGTGAGGAATATTCACAAAGAATTTTTAGGGAAAGAAAAATTTTCGGCGCGAATGGGACTTGAACCCACGACCTCAGGACTCGGAGGGGTCGGGGGAGGGGTCGTGGGTTCAAGTCCCATTCGCGCCGAAAATTTTTCTTTCCCTAAAAAATATTTGTTGACTGTATTGTATATGTCATATACCTAGATGGTGGTGATGCCTTTTTTCAGTAGGTCACGGATTAGGTCTGAGTACGTTCGCTTAGACAGAGGTATACCCACCTGAGTAGCTTCTCAACAAGCTGCTTGCCGAGGAAGCCGGACCCGCCGGTGATGAAGACGACGGCGCCGGCGTAGAACTGCTGCACGGTGGAGTTGCCACGCTCGATCACCTCGTCGATGATTCTGCTTCGCGCCACTTCTGCTGCTTCGAACGCCAGCGCTGAGTCCATTATTAAGCTGCACGATTTTCATATCTATAAATTTAAGGTTAAATTCTCATTTTGTTATTACTCTGTGATCATTGATAGTTAAGGATTTTACTATCAATGACTACCGAGTAATCTTGTACTCTCTTTACTCTACTATTGCAATAAGACGTCTGCGCGATCTTTAAAAAAATATATATTGATGTCGCAGGGACATTTGGAAACCAGGTATAGTCACATACACCGGTTATGGAATAGCAGAGTCTCCCAACACAAGAGATTCTTATCACTAAAAAAATAATTAATTTAAAAAATAAAAACCCTACTGCGTAATAAAAAGTGAAAATAAAAAACAAGTAAGTCCATTAATTAACCTTTGGCGCATATTTCAGCTTTCTAGGTACAAGGGTTTGGGCTGGGTCAGTGAGTCAGGACAGGACCTCCAATTTTACAAATATATTAAGTATGAAAGAAAGGTAGGTTGCAGTTAGGTAGAGACAACTTCGAGCGGGAAATCACCAGAAGAGTGCAGCTTGGCTGGGCAGCATTTGGGAAGCTGCGTCATATCTTTTCGTCGCCACTCCCGCAGTGTCTAAAGACCAAGGTCTTTAATCAATGCGTCCTACCAGTCATGACCTACGGAGCCGAAACGTGGAACATGACAGTGAGGTTGGCCCACCGATTGCACGTCGCTCAGCGAGCAATGGAGCGCTCCATGCTCGGGATCTCGCTAAGGGATAAAATCCGAAACGAGGTCATCCGACAGAAAACCGGAGTGATGGATATTATCCAAAAGTGTAGCAAGCTGAAGTGGCAGTGGGCTGGCCATGTCTGTCGCAGAACCGACGAGCGTTGGAGTAGACAGGTTCTCGAATGGAGACCACGTCTTGGCAAACGTAGTGTAGGACGCCCCCCAGCCAGATGGTCAGATGACCTAAAGAAGATAGCGGGTAGTGGCTGGATGAAAACAGCGGAGGATCGTGCAAAGTGGCGCACCTTGGGGGAGGCCTATGTTCAGCAGTGGACTGCAATAGGCTGATATGAATGAATGAAAAAAAGGAAATTAATTTAAAAAAATAAAAAAACACGACTGCGTAGTGGAAATTGAAAAGTAATAAAACAAATAAGTCGAGACTTTTGTTATTGAATATTATTGAATAACATAACGATTTTAACAGTCGGGACCCATCAAAATTCCGTATTAAAAGCCTATATTTCAGTGAAAATCGTTACTAACCAACTTTAAATCGTTATAGATCCTAAACGGTAATTCTGATTGAAAAACGACATGAGAAACCTAAAAATGCTGTTAAAATTGCTTTCTAATGATACCCCACTTGACATGGTTCGTCGATTATTCTTTTTTTCTTTTTCACATTATGGCGTCCAAAATCGGCAATTTTGATTTTTCCAAATTTTTGTATTTTATAATATTTGCGCCGCCATCATGACGAATCCAACGACGTATCATTTATCACAATGGGCCCACGCGTTTGGTCTTAATAGTGCCACAAAGGTACAAACTCACATACATACATACATACTGCAGCATTTCTGCTTGCGATCTTTTTTATGTTCTTTCCGGTCTAGTTTTCTTTTTAATTCAATTTATTTCAAAATTTTAGAATTTGCTTGATTTTTGCTTTTTGGTTTGGGATTGAAGTTGTCAAGGTTTTTTTTTTTTTCGATGATGGAGAGTTGGTAAAAGTAAGTCTATTTTGTAGAAATAATTAAAATATACTATGCATTTGAATAAACTGAAAAATTCTGAAAAATATACTATGCATTGAATAAACTGAAAATTAATGTTATACAGAAAAGTTTTGTGAAAATTTGGTTCACGAGTGGCAAAACAACAATAGCAAATTTCATATCAGAGTCTATTAAGTTCAAAGAAGCTGATCCACCCAGGCCCACGCAAGGAGTTAAGATAGTAGAATTCGAGCTATCAGGATTAAACGTTAATGTGAATCTAGCAACGTAGACATCGTGTTATGGGATTGCAGTAGAGACCACAGTTATTTTAAGACAACCTGATCCAACCACATCTTCGTTATGGATACCCCGGCGGCCCCATGAAGACCTAGTAGTTAAGTCCCATACCTATTAAATTTAGTAAAGCCACAAGATTCGATTGTAAGTTAAAATTAGTTTTCTAAATTTACCAGTGGCGTGCATTCCATACAAGCAGAAAAGCAGTGCCTACCCTAGGCTTTTCAAGGCAAAAAAATACAAAAATTAAATATTATAATGTACCTAGTGTGTTTATAAGTTTTGAGACGAAATAAAACTTTAATAAAAAAATAAACAATGAAGATATATTTATAGAATTTGTAGAAAATTATAAGCGGATTATGACTAAAAATTAGAAGTAATAACTATTCGAAATGGCCACCTCTATTCTTACTGCAAGCCCTTAGACGTTCGGGCCACTCATCAATCGCGGCACGAATCTTTTCTAGAGGGATTCGCTTCGCTTCCCTGACAAGGGCTCGTTTCAGGGATTCCAGGTTTGGGTGGGACTTTCGGCAGGCCCTGAGCTCTAACTCAGTCCACAAAGAATAGTCAAGCGGGTTGAGATCAGGACTGGAAGGGGGCCATTCTTCCACCGAGATGAACCCCGGTACATTTTCCCTTAACCAGGCTTGAGTCGTTTTTGCTTTATGGGACGGCGCTGAGTCTTGCTGGAAAATCCATTCCTTGCCCTTGAATAGGGTCTCAGACAGGGGCTTCACGACAGTCTCCAAAATATCACTTTGATAATTTTTTGCTTTGCTCTTGACCCCTTGTTGGCAAAAATGGAGCGGAGTGACACCTTCATATGAGACCCCCCACCATACCATCACACTAGCTGGGTGATGGGCACGCGAGACATTCCGTGCTGAAGCTGGAACATCCTTGCTACTTTTGGCATAAACTTTATTGTTTTGACGGTTAAACTTTTCTTCCACCGTAAAGATTTTTTCATCTGTGAAGAGTATCTTTTTCGGATCGTGCCTCTTAAGCAACATTGGACAACGTTCGCGTCGTAATTTGCGAAGGCGTTCGTTTAGGAAATGAACTTTTCTACGACTGTACGCCTTTACCTTGAGATCATATTTCAGTATCCTGTTGATTGAAATACGCGATATGTTAGTCTGTAGAGCAAGTTTCTTCTGGGTGCGGCATGGATTTCGGCGAAGTCGCTCTCTTACCATTTTGATATTCGCAGCCGTCCTTACAGACCGCGGTCGACCACTTCTTTGCCGATCTTGTAAAGATTTTGTATCCTTGTAACGTTTTATAGTGTAATACACAAAGTTACGACTGATTCCAAAACTTTTAATTTCACGAAAAATCTCCATTGGTTTTTTTCCCGCCAAATGAAGCGAAATACAAGTCGCACGTAATTCTTTTGTTCCCTCCATATTGAAAAAAATAATATCAATGAATAATAAAAACCAAGCGGACAGACGTAAAACATTCCAAATTCAAATTTGGAAAAATAAATTCTCAGCTGCCAGGTACAATTTTTCATTTATTTTTATTAAAAAGTTTGTCTCAAAACTTATGAACACACTAGGTACACCAACGATCACAGATCTTTGTGAAACGAATAAACGTTTTCCGAAATGACGCCATCTTCATTTCTCTAACCTTTAACTTTTCAAAACAGCGCCATCTAAACTTCTAATACTGAACTAGTAAGAGCCCTCGTAGGAGCGCGGATTTGCCTTTCTAATTATTCGTTAAAAGCACTCGTTTGAAATGCCTTTTTTGTTGAGGTTTTGTGTTGAAATGGGGGCTTCTGATTGGCTGTTTCGCCTCCCCCGCCAAATATTAACAAACTGATTGTATGGAGAAAAAAGCTCTGCCTATAAAGCGATTCTACCAAATTGAGAAGTGTCAATATTCGGTAAGTTTGAAATGGCTGTTATAGATTTTTAATTTTGCGGCCTTTTTGTCTTATTGGATGCATTCAGCCATATTGGTTTGTTTTTGTTTTGCAACTACGTAGGTACGAAAACTTTTGCAAATTATTGTTTTATCAGTTTATAGTGATTGTTAGATATTTGTTTAGAACAAAATGAGTGCAATAAGTTGTGAAAAGTGTGGTGATGATGTTTGTTTGCCTAAACTGCGTAATTTTTCAAGTTTACCTTTTCAAGAAAAAGTAAACATTACTTATCGCAAAAGGCTGATAGGTACGTGGATTTGACGCAAAAAAAGGTACCGCAGTAAGACATTACTAAAATATACTATATTCATTATTGGTTCACGGGTTGTGTGCATACTAACCGCTTAATTATTTTGTTTTCTGTGCATTTTGTTTTCAAACTGTTATAAAAACGTATGGAACGGCGCAGGGTTATTTTGATTTGAATAACCTTAATACAGCGATTAAAAAGCATGAGCTTTCTGAAAAACATCTCAAAGCTAGGTACGTTGAAAGTTTTTTCGTTTGTCAAAAGTCGCATAGAAACGAGTTTGAGCGGTCAATTAAAACTAGACAAGTTCACTGCCTACCTTGCCTAAAATTTCTATGCACGCCACTGAAATTTACCTGTTCTTCTTCCCAAACTAAACCTCCAATCATTGATAGGCTACCCTACTATCTTACTGTTAAGTTTTTGTTTTTTTTTTTAAATTTTGTTGTGTATTTATTGTTTATCCCTTTTGGTCCCGATTTCGAATTTTTGTAGTGTTTTTTATTTAATTAAACCCTTGTTTTTTTTTATATAAATCTCGTCTACTTTATTTTTTTGTTGTGTTTCGGCGGTATCTTTATTCTAAATTTATCGCTGAAGATCTGGCGCCCGAACAGGGACATGATAAAATTGAATGGCCAGATTCTGCACGAGCAGCTTTTGAAAAATTAAAGAATGCGTTGGTTGATACTCCAGTTATGTCTTGTCCTGATTTCTCAAAGCCGTTTATCTTACAATGTGATGCATCCTCTGTTGGTTTAGGTTCAGTACTTTCACAGGAGATAGATGGTGTAGAGCATCCTATTGCATATCACTCGCGTTTGTTTTCGAAAGCAGAGAGAAACTACAACACAACTGAGCGTGAACTCCTGGTCGTCTAGCGCGCTGGGCGACCATTATTTCTCAGTATACCTTTGACATAATTCATAGAAAGGGTGTTCATAACGTTGTACCTGATGCACTGTCACGTAACCCCATAAATGTGGGCATTATTTCCTATAATGGGGGTATTTTTAACACTTCTGATCCTTGGTATAAAAAGATTTATGATGGTGTTTCTAACAACCCTCAGATGTTTCCTGCGTATGTTATTAATGACGGAATACTTCTCCGTAGGATGTCTTCTGATTTTCCGTTGTCTGAAGACCCATGGCGGATAGTATTGCCTTCAGAACAGTATCAAAACGCAATTTCTGAGGTACATAACGAGTTACCTTCTATTCACCCAGGTGTTAATAAAACTTATTATAAATTAAAGTCCCTTTATTATTGGCCAAACATGTTTCATATTGTCTCAGAAGCGCTTAGAACTTGTGAGACTTGTAAAGCTTTTAAGATCTCAAATACTCAACCCCGAGGCCACATGTTGTTTCCTAAAGAGGTTACAGCACCGATGCAATCGATCTCTCTCGACATTATTGGTCCGCTACCGCTGGCGTATTATGGTTATCGCTATATTTTAACTATAGTTGATGTATTCACTAAATACGTCTGGCTAAATCCTTTAAAAAGGGTAAATAGTCAAGCGATCGCTACCATACTTGAGAGGGATATCTTTTTGTGCTATGGTGTTCCGCCTACGTTGTTATGTGATAATGCAACAGTTTTTCATAGTAACCAGTTTCGTACATTTTTGGCTTCCTATGGTATTCCTTCACCTTATTATACCCCTTATTATTCCCCGCAGGCAAACCCTGTTGAACGCTATAACCAGTCGGTGGTCACTTGTCTTAGTATTTTAGTTGAAACTGACCAGCGAAGTTGGGCCAAGGTATTACCCAAAGTGAAATTATATTTGAACTCATGTATAAATATGGCAACTGGATTTTCCCCCAATTTTCTGATGTTTGGAAGAGAAGTTCATTTAGATGTCAGTTCACGGCGTGTAGGCGAGACTCGAGGCGTTGATTTAGCTGAGAGTCGCGTTGAACGTGCGGCTGCGCTTTCTTCCCTTGATCAGGTTTTTGCTAGGGTTTCAGATAGTCTTTCGTTGGCGTTTTTACGGAATGCGAGTTATTATAATAAAAGTCGTAACCCCCTCATTTTAGATGTCGGTGATATTGTGTGGCGTAGGAACTTCTCACGTTCGTCTGGTGCTGACTATTTTTCGAGTAAATTTGCACCCAGATTCACTAAGTGTCGTGTAGTTCGAAGAGTTTCCCGTCAGGTCTATGAGTTACAGGATGTCAATTCTCCTTCCTCTGGTACTTATCATATTAAAGATATACTCAAATAACGTCTTTTTTTCGTCGTTGGTTAAAGTTTTTTTTTTTTTTTCCTTTTTGGTCGTCTTTGGGTCTATATCTTATTGCCCTTAGACAAAGATTTTTTTTTTTCATTGGTCGGGTGAGCTGTACAGCCATTGTTGCCTGTCATGTTTGATTTGTTCGATTTTTTGTCTTTGAGATCAGTGTTCTTTTCCAAAGACATTTTATCTTTTTTTTGCTTTGTCAATTTTTTTGCTTTGTGGTCTTACATTTGTGGACGTCATAGTTGAACTATATTTATGGTATGGTTTTGCATGGCCATTATGGTGGCAACATAGACATAGAAGATGGTAACCATTATTTTTGACTGTCAAGTCCGAGTTGACTGACAGTCCATTATTTTCTTTGAAGTCTAGGTCTGTGGTGTTTGCTATTTGTCGTCAGTTGTTGACATTTTGAAAGTTTTACGAAACTTTTACGTAAATTATTACGTAATAGGTAATTAATTTTTGTTGTTTCTATTGTTGTTACCTCTTAGTGTTAGTTATTTAGGGCTAGTTTTTATTGTTGAGTCGTATCGTTTGAGATTCCCGGCTGAGTTTTTTTCTCTTGTAACTTCTTGGTATTGCTTGCGTGTTGTTCCTAGTTGGTACTTACTTGAAAAATAGCTTTGGATGTTGTTCCCAGTTACTCTCTTTTTAGGTTAATTAGTTTGTTGTGATGTTTTGTGACATTGCACTTTTTGTGAATTTCGTGATTTTCAATTCGAGTTAGTAAACTTTGTTGTCATCGCGTATAAGTAGTTTTAATTAATGTTTTTGTTCTACTTATGTTAATGCGCGATTATTTGTTGTTGGTATTATTTAAGTATCTTTATTTAATATCAACCTTTTCTTTTTTAACAGGGTTTAATTAAACTTAAACTTTTTACTTAACTTAAACTTAAATTTAACTTCAACTTAAACTTTAAATTAACTTCAACTTAAACTTAACTTCAACTTAAACTTAACTTAACTTAAATTTAATTTATTTTTCCATATAGGGTTGGCAAAATTTTTTTTTTTTGGGTATACAGGGTGTTCAAATTTTTATTTTTTTTGTAGAAAGGGGGTGTTGCAGCATTTCTGCTTGCGATCTTTTTTATGTTCTTTCCGGTCTAGTTTTCTTTTTAATTCAATTTATTTCAAAATTTTAGAATTTGCTTGATTTTTGCTTTTTGGTTTGGGATTGAAGTTGTCAAGGTTTTTTTTTTTTTCGATGATGGAGAGTTGGTAAAAATAAGTCTATTTTGTAGAAATAATTAAAATATACTATGCATTTGAATAAACTGAAAATTAATGTTATACAGAAAAGTTTTGTGAAAATTTGGTTCACGAATGGCAAAACAACAATAGCAAATTTCATATCAGAGTCTATTAAGTTCAAAGAAGCTGATCCACCCAGGCCCACGCAAGGAGTTAAGATAGTAGAATTCGAGCTATCAGGATTAAACGTTAATGTGAATCTAGCAACGTAGACATCGTGTTATGGGATTGCAGTAGAGACCACAGTTATTTTAAGACAACCTGATCCAACCACATCTTCGTTATGGATACCCCGGCGGCCCCATGAAGACCTAGTAGTTAAGTCCCATACCTATTAAATTTAGTAAAGCCACAAGATTCGATTGTAAGTTAAAATTAGTTTTCTAAATTTACCTGTTCTTCTTCCCAAACTAAACCTCCAATCATTGATAGGCTACCCTACTATCTTACTGTTAAGTTTTTGTTTTTTTTAAAAATTTTGTTGTGTATTTATTGTTTATCCCTTTTGGTCCCGATTTCGAATTTTTGTAGTGTTTTTTATTTAATTAAACCCTTGTTTTTTTTATATAAATCTCGTCTACTTTATTTTTTTGTTGTGTTTCGGCGGTATCTTTATTCTAAATTTATCGCTGAAATACATAGGCTGATAAACACATTACCTTCATTTGCGTCGCGCAGTCGGGTAAAAAGAAGTGATTCTATAAGAAGTAAATGTTTGATTTGATTTTTTAATTTTACTGATTCGAAGCCCAAACCCAAATACATACTGACTGATATACTTACTGAACTTGATTTTTATTTCAGTAGATACTTGATTTGACGTAAACAATAACATTGACAGTGGCAGATTTACACATTTGCCGCTAGAGTATTCATTTCCGCATCTACTGACCTCTACAACTCAATAGCCCAGTTCACAATCATTCTGTCAACAAATATTTATTTGATTTGTGCACTGTGTTGTTCTCATTACTTCAGATTTTCCCCATTATAAGTATGATTGTAATTTATGAACTTCAAGTTTTTAGACAAAACATGATATGCCAACCACGCATGAACGCCATACGATTAAATCAATAAATATCTAATATGATTGTGGTGTGAACGAGGGGATCGATATGTCGTTTTCTTGGTTATTTTAACAACTCACGATTTAGTGAAGATAAAACAAGAAATAGTTTTTTCTAAGCTAAGAAAAGCTCAATTATGTACTACTCATAAGGTAGGATAAGTTTTTATAATATTTTTATAATATTTTATAATATTTTTATTAGGGCATATATAAATTATGTTTATTATTATTTATATTTAGTTTCGTAAGTATAATGTTTATAATTTATTATTTCATCTTTCACCTCGGATGAGGTGTGCACCTACCACTCATTCTCACCAATCACCCTAAGGTTGACTGGTAGATAATGCCATTGGGCATTAAGTCCGCCCTTGTACTTTTAGTGCATTAAGTTAAATAAATAAATAAAATAAATAAGGTATTTCTTAATGAACAAAATAATGAACACTTTTTAAACATATCTAAATCAATAAAAAATATTGCACTTACACATTAAAAACAATACAAAAATATCCCAATATGTTGTCAATCTGATTCAAGACGACAATTAAATTCAATTTGAGCAAACGGTGATGTTATTCACTCTTGTGCCGCAACCCAAGTGTCAAGTCAAAGTAAAAAAAAATAGCTCTGTTTCATAGAACATTCAGAATGATACCTAAAATAAGTCAAAGTAGTGAATTACATTAGCATTTTTAACTTTGCGCTAATTCGCAAAAGTGTCTTAAATACGTAGTACATTTTTTGACATTGTACATGTCTTTTCGTTCGCTCCAGTATAGGCTCCGATTTCACGAAAAAGTGCGATCCCCTTATATCTCGGAGAGTTGTGAAGATATGATATTCAAAAAACTCAAAAAACGCATATTCACGAGAGCTGTTAGGTGCAAAAATAACAAACAAAAACGAAAAAAGTTACGGTCGAAATAGTGGAAAAAAATTATTATTTTTCCGAATTTTTGATTTTGGCGCTCGATATTTTGAAAACGAAGAATGATATCAAAAATTTGAGAAAAACTCCTTTGGAGAATTTAGTCAGGCTCTAATTGTATTTTAGCCTAAAACAAAGACGGTCGGGTTAAGGGTTTGCCCTGTAGCCTAACCTTTTTGAAAAAAGTCAAAAAATTAGAACGATATTTTTTCCAATTCCGTAGATGCATTTCCAATGTGCTCGATAGTCGTGTGAGGCACGAAATCTGTGAATGTTTTTTATAAAAATAAAAACATTTTGATTGAATTATGTGAGTGGACCTAATAACATTTATTTTAGATATTTAGTAATAATTTTTTTCTGTAAGATAATCTTACAGGGAAAAATATTTTTTTAACTATTCATAAATTAAAATAAAAGAAACCGAAGGTCATTTAAAAACCAAATGAGACCTTGTGGCCATGTAACGCGTGGGTTTTTAAATGACAGCGTTTTATCAAACAATAAAACGCTTATTAAATAACTTACCATATTCAAAGCCTAATTATATGCTTCTCCTTCTCATCTACTACTTCTACTCGAACCCTTCGCTCCAACTTCGATCTATCCCTGAATATGCCTTCACACTCCACTAACTTTTTCATTTTCTCCTTCACCGTCGAAGCCATCCGGCTTTGGAACTCCCTCCCTGTCTCCATAAGATTTGCCCCCTCCATAGATTCCTTTAAAACCCAAATTAAATCCCATTTCCTTTCCGTTCCCGCTCCCTAGCTATAGGCTCTTGATTCACTGTCTTTGCTTCTATCCACTTTACCAAGCTTGTTTTGTCCCTTACATTTGCTTCTCGTATGTATATATAGATGTATGTTATATTGATTTTATATATTTATTTATATATAATTATTATATGGAGGAATGTGAAGTGTGTGATGACATCGCGCTTGACGGCGATAGTGATACAATCTCGGTCATTAGCGAAGGCACCCTTTCTGTCAACTCAGATACGCTAACCGCCTCATCGGCAGATAATTTTTGCGAGATTATCGAACATAAGGCTCAAGTATATAATACATAACGGTGAGTATCTACTTGGTGGGAATTTGTTAAGGTAGTTGGTCCGGCCAGTCGAAAGGGCCAAGCACGCCCGGTCTGCACCCATTAGTAAAGTATGATATGGAAAATTAGTCAGTCGAAAGAGCCCCGCACGCCCGGTCTGCACCTTGTTGGTATAGGTATAGTGTGAAAAAATGTGACCAGTCGGAGGGGCCGCGTACGCCCGGTCTGCGACCTATTTGTTTTTAGTTATGTTGAAGCTGGTTGATGGGGCCTCGCACGCCCGGGCCAAGCTATTTAAAATGTCAGTTAGTCAGGAATTGACGAGCGAGTGTTAATTTTATCGTTTCTTTCGGATGGTTCCGACAAGAATATCAGTGATTAACAGCGCACGAGGCCGCGCGAAAGTCAGAGTTGGCCGTGACGGCGCATGGACATCGAGCGCCATCTAGCGCACCCATTCAATACTCATTCAAATAATTGCGCGCTTTAAATGTCAAAGAGATTTAGTTCCCAAACGTAACACCGAGCGCTAGTGTGGTGGCTGATTGCAGATTGTTCAGTGCAGTCAAAAAAAAGGAAAGGTAGGTCGATAAAAGTGGTCGATTGGTTTGAATCTGGACAGTTAATTTTCCGACGTGACAAAGAACGGATCTCGCAGTTACGCTCGCGATTACGTGCTCGGTGGAACGTTATTTAACTACTATTTAAAGAATAATTGTACATAGAAATTCTATAATTAAAGGAGTGATTGTAAAACTATACTAGAAGTGATCATTTCTTAATATCGTCTCCTCGCCCGTCAATCCACGCCCCATTATGTCCTCCGGCGGAGATGAAGAACCCGCATTGCCTACTGACGTCAATCCTGAGCCGACAAATTAATAAACTTCCAATTAATAAAGCATTAAATAAACTTCCTTGTACTCTTAATACTTATTTTATAGTAAATTTATAATCAAATGTATATAGGAAAGTCACATTATTTACCTTTTCAATCAAAAATGAAAAACAAAACATAAAGAAATAAGATACCTACTGAATGGAACAAAATAAGTAATTATTATTACGAAAATATTGTAACTATTTTGAAATATCGTTAAACATATATGATTCAATCATTTTAATAAGTATATAAAAATAAGAAAAATAGCGATGAAAAGAAATAACTATGCAACTTGGAAGAACTGAGTAATACTTTGTTCTAAAGAATGTGGTCTTACTTCTCCCACGTAAAACCTAGCGAACGTGTTTTGAGATCTCCAATTCCCTCTAGATAGGATTTCGTCCAACGGGTAGTTAAGCATCCAGTTCTTGGAGGCCACAGCGGACCTAATACTGCCTGCGGATGGTTCGATACCGGCTTCTTGTAAGAGTGATTTAACCCAGTTAGCTATCACGGTTCGGGTTGCGGCTTTGGGGGCGCCACGAACTGTTAGGAATAAGTTATTGATGTTGCACTTGTCTCTCGGGCTGTGATATGTGTTGAGATTAAAGCTAGAAAATAGAGTCAGTTGCCTTGTTTTCGGGATTACAAAGTAAGCGCCACCCTGACTGTCGATAAGATAAGATGCAGTATAGTGTCCAGAAAACTGCTTCTTTATCTGAGATCGTAAGATGTTCTGCGTCCACCGACAGAAGGGTCAGGTCGTGGACGCGTCGGCCTGAGCACAACAATAAGATGACTGCCGTGCGACGAGTGCACCCGAAAAGAGAGAAATTTGTGCTGAAATTATTTGCTAACCAAGCACTTGCTACATTGATATCCCAAATGAGGGGTTTTTGTGCCTTTGGTTTCTTGACTGATATAGATTTAAAAATGCGCGTAACAAGAGGGTGTTGACTAAGCTTATCAGAGTTGGTTGGGTTAGATAATGTTGCTACTACTGATCTGTGAAATTGAATTGTGTTGTAGGCGAAATTATGTTTTTGGAAAAGATCAGCCAGGAAACGTGCTAAGTTTGACCCGGCAGGGCACTGTATTCGGACATTTTGATCATGGGCTCATCGGCACCATCGCTTCCAAGCCGAAATATTTGATTTTTTTGTAGATTCTCGCCAGCTACTGTGGAGTAAATCCATTTGTTCAGCTGTCCAATCCGGAAGGGCTAGGTAAGGTAAAATATGGAAATATTTCCAACGTTAAGTCTTGAGTTTTGTGGGGAGGTAGTTTCGTTGCTGTGTCTATTAGCACCTTTTTCAAGTTCCAAATCGTGAATGCGGCTGCGATAGCTCGCTTCCTTAAGTCGGCTCGCCAAAAGGCCTTTTCCCATTTGGGGGCTACTATTAAGAATACACCCCTCGCGTTGTTCATATGAGCCAGTACTTTCGGGATTAGGAATGGTGGTGGAAATACCCAGGCCAGATTGTATTCCCATGTCCGTGAGAAGGCATCGGTGTACGCTGCCTCCTGGTCTCTGGAGTCTAGAGATACGTATGTCGGCACTACATGGGCACGGTTGGACGCAAATAGGTCGACTTTTGGCGTGCCCCACTTTGCAAACACTTTGTTGGTCAGGGGTGTCAACAGGTGCCACTCTGGATGGTGACACCCGCGGGACAGATTGTCCGCCTCTATGTTGTACCGACCTGGTAGATGGTGAAGTACTAATCGAATGTTGTATGCCTGAAACCAGGTACATGAGGTGCATTAGTGATTTTGACCGAGTTCCTCCTTGGTTTCGGAGGTATGATAATACAGTTTTGTTGTCAGACTGAATAGAGACTGAAGAGCCTTCCAGGGAGTGACTTTGATATCGTAAAAGGTAAAGGACTGCTAAAATTTCCTTGTTGTTTGAGTGCAAGGACACTTCTTGAGCGCTCCAGGTTGTATAAAATTGATTGTTGTCTAGCCGGGCTCCCCAGCCTGACCCTGATGGGTCGAAATGTAATGACTCACTTCGGGTGGGTGAAGACGTATTTTGAAGGTTGTGCAACCACCAATTTAGCTCCCCCAGAGCTTCTAGGGGCATTAAAAACTCCTTTAGGGGATCCTCGAACAGGACTGAGTTTGCAAATTCTAGAAGTTTTCGGAAGTGTAGACGTCCGTGTGGTATCACTAGGCTGGCAAAGTTTAGCAGTCCTATAACGCTTAGGACTTCTCGTAGAGATGATGTTTGTCGCATTATAGTATGTGATATTTTCATGTGAATTTATTCTTTCTTTGAAACCGGCAGTAGCACAAAATTTTGAGGAATTTCCCAAATCAGACCTAGGTATTTTATCTGTTTTTGGGAAACAAGGACGGATTTTTCGTAATATATTATCCATCTCAAGGATTCAAGTGTATTGATTGCAAAATGTTTTTGATCCTGAAGGAGTATCCTGTCTTGATGGCCAGAAGAAAATCGTCTAGATAGACCAATATTCTTATTCACTGTTCTCTGAGGTACTGAGCGACCTAGTTGGTCAATGAGGCAAATATTTTCGGTGCCGATGCTAGACCGAAGGGTAGGCACGTCATTTGGAGGACATTTTCCTCGAAAATTAGTCGTAGGAATCTCCTGTAACTTGGGGCAAATACTCAGCTGGAAATAGGCATTCGATATGTCGATTTTGCCTAGCCAATCGATCGGTTGTAGGAAGTTGTTGATGCTCTTTTCTTTTATTAGTCTGAACTTGCTTACATATACGTATTTGTTCAACTTTTTTAGGTTTAAAATAGGACGAGTCGAGCCGTCCTCGACTCGTCCTATTCTAAGGAACAGGCTTGATATAAAGCTGGGTGAGTTTTACTCGTTTCCCAGGACACCCATTTCTATCATTTCTCGGATTTGTAAGGACATTTCCTTTGTATGAGGGGTTTGGACACCCATCCTGCTGCGCGGGAGATAAAGAGGAGGTTTCGAGTAAAAAGGTATGCGGTACCCTAGTGATATAATTTGCAAAATTATAGGTGGGGCCCGTAAGCGCTCCCAAGTTGCTAATAGTTGTGTAGGCGACCCGCTTGAAAAGTCGAGTCAGAATTTGCGTTGTGATCTACCTCTGCAGGTAGGTGCTTGTTTGTTTGCTCTGACAGAGCAGTCATTTTGTGGCCTTAGTCCCCTGGGACGAAAAGGCTGGCCCTGCGCGGGCATACGATAAACTGGGAAAGGCATGGCAGCCTGATTGTAAGGTGGAAAAACTCTTTGCGCAGGAGGGTAGAACCCAGGATTGAACTGGTACATTGGCATGCCATGCGCTGGCGCCGGTTGGTTAGCAGTTGTATTGCCAAAACCTTGCATGCCTTGCGCAGGCATTTTATTCCTAGTCTGTGTAGCGTTAGCCTGCGCGGCCGACGATCCTTTCCTTTCGAGTTGGATGTAGACTGGGGTTTTAAGGGCCAAAAAATTTTAGACATTCCGCCTTGTTTTTCTGGGTTAGCCGTAAAAATATCTGATTTAAAGAGGTTTTCGCAAGATGGAGGGATTTTCCTTAAATAATTTCTAATAAACTTATCTTTTACAGAACGCAAAATAACATCGCGGCGCTGTTTCTGGCACTTCGCCGGCCGCTGCCGCGGCACGCTCGCTGCGCTCGCTCGGCTCATGCGTTGGGGGTCGCAGTTCTAACCTGTTTTTTTTTTTTTACTTGGGGAAATGCCCACGCATACCCCCCGCCGCATTCGCAGCAGAAACGACTCAACTGTGGTTGTGTTAAGCGGTTGTTGCATCAAGCAATCAGAGAACATATATTAATATTACGGATGTCAGTTAAACGCAAAAATGTAGGTACACTAAGCAGAGATTGATCCATTTGTGCATATTTTACTTTGACGTGTGTCAAAATCGTTATTTGATAAACTTACAGCCAGGCAGCGTAAGTTGATCAATTAGCTAAATTTTATTGCGTCAAATAATACATTTCAACTGCCGTGTATAATTTGCCGATAGTTGATAAACTACCTCAAAAATTGATAAACTTACGATTCTTATTATTTTCCGGCGACATATACAACATCTCACCATGTAAACATAGCCACTCGCGAGCTCTTGAACGTAAGACATTATTTGGTATATACACTTACAAGAAAAGAAAGTTCAGTGGTCAATCCCAAATCCCTTTTATCGAGATACCATAAACATGAACAAGATGTTCAACGCTGGAGGATTCCCTTTATTTTCTGAACCTTACCATGAGACCAGGGCCCAGTGGCTCCACTCTGTACTATCTACGATCGGAGTACCTGTCACTTTC
Organism: Aproaerema taeniolella; assembly: GCA_949987775.1. Lineage (NCBI taxonomy): Eukaryota > Metazoa > Arthropoda > Insecta > Lepidoptera > Gelechiidae > Aproaerema > Aproaerema taeniolella. Next base: position 21,229,544 of record OX465250.1, read on the forward strand.
ATCTGTATAGCACAACACAGAGATGTAATAGCACGGGTAAAGTAAGACTAAAAATGTCTGATTAGCGGCAAAATATGTTTTTAATTTTATTGATTACTAGCTTTTCGCCCGGGACTTCGTTCCCGTGGGAATTTTCCCGTCAATTTTCCAATGTTTTTAATAGTTATTCTGCTATTCGGGACGGAGAGAAATACAACAAATCAAAAACCATGGCAATCGGTCCAGCCGTTCTCGAGTTATAAGTGTTGTAACAAACACGACTTTCTTTTATATATATAGATATGTAATTTACAATAGATACCATCATAATACGTATTTTCTGAAAATTTAAATAAGCCGTCTCTAATAGTTTGAAAGATAGAGACAGACCAAACTTAAATATCAACCAGCGTCTGCCCTAAAATTCGTTCCCATGGGAACTCCTTTTAATCTTTTTTAGGTAAGCTTCCACAATAATTTAAGATCATCTTTGCAAAATTTCAAACTTATAGCTTCATTAGTTTTGAATTTAATCGCCTAGTTTGTAAAATGTGCACTTTTAAAAATTTCCCCCTGCCCATACTTCCCCCTGGGAGGGGGTAGGGCCCCTAAATTTTGGTAGGACTCGACAGATCCTCATTTCTAGTGCCAAGATAAGGTTATAAACAAAGTTTCATTGATGTACATACACTGGGCGTCAAAAATAAGTAGTACACTTTTCAAATTGCAATTACTCCTAAACTATAGTAGTTACACTTATGAAATAAAAAGCAGTTTATAGTAAACTTAACGAAGTTTATTAAAGTTATATTTTATTTGGCATGAATAAAGTTTCAAACTTAAAATTAAGATAAATACTAAAAAGTATCAATTTTTAACGATATGTCAACCACTTAATTTTCACGTTTTGGAACTTTTTCACAATTTAATAACTTGTGTTGCCGCCTCGGGCTCTAATTACAGCTTGGATCCGGTTTGGCATGCTGAACACTAAGTTTCGGAGGCGGTGTTGGGGAATATTTTCCCATTCTTCTATCAGCGCATGTTTTAGAGCCCTGAGTGTGGCAGGAGGTGGACTGCGCCTTCTGACTAGCCTCCCAAGCTCATCCCAGGCGTGTTCAATCGGGTTGAGATCTGGGCTTCTCGATGGCCAAGCCATCAAGTTGATGCCAACCTCCTGAATGTACTCTTGTACGTGGTGAGCAGTGTGTGGCCGGGCGTTATCATGCATTAGGATGGCTCCATCACCCATATTTATTAAATATGGCCCTGCATACTCGTTGAGGATCTCCGAGGCATATCTTTCACCAGTCAAAGTCCCATTTTCTATTACCACAAGCTCTGTGCGACTCTCTGAAGAGATACCAGCCCATACGTGTACAGAGCCCCCGCCATATTGGACTCTTTCCGAGATACAAGCTTGAATGTATCGCTCACCGGGTCGTCTGTAGACTCTCCGCCGTCCATCTGAAGTGTATAAAGAGAATCGAGACTCATCTGTGAATAAAACTCTAGCCCATTCTTCTTCGCCCCATTGTACGTGTTGACGGGCGTAGCGTAGTCTTGCTACGCGATGCTCTGTCTCAAGTTTGGGGCCATTTGCTGGTCTTAGAGGCTTCAGGTTAGCTTCAGCAAGTCTTCTTCTCACTGTACTCTCACTGATGTAGTCTGTTCGGGTCCGAAGAAGCTGTTGCTGAACCTCAACTGCATTAAGGTGTCGATTTCTTAACACAGTGGAAACAATAAAGCGATCTTCTCGGGTACTTGTGCACCTGGGTCTGCCATTACCTCGTCTCCTTAGATGGTTTCCAGTCTCTTCGTACCTTTGCTTTACTCGCTGAACCGTTCTTAAAGTTACACCCACCCTCCTTGCAGTACGACGCATACTGATGCCCACTTCGAGAAAAGCTAAGATTCTTGCACATTCTTCTGGTGAAAGAGGCATGATTAGTCAAATTTACTCTCTGAAGATACCTATGCTTTTCAATTACAATTGCTTTATCAGCAGCGAATGTGTCAAACACAAAAATCCTAAGTAAGACAACACCTTTCAACAGTTTAAAAAAAGTGTTTTTATTTATTCGTTTTTTTTAAAGTCAAGCATTATAAGTTCTTATAATGCATGAAGTTTTTATTGAATAAGATTAAATTTTCTTTTTAACCTTTTTTGTTTCAAAGGTCTAAGTTTTATAGTTTGGGAGAAATCGCAATTTTAAAACTGTACTACTTATTTTTGACGCCCAGTGTATTTCGCCTCCAAAATATGCTATTTTTCCCATGCTATAATGACATTCGACGCTATTCCGCTTATCAATGGCGTCTTAATGACAGTGGAATGACAACGGTGACAATTTTTTTCCGTTGGTGGTGAAACTAATAGACGGAGATCCCAGGGCCACCAGACCTTACTTATTTTCTCATTACCTAATGAGAAATAGTAGTTCTGGTACGTACTAGTAACGTATGAATACCAGCTTACCTGGGCCGACGGCCAATTTTCAGCTACCAGGTTCTGAAGGTTTTTCCAAAAATTACTCACTTGTCTTAAAGTCTGGCTGCTGATTTCTTATAGAATATAATTAATTAAATATAAAAATTAATGATCAACACCGCCAGACACTCTCAGTCGGCTATAATTTCTGCCAGACGCTTTACAGTTCGCAAGTAAATTATGCGATTATACCTATAATCTGAGCCGTGATTTTATATATGATGTTCTTATAGCACCCAGACAAGTAAGCAATTTTTGGAAATTAAAAACTTTGAATAACATTCGATTGCTTATAACTTTTAAACGAATGAACTGATTTTATCAAGTAAAGCAAAAACCATCTCGATTACGCGTCAAACAAAAAAAGTTACGATGCCACAGACAGACACACATACAGACATACAGATACACATATCAAACTTATAACACCCCTTTTTATCTCGGGGGTTTAAAATAACCACCATCGTCATTCCTGTTATTCAGACGATATGGTAAGTGGAATGGCCGCCCACTTGATTAATTTTTCAACTTAATTGTTGGTATGCGTGTACGTCAATGGATATTTACATTTATCGAGACTCATTAATTATTAATAGACTATTTGGTCTTCTTCTTATCGTGTAGGTATAGTCAAGTACCATAAGGTCAAAGATGAGGTCGACGAAAGGAGCGAGTTAACCCAGAAAATGCCTATAAAGGCGATGGTACTCCACGCACCGACGGAACACAGCAAGCGGTTTGGCGTCGGACTTCGGTAGGAGGGTGGTCGCGAACCAGACGGCCCTTTATAGAGCCTACCACACCGCATGAGACCATAGGACGACACTTTAGATTCAGAAAAAAATGAAGTGTCGTTGCCTGGGATGGATGACTAGGAAGCAGGTCTCATTTGTGACTAATCCTGGTGTCAGAGTTTTCAAAACCTTACAATGGCCTCTGACTTGGTACTTTTCTGACTATTTGGTACTTTCAAAGTTCGTAAGTCTGTCTGATAAGTCTGTTTTTTTTATGACCTTCGTGTATTTATACTGTGTTTTACCTGCAGATGGCCGGTTTGGTCGAGTGGTAGTGACGCTGCCTCTTCATCCACGGGTCCTGTGTTCTATTCCCGGTCGGAGCAAATATTTGTGTAAGTAGCAGATGTTTGTTTTCGGGTCACGGTTCGTGTCTGTCTTTGTGTATGTTCAAGGGAACTCACGACATAAGGGTACACTTTAGTGTGGGCCTTAAGGTGTGTAGTGTTTTCAGTTTTTTTTTTGTTAACATCAAAAGTTACACTTTGAACCTTCACGGTTTGAACACATAATTGAATACCAAAACAGGTCTAAATTTGCGTATATAGAGGTATACCTTTTATATTTTTACTTTTTTTCCCGAGATAATAAAAACATTATACGCGAATTATTAACCAACTTCAAAAAAAAGGAGGTTCTCAGTTTGACCTGTACTTATATATGTTTGTTTGTCCACGATTATCTACGAAGGTTTTAGTATTTTAATTGACTTCAAAAAAAGGAGGATTATCAGTTTAAACTGCATGTATGTAAAATAAAAATCTAAAATTCGCTTAAACTTTTCAAAGCTAACACTTCGTTTCATTAACCGACTTCAAAAAATGAAGAGGTTATTATTTGCAATAAAAAAAAAACTTAAAAAAAATAGAACCAACTTCAAAAAAGCGCAAAATAAATACAATATCATTTGATGTGCTATGTAGTACCTACCTACTGAGCTGTTTGAAGTCGGTGCGACTTCACCTTTTTTTTCAATGATGAAAAAGAAAAATAATGACTGAATAGCTGGCCAGCCACAGAAAAAAACATAATAGGCGGGAAAGTGCCATTCCGATCTTCATTTGTTTTTTCGAGTTTTAAAGTTTTGTAACTTTCGCATAGCAGCAATGAGTTCTGCTTATTCATGTTTTTATTTTTACTTTCTTTGTATTCGTAATGAAAAGCACAGTCGGGTGAAAGACTTATTTAGTCCCTCGAACTATTAGCTCCCTCGCTACGCTCGGTCACCAAACCCCGTCTCGGGCCTTAAATAAGTTGTTTTCACCCCTAAAATAACAATGTACTATTGTCTCTATTTTTCGGGGTTTTTTTTTGAAGTCGGTTTAATTTTTTCTTAATTTTTTTATTTATTTTTTCATTTTTAGTTTAAATAATACAAAGAACATGAGAAACATTGTAAGTGCCCATTTAATTTAAGGGTTTCCCTCGATTTCCCTGAGATTTCCTGTATACTCTTTCGAACAAAAAAAAATTTTGAAAATCTGTCCGTAAATGGCGGAGAAATCGGTGAATATCCATAAAAAATAGAATCTCCTTCGTTTTGGAAGTCGGTTAAAAACTACTGGACCGGTTTCCAAAATTCTTTTACGAATAGAATGCTACATTATCCCTAAGTAACATAGTCTACATAATTTTCCCAAATTTACTCGGGGACGAAGTCCTGGATGGAAAGCTGGTTTATTATAATTTGACCGCACAAAAAAAGTGCTGATACTGATAATTACCGTTAAGAGAAAAGGGGAGATTTGCATAGTTAAATAATATTTATTTTATACAGCAACAGAAAACTTAACAAATTTTTGTAAATACATTACAGTGGAAAGAAAGAGACGAAAACTTTTATACAGGATGGATCCGTAAATTGTCAAAATTACAAGATTTAGCCATTTGAACCAAAACTGTTTCTTCAAACCGACAGCCGTGCGATTCAAACCATCCTTTATGACATACTTCCTCGACCCTAAGACAATGAGCGTCAAGTATAGTTTCCAATCGATGCTGGCTATGTCACAGTTGTATATGACCCTGTCTTCTGGCGACAAGTTCCTGAACATTTGCAGCAAGTTCGTGTCTCTGATGTTCCATTCATTACTCATGAAGTATCCAAACACTTCGTTTAAGTTGCTTACTGTGCTAGACAGTTTTACCAACCTGCGGAAAAACGCAACGATGAATTTTCCGAATACGGTACGCAAAGACGACGTAGGTCTCGAAGTCTAGTCGCCTTCAGCTTAGTTTGCATGCCTACGTTTTGGGTGACTTTAACCCGTCGCGCGCTTGTTTACGCAGCGTGCGATACAAATCTTTCACACACGGGAGTGCAAAAATCACGCGAGGGTCAGTAGTTAGCGAAACTTTAGCCAGTGATGTTCCCCTCGAAACTTTAGCCAGTGATGTTCCCCTCGAAGCTGTACTGCTTTCAAAATCATTAAAATCAGTCCATCTATTTAGGAGCTACGATACAACAGAAAGACACACAGGTACACAGATATAGAGAAATAACACCCCTCTTTTTGTATCGGAGGTTAAAAAAGGAAATGTGGCGTTCTTGTACTTACTTAGTTTGCTTTCCAAGTAATTTCGATAAGTTATCAACGACATATGCCGGTATGTAGGCTGTCAGTAACGTCAGGGCTCTAAACAACGGTTTGTTACTGATTGTGATCATGCTTGCATGGTACATCGCTTTATCCGTCGGGAACTGTTTTATACTTTTGATCACGAAATCCGTCAATTTCTCTGAAAGAGACGTTACAACAACGTTAATTTCTTATATAGCACCAAATTATTGATATCCCACGGTAACATACTTAAGTATTTTTGTCTTCTTATCATCGTAATATCGACCATCTCAGTACAATAGAGATTTCACCACCCGTCTTACTACTACATAAAATAAATACTTAGTATGTTTGTATTTTTTTTAAATTGATAATGAAAGAAGATTAAAAGCTGGAAACTAAGTGAACGGGGCCCTGCATGCCTTTACCCGAGATAAAGGGCCTAGTTCATTTTATTTTGAACCTTATCACCAGAAGTTAAGAAACATACTGGATACGGAGATCATACTGTACCTACACTAATGTGTGGTAGTGAGAAGAATAAATGCCGTGAAAATGAGATCTTTGAGAAGCATATTGTGTGGTAAGAGATTGGTTGATAGGTTGAGAAATAGCGAGGTTCGAGAGCGATGTGGTAAATAAAATAGGGTGATGTCCTCATCACAGAGAAAGGAATAATGCGGTGGTTCAGACATGTGGAAAAAATGAGTGATAGTAGATTGACAGAAATGTACGGGCAAATGTAATTATAAGGGTCGGTCGAGAAAAGGCCGTGTTAGAAGTACCCGAATCCGAGTTTTATGAATGAGGTACTTGTTAGAGGAGGCAAAAGAGGTATTTTTGGATCGTACCGTACCAGAAGGCAATATCGGGTCTCTGGGATAAATTATTGGAAACAGTTTTGCATTGGACATTAAACGTACCAAAAGACAGTGCATTCCTCGTGGATGTGACGTTATATATCTTAATATCGGTATGGCCTTGCTGCCGCCTTACCACCGTTTCATGTGAAGCTGTAATTACCGCATTGTTCACCAGGTCCACTGGTACTATGCTCAGATGAATGTCGTTTTTGCCATACACAAGATGCATGACTCCCATTGCCATACCTATGATAAACTAAGGACAAAACAAAACTTTTTTTATTATCAAATATTGTAAAATGTGGTGAAAGAGGTTGGTGTAAACTTGATTGTTAAATATTAGGTGTTAAATATCTTTGTATTATTAGGATAGCTCACGTTCAGTTGCACGTAACATTCTATCACTTTCCGTCTTATTGCCGTTTACAAGGTCGGCAATTAATTTAAAGAATTTTTAACTTTAATTAACGTTTTTGCAGATAGGTACGTTGTATTTCAAAAGCTATGCATATAATTTTGTTCTTACTCCCATGGATCCAAAAGCAGAGTTCGCATCCATCCAACCTGCCGTAGGTTCTCGATGGGCACCGAAAACTGAAATTATAACAACATGATTTTTTTTATTTATAGTAGAAAAAAATCGTAAAGAACTTTCAGAACATATGGGTCCGTTCGATTCTCAATATAGTTGCATAAGGACATGGGAAAACAGACAGTGTAATATTTTTAACTGAGTTTTTGTCTATTAGTGCATACCTACCTACGGCCGGTCGGACGATGCAAATCGGAAGATCTCCAGACATAGAGAGCACTGCCTCCTCCGCAACAGCTTTTGTGAAGGCGTATGTATTCGGCCAGGTTTTAAGGAGACTGTCAAAACAAAAACACATCTGAATACCGTTCTACTTGAAGAATTGCGAGCTGAAAGCGAAGTAGTATTTTAAAATTGTGTTAACTCACTGTGGGGTCATAATCGTTAGCTGTTCATCATCATATCGTTCTATAAAGTCTATAAGGGTCTCAGGTAGCATGGGACACTCATAGAACTGCTCCAGAACATCATGATTGATTCGTGGTATTGTTGCGTGAGAATATGCAGTGGAAATGTGCACGAACGACCTGCCGATTAATCATTTTTACATCTTTACTATTAGTGTGTTACAGGTGTAGTGTGGTTCGCAAATGTTGTTATTATTCATCTTCTCGGTTTCTTCTTTGGGGTTTTGCACTATTTCTATGTCTATGGGTTTAAGATGACTTGCTTTTGACATCATAAAAAAATGTACACCTTGACTAGCCTCTATCTAGTAATTTAACCTACTTGATTTTTTTGCAATCTTTGCCAAGCTTCAGCACTTCTCTGGTACCACGTACATTGGTCATCGTCGCCAATCTTATATGCGCTACAAAATTGATGGTTGCTGCCGCATGGATTATAATTGTCACCTGTAATGAAATTTTATCTAATATCAGGGCGGCAATTCTACTAACAAATGGCGACTCACTGACAGTTGATTGATAATGGTGACCACTTCATCATTTCAGGTTGCAAAACATCAGTTCAGGTGGCAGCACCACTGCACTGCCAACTGAATGTTAATTTGCTTGGTAGTTTGCAACTTAACGTTCAATTTTCAATAGTTTTGAATTATTTCCTATGATTTATTTCCTCAGTTTCCCTATTTTTCGCGGATTACAATTCCTATTAGCAGATAACTACAAACGAAAATGTCATTCGTTTATTTAGATGATGTTTTGGTTTGTAAGTATTTTTGGGGTTCCGTACCCAAAACGGGACCCTATTACTAAGGCTCCGCTGTCCGTCCGTCCGTCTGTCACCAGACTGTATCTCACCAACCGTGATAGTTAGACAGTTGAAATTTTCACATATAATTGATTTCTATTGGTCCTATAACACTAAATACTAAAAATCAGAATAAAATAAATATTTAAGGGGGGGCTCCGATACAAAAAACGTAAATTTTTTTGCTCGTTTTTATAGATAAGTCTATCCGAGGGTTTATCTCATGAACCGTGATAGTTAGACAGTTGAAATTTTCACAGATGATGTATTTCGGTTGCTGCTATGACAACAAATACTAAAAAGTAGAATAAATTCAACATTTAAGGGGCTCCCATACAACACATTGTTTTTTTTGCCGTCTTATATAGATAATGGTTTTTATAGAGTCCGACTCGCACTTGGCCGGTTTCATAGGTAATGGTACGGAACCCTTCGTACGCGAGTCCGATTCGCGCTAGCCCGTTTTATTTTTTTTTCGTTCTGTTTAAAGCACTGAATAATTTTTGATTAAATTAATATAGGACCACTTCATACTCTTCCGAAAAAAAATATAATTTTGAAAATCGGCCAACAGTTGGCGGAGTTATCGCGTAATAAACATACAAAAAAAACATACAGTCGAATTGAGAACCTCCTCCTTTTTTGAAGTCGGTTGAAAATGATCGCCATCGCCATTGAGACGCCATTGATTAGTTAAAAAAGAAGCCCTGATCTATTAACGAAATAAGCTAAGTCAGACCAAGTATGTGCACAATTGGTTATTACCAAACATTTTGTTTTGTGGAATTAAAACAGACTGCATAAAAGCTGCAACTATGAGAAAATTATTTCCATCGATAAGAAATGGTCCAAAGCAGTTGGACTTTTGCTTAAGAAGCGATTAAACAATCACGTAAGAAATTCCAAGAAGGATGTATCTTCTGATAGCCTCTCATTCACCAGAGCGTGAGTGAGTGATATTACTTAATTGAATCTCGAAGAATTCGTAACCAATTCAAAACCGGTACAACCTACATTTTATCAGTCACAGCATCAAGGTCTTTTTGAGGGTTCCGTACCTCGAAAGAAAAAAAAACTGAACCCTTATGGGATCACTTTGTTGTCCATCCGTCCGTCTGTCTATCTGTCAAGACCCTTTTTCTCAGAAACGCGTGGAGGTATCAAGCTGGAATTTATATAAAATACTCAAGTCTACTGTCCCTTGGAACTGCGAAAAAATCAAACTTCTAAGCCAACGCAATCAAGCCGTTTATGCCGCAAATTTTCGACACTTGCAAGGGAATCAAAACCTACAGGGTACTTCCCGTGAACTCAAAATCTTGAAATTTGGTACGAAGCAACGTCTTATAGCACAAATAAAGGAAAAATTATGAAATACGTAAATTTTTGGTTACATCATTTAATAAAAATATTTTAAATAATTTTATACTTAACCCTTTTGAACGCCTAGAGGTATTAAATTGAACTTTTACTTACATACCTCCCGGTTTGTACGGAACCCTCGGTGCGCGAGTCCGACTCATAGTTGGCCAGTTTTTTTTCAATTATGTCTTTTTTGTTTATTTTATGTTATTAAAAAAAAATATTGTCTCTTAATCGCATAAGAATGTAGTTGCATTTTTATCAGCAACAATTTAATTTTGAAACATTACACAACCAACCTGTTCTGTGATGTCCTTCCGGTCCTTCAGACTAATTCCAAGTCCGAGTTCCAACACATTGCCTTCAACAGGAATTATCTTTTTATAGAATTCCGGTTTCTTCTTTCGTAATTTTTCAAACACCTGGAACCCAAAAAAAGACTAATATATCTATTGCTAATCGAAATAGCGTTATCAATATAATGCGGCCAAATAAACTTGCCGGAACCTGAGTTTTCCAGATATTGGAATTATTACCAACGAGATCACACTGCTGGGCAAAAATTTCTCCTTCGTCCTTCCAATTCTCACGGTTTTTTGCAAGATCCGTGCAGTTGGGTTTGTTTGCATTGAGATTGTTACGTCATCACTTTCGGGGTCTGCCTCGATTTCTACGGTCATCTTGTGGCACCCAATACGTGACGATTCGTGCTCATCGCCTCTCGTTTTTTCGGCTGACCTACTCAGCCCAAGCCCAATTTCATTTTGTGGCTTTCTCTCTAGAGTTATACACAGTGATAAAAAACCTCCTTAGCTAGGAGGTTCAAAATCCTGAACCAGTATCACTTAAAGAACACATTTAAGATTTTTTTCAATGGTAATAGTTCATCTTTGGCCTAAACGTGACATTACTCCTAACCAGGCACGCGAGAGGTGCGGGTAACACTCGGGGGGTGCATCCGAGTGGTGTCTACGTTTAGGAAAAAAAAATCACACCGAAAAAAAAGTGTTCTGTAAGTGATACTGGTTCAGGATTTTGAATATATAACTAGGAGGTTTTTTTTCACCCTGTATATAAAAAAATCCTATGAATAACCCTTTCGATTGCAATCATAAAAATATTTTTATAACACATTTGCTCGTAAAGAGTCTCTTATTTCACCAATTTCAATATCGTATTGTATCTCATTACATACTTGTCCGCGGTAATGTAAAACGGACGCTCCATCTTAAAACTAACGGTACTTTTAAAAATCTTAGCAAAGAGTTTTTATGTCGGAAAAGTGGTCAATATTTTATGAATAAAATTAACTTTGGGAGATAAAATATAATAAGTAAACATTTAATTCTTTAATTTAATTTATTTTGACAATTAATTACAACCATTTATCTATACCGAAAACCCAAAAATATTACTTTACTTCATTAGTAATACTGTCTGTTTTTTGTGCCTATGCCTAAAAAAACCCTGATGCGCGCGCATTGCTAATTTGTGAACAAGCCTCCTTGCTTAATGCTTTTTCGACTTTGTCGAGTACATACGGCAGAAGACAAAAGTTCCCTTAGGTCTCCAGAGAGTGAAACCATTGGAATCGCATCACCATGCTAGTTTCAAAGCATTTGTGGTGCGTTTCCCGACGTTCATGCTGGAGACAGTCATGGAGGAGAGCTTTTGGCCGGAGGGCGTGGTGTTCCGCCGTTTTCGAGGGAGATTCCCGTCTGCAGACACCCCCGGAAAAACACCCGGGAAACAGTGTTAGTTAGTTTTATTTTATTTTGTTTAATTGTAATTCATAGTATGTTAGCCTGTAAGGTATTTATCTATGGGCCTTAGATGCCTGATAATAAATGATTTTATTATTATTATTATTTTTCATCCTGTACTTACTAACTTTAATTGATAGCTATCATGTATTCTTTAATTGTAATTAATTTATTAATCAAAACACCCAATTGTACCTTTAGTTTGCTTCGCATTGTTTTTGATGCGTAGTTTTGTTTTGCATGTTTTAAATTTAAGTTTTATTGTTTTTATTTTTTATACAGCTTTGCTTATCATGCTGTACGTTCACGGTTTTGGCCGTCAATCTGGAACTGAACCTTAGCCGGATTATGTTTAGTATTAAGATTTGATTGTTGGCTGTTGTGTACGTCTTATTAATAAATTAAATATACTTTTCTTTCTATTGTTTTTATTTATTTTCTTGCAAATATGTTATAAAACATCGTATGACACGTGCGATTTGATAATGGGAGGTTTTCTTTTTGGGTATAAAAAAAAGTAGTTCCCCAGAGCTCTTTAGATGGCGCTGAACTGACTCCGTTACTAGGTGCCAAAGCCAAAAGGCTTGGAGAAAAACATTGCATCAAATATTCTGAGTTTGTTTTGGCTTTCCAATCATCCTAGTTTTCTCGCGCTTTGTTATAATTCAGTTTTGTTTTTTCGTTGTTTTCGTAAAATCGCCTAACTACGTATCGTAGACGTGATATTGATGTGATATGACTATAACGTTTCGTTTTATGATCTCAAAATAACGTTCAAGTGAATTAATCAAAAATAAAATCCGTTCCTTGCAGTAACGTTCATAGTTTAGCGCCATCTATCCGACGACTGGGGAAAAATTTTTAAAAAATAAAAAGAAAATCCCTCATTACAGCCTCTGCTTTCTTGTAGCCGTCGCCTACGGCTCGGGCTAGCAATATCGCCTCGGCTGTAACTTTCAACATACCGCACTTATATCATAATGTACTATTACAGATTTTTGTGGGTTCAATTCCCGGTTGAGGCAGACCATTTTTCAAAAATCTATGGATGAAGTTTTTAAAAATAAAATAAAATCTTCTCTAAGTAAAATGTCCTATCTTCAATATTTAAAGTACTTCCCCTTCTTGCGTCATAGCCGCGGAACGCCTTGTATGGTAAAACGGTCAACTGTTAATAATAACAAAAGAGTGTTATGTTATTTAAGTGAATACAATCAATTACGTATAAAAATAATTAACTAACTGGGTCATCGGAAAGTCGTATGACTCGTTCGTCAATTGTTTCTTTTTTCTTCGGTCGCAGTAACATGTAGATTTTCTCTATGTCACATGACCTGAAATTAATTAAAGTTTTTTTTAATTATCTTGATTCTATTTTGTTTGTAAAATACCACCCCTATCGTGACACTCTACTATTTAATAAAGCTTATAAAAATATAAGCTTTGCGCCCAGGACTTCGTTCTCGTGGAAAGTTTAGAAAATTATGTAGCCTGTGTCTAAGCTACATCACTGCGAAGTTTTATCAATATCCGCTCAGTAGTTTTTTCATAAAGGAGTAATAAACATTCATCTATCCATATTTTCATCCTTCCAACCTAACAAACTTTTGCATTTAAAACACTTATAGGATTCCTAGAATTGTAACCTGGTGGAAACTAATTCCAAGCTGAGCCCTCATCGCCTCGCTCAGACTACACTCCAAAAATGAAGTCAAGAAGAATGGGACACTGGGCCCACCCTTGAAGTACCTTGTAGCACTATACACTATGTATACCTAATTTATTTAACGACATCATAAAAGAACGAATAATGTGTGAACAAGTGAATGAATGAATCGCGTAATAGCACTTTGTAGGCCTTGTTTGTTACTTAACCAACAAGCCCTGAGCTTGTTGTAGCAGTATACTCAAGTAGCAGTATACACAGTGGATTAATGAGTGAATGACTTCATAACACAATGAAAACTATATGAACGAGTGAATGAATGAATGATTTTTTAAATTTAAATACCAATATTTTATAAGATCGGTACTCAGTACTGAAACATACTTAGGCTAAACGAGTAAAAATGGTTTTGAACAAGAATGATTTCATATTGGAAATAGTGAATGAAGTAGTGATTGATAGTTAATTAAATAATAACATAATATAATCCCTATAGTTTTGTAGCACTATTCACTAGGGATAAAAGGTAAATGACTTTATAATAGTACGAAAGGTATATGAACGAGCGAATGAGTGAATGAGTTGGTGTATAAAACGGGCTTAGTGCTGAAGCATACTATGGATAAATAAGTAAAAATTATTTCATACAAGAATGGTTTAATATTCCAATTAGTAGATGATTGAACGAATGAGTTAATTCAACAACAATTGGAAACGTTTTTCATTTATATATCCGTTAAACATGCACCACCAAGAAGTATTTAATGGCTTTTCATACGTAGGAACTGTAATAGAATGCGCTTGGGCATTATTTGCATCTTGCTGGTTCTCTGTTTTGTCAGCGTTATTATCATGCATGCTGATCTTCGTTTTGTCTTCCTTCCTCTTCGGTTTGTAGCCACCCAACAACGATAGTACTTGTTAGTACTTGTCTTCGTTATTGGCAGCCTGACAATATAGTCATAGAATGGCAACAAAATATCAAAATGATCGTATTTATTTTTGTATTATGACAATATATCCGTGCGTAATGTATAGTACTACGAAATTGAGCCCACGGTTTTTATAACACTTTTATCTTATTAAAAACTAATTGGTTTATTTAATTTCCGCCGTTTGGTGATCGGTTGAGAATAACATCACCCCAACTCTTTCCGTGGGTGTCGTAAAACGCGACTAATGAAACACAAATGAGACCTGCCTTCTAGTAATCCATCTTAGGCAACGACACCTCAGTTTATTTTGAATTTGAGGTGGCATCGTATGGTCTCACCCTCCTACCGAAGTCCGACGCCAATCAGCTTGCTGTGTCCCGTCGATCGGTGCGTGATGTGCCTTAATTGGCATTTTCTGTGTTAACTCGCTCCATCGTCGACCTCATCTATGACCTTGTTCAAGGTTTGGGTCAAGAGTTAACCCATCTCAGAATAAAACATTTAAAAAAAAATTCTAACGTTATCCATTCTTGTATTAAACCCCTTTTTTACTAACTTATCCATAGTGTGCTTCAATATTAAGTCCCTTAATATTTTAAATAACAAACTCATTTATTTAAAGTTAAAAAAAGTGTAAATCGTTTTTTGTTTTTAAACAACGTTAACAAACATGTTTTACCAACCTCTGCGACGTTGAAACTTTACAATCAAATTCAGCAAAGCCTCGGTGATCTATCGTATACAGGGTGTTAAATTCGATCTTATCCACTCGGGTGGTGAATCAGCCCATGAAATTGAATAACTTTCCCTAAGAACAAATGCTGAAATACGAAAAAAAATTTTTGACTTCCCATACAAAATGATTTATCAGCTGATGCAATTTGTATGGGAAGTTAAAAGATTTTTTTCGTATTTCGGCATTTATTCTTAGGGAAAGTTGTTCAGTTTCATAGGTTGATTCACCACCCGAGAGGATAAGATCGAATTACTTAACACCCTATATAATCTCGAGTGTTTGATGTCGATTTCGAAATACAGATCGATAATATGTCACACACCTTTCAGCTGTAGTGCCATATTGTGCGAAACATTCAACATAACCTATCACGGAGAAGCTGAAGAATCCGTCATCAAGTCCGAGGTAGAGGTGCAAATACCTCTGCAACTAATGCCGACAGCGAAAAGTAGAATAAAATACGCTGCAAGTAGCACACAGCGACAAATCAGTCAGACCATTGGTTTTAGTGGTCATAATCTGGTAACTGAGCAAACAAACAACTGAGCACAGTCTGATAATTAATTAAGCAAATAATCTAATACTTGATCTTAGCAGTCATAATCTGGTAGGTAACCAAACAAAAGACTGTTGACAGCCTACTCCGGCGCTTACCGATTTCTAAGAATATAGTAATGTTTTGTCTTGCTTACCCCTGCTAATAGATGTGTCTCTTTCTATACTAGTTTTAGAATAATTACGGAATGTTTAATAATTACAAAATGGTTGTTTCAAGGTAAAAATATCATATTTCCTTGCAGTATTGTATGGGATATTCTGACTGCTGTAACTTTTTAATTCTAAAAGTTATAGAGTGAATTTCCAGTGTAAGTTCCGTATAATAAAATGTAGATATTATTATGGTCTTCAATTAGAAATAGGTCAAAATATGCTACAACTAAAAATGTCAGTGGGCCCATTTTGCCCATCCTTCTTTATATTCCAAGTTTCATCAGAGTTATGAATTAAAGTGAAACAAACACTCTAGAAAAAACACTTTAGAAGTTCTTTGTGGAGTATAGAGGTATATTCGTATAATTTTCTTCTTCCTAGCAATTTATCTAATTTTTTTCAATCCCTCTTTGTTCTTTTTTACCAAAAAAAAACATGATCCTGAATTATGCAGATTTTTAATAAGTATTTAAAAATTGTGTATCTGTCATTTTATTGATTTATAATTAGTTTATCGATTGTTGTTTCACAATTTTATTGCATAGCTTTATTCGTATGTGTGATCAAACTTTACAACCTAAATATTGTACGCCGTAACTAGCACATCGAGTAAAATAACATCCGTATTTTACTCTCGAGACACAGTAAAGATATTTGATTTGAATGCAGAATCCACTATCAGTAACCTCCTAGTTTACAAAAATTATATATGCAAAGCCCTTGCTAGAACGGGCCAAGTAGACTATACAGATTTTTCCAAAGCTTGTAAGAAAATTTGTAACCAGGTTTTAGTCAAAAATCTGTAGCGATATGGCACTCTATTACGCTGGATTCAATCTAATCTTAATAATAGAACTCAATTATTATGTTAAAAAGTTTCACGTCTCTCCCTATCCAAATGAAGTCCGGAGTACCACAGGGATCCCATCTTGGGAAACTTTATTTTAACGTTTAATAAATGACCTCGTCAATCACCTGACTTATCAGTGCTTGCTATATCCTGAAAATCTAAAAATATTCATAACTATCCAAAACGCCACAGATATAGTCCAATGCTCAAAAACGATCTAGACACTATTTCTTAGTATTGATTAACTTGACTTTATAGGTCGTGTAGATGGATGGTGATGGTTGTTAAAACTCTAGGATCACACAGGCATAAAAATTGAACTCATGTTAATACACTTACGTGTACCTAAGCTTGCCTGGTACGATCCAAACTAGCTCTTCAGCTTTCACTACATTCATAACCCACTACAACCATGGTCGTCGAATTCGGGTACTCCTAGCACGATCTTTTTTCAGTACTTCACGGATTAGGTCTGAGAACATTCGCTTAGACAGAGGTATACCCACCTGAGTAGCTTCTCAACGAGCTGCTTGCCGAGGAAGCCAGACCCGCCGGTGATGAAGACGACGGCGCCGGCGTAGAACTGCTGCACGGTGGAGTTGCCGCGCTCGATCACCTCGTCGATGATTCTGCTCCGCGCTACTTCTGCTGCTTCCAACGCCAACGCTGGGTCCATTATTAAGCTGCACTATTTTTCTATCTATAAACTTAAGGTGAAATTCTCATTTTGTTATTTTTAACAAACGTTACAAACTTGGATTTTTCTTTCAATAATCACTGAATAATCTTTGACATTGTTTATTCTAGTCGCAGGGACATTTGGAATCCAGGAATAGCCATATACACCGGTCATGGAAGAGCCCCCAACTAGAATATTCGACTAAGTTAAAGAAGTAATGGTAAATTCATTTTTTTTATTTTACTGATTCGAAGCCCAAATCCAAATGCATACTGACTGATATGCAAACTGAACTTGTTTTTTATTTTAGTAAATACTTGATTTCGACGTAAACAATAACATCTTACAGTGGCGTATTTACACATTTGACGCCAGTAGGGCTTGTCGCCTTTACGACCTCTACAACTCAATACTCTAGTTCACAATAATATTTGTTTCATTTTTTTTGTCAACGAATTTGCAACTTTATGATTCGTATACTGTGGTCCACATTATATCCGCTTTTTCCGTTATTAATATGACTGTAATTTATTATTATAGTTTAAGTTGTTAGAAAATAAACGATATGCCCACAATGCATGCACCCCATACGATTAAACAAGAAATAGTTTTTCTGAGCTAAGAAAACCTGAATCATGTACTACTCATAAGGTAGGATGATAGTCCGCAAAAGCTAGATCAACTAGTGTCAGAATTGAAATTAATTCGTGTAGTTACAAAAGTTTCAGGATTGTGAAGAGGGAGGAATAGAATATAATAGATTTTTTTTTTATTTTATAGGACATTCAGGATGCCACAAGTCAAGATTACATGAAATACATACAAACAAACATTAAAGGATTTAAATACATATATACGCATTCGTTCTATTGACCCTACTGACTCTACGCCTATTCGCAAAGGTGCAGTCTGAACATTGCCTAATAAAGTCCAATTGATTTTAGGTGCCGCTAGGTGTAGCAGGGAGGAATAAAGGTCCCTTTGTTCATTTTTTTGCTTATAACTCGAAATCAGTTTACCTTAACTACAATACTCTCAGGTATGAACTAAATCTCATTAAATTCCCCACAACTTTTACATTCTGCAAATTGCATGTTTTTTTTAAAGAACGCCATATACGCAAATGCCCACATTAAGGTTTTCCCTTGTGTCGTGGGTCCCTCGAAAAAAAACATATAAAGACAGACACAAACAACCATGACCCGAGAGCAAATATCTGCTTTTTACACAAATATTTGCCCCGACTGGGATTCGAATCCAGGCCCCATCGATCAAGAGGCAGCGCCACTACCAGTCGACCAAACCAGCCGTCAAGTTATACCCTTGTCAACATATTTAAATTTGAGTTACACAAAAAAAAAAGTTTAACACGAAATCTTCCAAAATACTTACTTGACGTAGGTATAAATATGAAATGTTATAGGTAGGTAGTCCTTAACTAGGAAATATCTTTAAAAAACGCATTTTCCAAAATTACCAAGGAAACATGAGAAAACCTATAAAATATTTAGGTGAAAGACCACTCACTTACGAAACACGACATTTCAAAAACTAATTGATCCATTAAGCTAAAATTAATCAGGCAGGTATAGATTGTTAGTTAGGAGACGTCCGCTTTAAAAAGATTTGGCGAAATTCTTATGGGAACCAGAAAAATTAAGTAAGAAACATAAAAGTGAACAACAGCTAACATTCTAGCGATATCCAGAAAACTACAGAACTTATAAACATGCGATTTTACAGGTAGGTAGTTTGTAATAAGGAGACGACATCCTGGTTTTCCGACAAAGCCGAATTAGGGGGTGTTAAGGTCATCAAAAGTTTGTATGAAACTTCTTAAAAATCTTGACCAATTTAGCTGAAACATTACAGGATAATAGTTTTACCTTAAAATAAAATTACCAAAATTCCCTTATGAACCAAAGTTAACAAAATTTTAGCTTTCATTTATCTTTTTAGACTGAATTTTTTGGGAATTCCTTTCTGAGACGATGCCTATGCTTTATCAAAGTATATTTTTTTCAGTATTTCGAAATTATCACCCCGAGGCTCCGGGTTTATAATCTTCTTCAGGTTTTCTGTGGGAATTTTAAGAATTTCTCTCCGAGCAGGTGCCTTTATTTCTTGAGGAATGCTTATGCAGAATTATAAACAGCTAGCTGTAGAACTTTCGACTATACATTCTTTTCTGATTTTCTTGGGATTTTCTTTTCCCCGTGAAATTTCGAAAAATCCTTTTAAAGTAGATGTCTCCTAACTACAGTCTGTCTGCCTACAAAATTTTAGCTTTTTGAGTAAAGTAGATATTGAGATTTTGTGTATAATTAGTAAGTGAACTTTCGCTTTTATATTTTTTATAATTTTTCATGTTCCCTTAGGAATTTTGGAAAATCCTTTCTTGACGGCCATTTACTAACTACAGACTAACTACTTGTTAAATTCAAAGCTTTATTAACTGAGTAGTTTTGGAAATTTTGTGGTAAACGTTCGTTTTTATGTAACATACACAAGACACAAACTTACAAACTTTGGATATGGTTTAACATGAAAAGTGTGCGTTTTACAGATATTCTGAGTATGACGAAGTTGTGAGAAATTTAACTAACTTTAATTAATACCTGAAAGTGTAGTCCCTAAAGTAGACCGTTTTCAAGTTATGAGCAAAAAACTGAAGAAAGGGACTTTTATTCCTCCCTGCTACCCCTATCGGCAACTAATATCGATGGGACTTTAACAAGGCAATATTCAGGGCACCCTTTCTACACAATTCTGAAACTTTTTGGAACGACACGATTTATTTCCTCAATTTTTTTATTTTTTTGCGGGTTATCTATACATATAATAAAACTGTAGAGGTCGAATTTCTGTACATAGAAAAAAAATGCTAAAAACCGAGTCAGGGGGATGTAAGAAGAGAAATAAAACAAATCCCGATTTTTTTAGATTTTTTTGTTTCTCTGTTTGTCTGTTTGTCTGTTTGTCTGTTTGTCTGTTTGCACGGGCTAATCTCCGTAACTGTTGGACCGATTTAAATGAAATTTTGCATAGGGGTACCATATATCCCCGGTCAACATTTAGGCTACATAAAATCTCGAAATTTAGTCAGTAAATATAAAACCAACAACAAAAACCCCTGAAAAAATTCAAAGCTAGGTGTTTTTCAGAACATTTTACTCATACCATAAAGATCAACGTATTTTTGACATATACATGGGCTAAAAGCAAGGACATGTTGTTTTTTAAAATCTCTTTCGAGAAAGACAAAGGAATCTGCATCCATACAGCCAGGTCTTCAATATATGTATTTCTTAGCTATGTCTTCAATTTATATTTCTTTACTTCTCTCATTCTCCGTAAGCCGATAGTGTTTTGTTTACGAAGAACTATGGCGGCGAGAAGCACTGCCGCTGGATCGGAGCGGATACACTGTATCACTTGAATTACTTTTTAACCTACTTCCAAAAAGGAGGAGGTTTTATGTTCGACTGTATACAGGGTGGAATTTTGTAATGCCACCTGAAGGGAAAGTATACTCTTAATACTGTAGATAGAAAATTGTACTCAAAGAAAACATTCCTTAAACTGCATTCAAAATTTTCGAAAATTCGCTTGCCACAACCGGGAATCGAACCGACGAAAATCAATAAGAATACCCTGTACTTTTATTGCGTCGATCGTTAGGATGAAATCTTTCTAACAAACTTGGTAAATTAAATGAAAGGAAAACTACGAAATCTTAAACCATTGTATATCTTTATTTTATGTATGTTCACCGATTTCTCCGCCATTTGGACCGATTTTCAAAATTCTTTTTTTTTTGTTCGAAAGAGTATAAATTAAAGTAAGCAAATTAAATTTTCAAGAAAATTTAGCACTTGCTCATCTTAAAATTATATCCCTCCATGTGTCTCGAGTATGCTTTTATAGCTTCTCAAACACACCTTTTTGTATGAAAAATTAATCAATTTGATATTTAACTTATTTTTTCTATGTCTATGAGTACGTAGCATTTGATAAAAGGACCGGATTGAGAATTATGAGATATTTTGTATAATAGATCCTTTCTTAATTTTTTGTCGGAAGTTTGGTTGAGCAGTAGAGTTACACAGCCTGTGAATCGACGGTTTCTGGGTTCGATTTCCGGTTTGGGCAAACAAACCATACGAGGGAAACTTCAGTGCAGAAAGTTACAGTGTGAAGTGCTAATTAATTGATTTTATGATAGATAGATAGATTGACACTTAATTCAATTGACATAAAACAGCACAAGACAGTAATAGACAAATAACAAACATACAAGTAAACATGAATCAGCAAGCAAACAATGAAGTAAACAGAGTAAGAAACAGAAACAAATAATTTTATAAAACTATTTTACACCGTGTTATCTGTATCATGCCAATCAAATTGGCGCTGACTCAGCATAATGCTGCAGTACCAGACTGCAGCGCTGGTATTCTGCCATGATGCTACTTATTGAGTTTTCTTTGTAGGTAATATTAACTTTTTTCTAACTTTATAAATTTACCTTTAAAAAAGTACTTTATAAAGAAAATCTGAGGGTGCTGCTCTATAATTAGATAGATGTTATTTTTAAGAGCTATCGTCGAATATAAGTGAGTCGGAAGAAATTAAAATTATTGTTACTGACCCACAAATATCCAAAAATAAAACAAAAATTTCTGTGCTGAACTGGCACTGAACAAAAAATTTGGAATGTGCCAGCTGCCAACCAAATACATTGCATTGTTGGTACAGAGGCCAGCGCATCAGGTTACTCCATTTTCATTGCAATACCGCTCTTATCACAACAGCACAGAGTGCACGCGTGTGGTAACCTGAGTTGGGGCCGTCCGTGCATTGCAAAATTTAGACAACGTATTATATAAGGTCCTAATTTATTAGTGACTTTCCTTTTAACACGTTATTGTGTAGGTCAAAATATATCACAAATGATATGATTGTTTTTTGACTCAAAAGTCAAAAAACAAAGGCATAATATTAAATTGAAAAGGTCTTGAAAAAATTTGTTATGATATTTTTTCATTACTATGATGAATAAACCCATCCATTCAAACGTAAATAATAATGGCAGTAGTAGAGCGGGCGAGCGGGGAGTGGCCGGCTTCAAGTAATAGAGAACCATTCCTTTATCTTTAAAAATGGAAAAAAATATATATATTTTTTGCTAAATTTTATTTTAACCCTCGGCATACCAGGTGAAAATTTGTAACATGCCATACAAGGTGGGGTGTGACATACCCTAACAAAATGGTCGCTGTAATCAGATAGGAATAGGGAATAAATACTGAATTATTATTGCATATTTTTGAAATTGAACATAACCTGAGAAGCACTATATAAAAAAAATGAAATAGATTAAATGTTTTGTTGAAAAAGGGTAGCAAAAATGCCATCTTCTGACTACTAATTTAGACTTGAAATTACCCTAAGAATTGATAATTACCAATGTTTGTAATTAAACTGACTAAATTTTAAAAAATTTAACAACGATGATACATCTTTTAATTTTTACTTAAATCTCGAGGTAGGAGTTCTTTAGTTCGCCATAATTGCAATTTGTATATGCTCAAATAACAACAACTCTAAACAAAAACGCATCTAGAGCCCTAAAAAACGCACGCACCACTAAACTAATGGTACTTGCCAGTGTAAGAACGTCGCAACTCCAGCTACTGAGAGCTTCAGATTCCGCGCACGAAAATTTTTGAAAATATATCGATTTTTCACCGCCTGGGGTTTATTACACCCCACCTGGTATGCGGAGGGTTAAGATAATTAAATTTTATGTTGTTTTTTGGAATACTATTAACCTATACAATAACGTCTTTGAAGGAAAGTCACTAATAAATTAGGACCCTATATAATAAAAATCGTGTTTGGGTAAACAAAATCCTTTTTCTTTATTATATTTATTTATTCTCATTACTACGATGCTTACAGTCTTTCAGTAGGGCGGAAACAGTGCCATTGACAACTCTCCGCCATAGACCAGAGATCATTACTATAAACTAGTGTTGTCTTCCACTTCCTCTTTTATTTCTAACACCCCCCTTCAAGTGCAAGTTCTGCTTTTAATTAAAATTTACTTTTACACAACAAAAATAACTTGCCACTTGCTTTTCTACCAAATAACCATTTTAACAATAAGCTAGCAACACCAAACTGTCAAAGTGACATATAACATTTAACTGTCAAAGTGACACATAACCTTTAAAACAACTTTGTTTTTACATATTAATCAATCTCTGTAACACAAAAAATATTTAATTAGAAAGTTATACAAATCAAAACATATTCATCTTAGAGCAGAAATAATTGTGTTTCTCATAAACAAGTGACTTTGTGAAAATATCTGACACATTTTCGTTGGTGTTTACATATTGCAAAGATAATATTCCTTTATTTACAATATCCTTAATAAAATGTACTTTTATGTCAATATGCTTCGACCTTTTACTATTCTCATAGCTACTTATCATTTTAATTGTACTCTGATTATCCATATGCAAACAAATAGTTAAGCACTTATTACACTTCAAGTCCATTAAAACACCCTTTAAATAAATGATTTCACTCACAGTTTGAGCTGCGGCTACGTATTCGGCCTCCGCCGTAGATAAGGCGACTGCAGGTTGCTTCTTCGATGACCAGCTGATGAGGTTGCCCCTGTAGAACACTGCTGTCCCACTCACACTCTTCCTATCAGTGTGGTCTCCCGCCCAGTCGGCATCTGAGTATCCTTCCAAAATGTTTTCTTCACTTCTTTTATATACTAACCCCTTTTCTTTTGTTTCTTGTAAATAACGTAATATTCTTTTTCCAGCTTTCCACAACTGTAAGGTCGGTCTCTCAAGGTGTCTGCTCAGGAAACATGTAGCATACATAATATCCGGTCTGCTAATCACTGCCAAATACATAAGTGAGCCAATCAACTCACGAAATGGAGCATCTATAACATCTTCATTCATATCTATGTGAAAATTTGTCTCCATTGGTGTTTTTAATCCTTTACATTCACTCATATTAAATTTTTGTAACAACTTGTTAATCATATTTGTTTGTTTTATTTCTATTTTATCCTTTGTCCTGTATATTTCCATTCCTAAAAATATCTTTACATTTCCCATATCTTTTGCCATAAACTCTGACTGTAATGCTTTTATTATCCTTTCTCCATTTCCCAGTATTAAAATGTCATCAACAAAAATAAGTATATAAGCGTCTTGTCCAGTATATAAACAGAAATCATGTAAAGACTGCTTGTAGCCATTTTTCACAAGTGTACTATGCAATTTCTCATTCCATACTCTAGGTGATTCTTTTAGTCCATATAGTGCTTTTCTTAGCTTCAATACTTTTCCTTTTTCTTCTTGTAGGCCTTCTGGATACTTTATGTAGACATCATTCTTTAGTTCTCCATTTAAAAATGCTGTTGGTATATCTAGCTGTCTCAAGGGTAGATTTTCTTGTACTGCTTTACTTAATATTGTTCTAATAGTAGCCACACGTGCAACTGGTGCATAAACATTCTGTACTGTTTCTTCCTGAAATCCCCTGGCCACCAACCTGGCTTTTCTTGTTCCGTCTTGCTTAGTTCTGAATACCCATTTTGTATCAATGGCCTTACTTCCTTCTGGTAGTTTACTAGTTTCCCATGTTTTCATTCTTTTATGTGCTTGCAATTCTTTTTCAATAGCTTCTTCCCATCCTCCTTGCTTTATAGCTTCTTTATATGTCATAGGATCTTCTGTAATTAATGCGTAAGCCATGTCACATTCTTCCATATTTATTTCATAGTCTTTGTATCTATTTGGCATTCTTCTTTCTCTTTTAGGTCGTTGCTCTCTCGGTTCTTCGTTACTTGCATCATCCCATTCTTCATCTTCTTCTGTATAGTCATCTCCATACTGACATTGCCTCTCTTTCGTTTCTTGTTCTTTCTCACATCCTTTATACTGATAATGCTTTTCTTCCTTTTTCTGTTCTTTTCCTTCTTGATTTTCTGTTTCAGACTCAATTTCTGGTTCATAAGTTATTTTCTTTTCTTTTTCTCTCTTTTCCTCATTTCTTTGATACTTCTCATCACTTTCATTAAACTTGACATCTCTTGAAATTATTATTTTCTTACTAATTGGATCCCAAAGCTTATAACCGGATCCTGCATATCCAATCATAACCATTTCACCTGCTCTTGGCTCTAGTTTTCCTTTTCTGGGTAAAGTTATAGCCCATGCCTGGCTCCCAAACACTCTCATGTGATCATATTTTACAAATCCGTGATATATGTAAGCAGGAACTTTTCCATTCAGAGCTTTTGTAGGCGATCTGTTTAATGCATATGTTGCATACCTTAAAGCTTCGCCCCACATATTTTTGTCCATTTTACTTTCTAAAAGTAGAGCTCTTACTCTGTCCATTAGCGTTCTATTCATGCGTTCTGCGACGCCATTCTGTTGAGGTGTGTAGGCACACGTAAATTCCTGTCTTATACCATTCTCCTTACAAAATTCACTCAATTTTCCTCTGAATTCTCCTCCATTATCTGTCCTTATTCTTAGTACATTTGTATTTTTATTTTTCATCATTTTTATATACTCTATGATATAGTCTTTAGCTTCACTCTTGTTTTTCAATAAATGGACTTCAGTAAAATGAGAATAGTCATCTATTATAGTCAGATAATACTTCTCTTCTCTTATTGTTTCTGGTGTAATTGGACCTCCTATGTCGCAATGAATGAGCTCCCCTATACGTCTTGATCTGGGTTTTGCACTCTCATAAAAGGGTTGTCTCACGCCTTTAGCACTTGAACATATTTCGCATCTTTCTCTGGAAAGTGGCAGACCCAATATTTTAAGCCCCGCATGATTGAGATGGGCCAAACGTCTGTGCCACAAATTATCGTCTTTTGCTCCATAAGCACTTTCATGTGTTAGGTTAAAACTTGCAATAAACAAGCTCCCATTGCAGTGACCTCTAACGTATGTATCTTTATTCCAGAACTTTCCTTCGTTCTTCCTGAACACAACAGTGAATCCATTTGTAATAAGTCTTCTAACTGATATTAAGTTCTGTGATATATCTTTCACTATTAATGCCTCTATTGTTACAGTTTTTCCTTCTTCAGTAGTTACTCTCAGTCGTCCTTGTTTGTTTACTTCCATTGTTTCACCGTTTGCTACTTTTATATTAACTTGAGGTATTTCTCTAACATTATACATATATTTTTCATATTTATTATTTATCATGTTGTACGTCGCACCTGAGTCTATTACAAAGTTTATTTTTCTGCTTTCTTCTTCAGCTTTATTAGCATAAGCTAGAAATACTGTTTCATGTTCTGTTAGATTTGCTCTTCCTCGGGATCGACCCCTGAATCCACGCTTTCTCTGTCCACGAGATCTACCTCTGTAGCCCGTTGTTACAACTTTTTCTGTGCACTGTCTGGCAATATGGCCCTGCTTACCACAATTGTAGCAGGCATAACTTTTGCTTGTTGAAAATGCCGTGTTTTCTATGTCTTCTTCTGTTTTTCCATTTTTAACCTTCAACTCTGCATCTAACAACTTGCTTTTTACATAATCCAAGGTCAAGTCGATATTTGTTGTCTCTAATGCGGTAACTACATTATCATAAATCTCTGGCATGGTCAAAATGAGGTGACATACCTTATCATGTTCATTCAGCACGCTTCCTGTTTCCTCTAAATTTCTTATAAGTTTTTCAAAATTTCCAAAATGCTCACTTAGGTCGTCCTTAGCATTATATTTCAGGGTCAATAACCTTTTTCTTAAGTAGATAGCCGAAAGTGTACTTTTTCTCTCATAAATTTGTCTTAGCTTATCCATCATTTCTTTTGCTGTTACAATGCCTCTTACATTTTCTATGTATTTATCCGCCAGCCCTTGCACGATCAAGTTTTTAGCTTTTGCGTTTTTCTTCTGAAAATCTTTGTCTTCTTTATTTACTTCGCTCAAAACTTCTAAGCAGCCTTTTTCCTCTAGCAGGCAACTCATTCTAAAGTACCACGTACTGTAATTATCTCCATTGAAAACTGGAATACTGGAATTCGACGCACTTGTGCTTTCGGCCATTTTTATTTTTATTTCAATTTTTCTTCTTTTTTTTTTTTTTTTAATCTAATTTACCACCGTACTTTCCTAAGCTATCCTATGCCATCTGGCTTAAATGAGCTCTCTGGGCCCATAACCTAATAAAAATCGTGTTTGGGTAAACAAAATCCTTTTTCTTTATTATATTTATTTATTCTCATTACTACGATGCTTACAGTCTTTCAGTAGGGCGGAAACAGTGCCATTGACAACTCTCCGCCATAGACCAGAGATCATTACTATAAACTAGTGTTGTCTTCCACTTCCTCTTTTATTTCTAACACTATATACTCATAAACAATATGCCATTTTTTAAATTTTCATGACATGTAAAGTTATGTGACTTATGTTACCCCAACGAGGATTATAGGCGTATAATATCTAAAATATCGAAACTTTTGTCAGCTTCCCCATTAATAGTTCGGCTATTCTGCACTTTTTTAACGAACCAAAACTAAATACTTAATACAGTGTTAATAAGAACGAAGTTGATTAAGTATTTAGTCTTCAAATCTTAATTCGGCCCTAACTAAATGACATTTTTCAATCTTCAGGATATCACTTTTTAAAAACAATAAAACGGCTTATTTTTATTTTTAAGCAAAGGAATCTATGGCCGTACAGCCGGTGTTTTCAATGCATTTCTTATTTTTAAAGGCGGGAAACTCAATAGAAACTGACAATTGACATTTGTTTTATTAAAACCACTATGAATATGGTCTATATAGGTTTGATCTATGGCTTTGATGTTCTAACATGAAATAAGGGCTATTTATTGATTTTTTGATTTTAGTTTACATCAAGCGTAGCATTGCGTATATAAGCCATGGATAAATATTATAATATTACTATTCTAATAAGTTTCTTAGTTTGGATCAAGCACTGACTTGCTTATTTCTACAAATGTTCATTGAAGGGAAAAGCTTAGTCATTTCTATCTTAAATTTAATTTTTTATTGAATCATTTTTTATGAAAGCACAATAAAAGCAGCGTGCTAGCTGAAATCTCAAATGCACGGGGGTTGTCTTAGATACTGACATAGGTGACCTGTTTCAGAAACTTCTATTCCACTGAAAATCAAAAATAAGTCCGTAATTAGCACTAAGGAATTCGTGTGCCATTTATTGTACTTACCTAAGTAATAGGTCTTTCAATATACAATTTTCGTAAATTTTTTACTCCACATATTTTTATTTTATCAAAATTGATTTTTTATAAGTACAAAATCCTTACGTTTTTCACAGAAACGCGAAATACAATATTAATTAACCACTTTTTGTGGGATTGTTAAGACAACAAGATGTTTTAGAGGCACCACTGACGTGTTGATTTGACTCATGTTAAGTGTTGATTGTCTGTCTCTCTCAGTATCAAAAAAACAAAAACGACTGCTACTTAAGTATAGATCAGAGTCTGAGGCGTTCTATAATACGGACCTTAATCTATCAAAAGCAGTAACAACGGTATAGAAAATATAAGCGATATAGAGGAAACAACTATGTTTGACCTTTGTTTTCAGATCCAAAGTAATGTATTAAGTATCAACCTTATATGACATAGTTAGCCAAGTTTTCAAATAAAAAATATTTTTAGAAATTGCTTTTCCTTATATGAACGAAATAGTTGCTATTCGTTCATATAACGAAAATATGAACGAAATAGTTGCTTCAATAAAAAACGGCAATTCATGTATCTGTAGTTGTGTCAAAGTACAAACTCGGTCTATAAAAATACATATAACACGCAGACGAAGTTGCGGGCATCAGCTAGTAAGTTATAAGTCTGTCCACCTTAAGATTACTTACTTACACATGAACACAGCTAACATAAAATAATATTCACAGTAATCGTTATTAAATGCACTTACAGTTTAATGCGAGGGTTTTACTGTATTGTGAGCGAAAAGCTGACAACCTCTCACCACTTACATCATATTTCATCTTATAACCCTCTGAGTTTATGTGAAACGTGGCATTAAGTGGTTTTAAAACCACTGATGCTCTGCCTACCCCAATAAGGATTATAGGCTGAGCAACTGTATGTATGTATCGTTTAAAAACAATACAAATAAGGTCCCTATGTATGTACGGGTGTTTGTTACCTGTTCACGCTCAAACAGTTGGACCAATTATGATAAAATTTGGTATGAAGGTAGCTGACGCCTTGCATTAACAAATAGGCTACATGATTTTCCCGAATTCCCACGAGAATGAAGTCCCGGGTGGAAAGCTAGCTATAAATATCCTTACTAATATTATAAACGCGATATATGGACCTAAAATGTATGCCTTACTAATATTTTAAATGCAAAAGTTTATATGGATGTATGTATTGATGTTTGTTACTCTTTCATGATCAAACGGCTGAACTAATTTTTATAAAATTGGTAGGAAGGTAGTTGTTACCCTGGATTAATACATATGCTGCATAATTTATGCTAGTTATAATCCAATTCCCACGGGAACGAAGTCTCAGAGGGTGTCTATAACCGGGAATTTCGAGGGAGATTCCCGGTTATAGACACCCCCGGAAAAACAACCGAGAAATAGTGTTAATTAAGATATAATTTTGTTAAATTATATTTTATATGCATGTTAGTCTGTAATATATTTATCTATGGGCCTATAGTTGCCTGAAAATAAATGATTTTATTATTTATTATTATTATTATAAATATTTTAAATTACGTTTTTGCGTTATTTGAGCAAACGGCCATGTCATACATTCCTGTGCTGCAACCCAAAACAAAAATAATGAAACATATTACACGTTGATTGAATTATATGAGTGGACCTAATAACATTTGCATATTTAATCATGTTTTTTCCTGTAAGACAATGTTCTACTATCAATAAAACAGTTTTACTATTCAAAAATTCAAAAAGCAGAAACCGAAGTTCATTTAAAAACCAAATGAGACCTTGACGTGAGGGCCTCATTAAAACAAAACAAACTGGTTTTTTTTAATGGTAAATTATGACAAATTTTAGTTAATACTGCAGCTTGATCACGATAGCGACAAACTCGCGCGGCACGCCACTCGGCTGACGCTGAAACTTTAATTGCGCTTGCGCGAGGGCCCCGCGAAAAGGCTTGCTCGCCCTCTGGCGTTGTCAATATTGACATTTGATCATGACGTATTACCAATAAACCATATGTAAGAATTAACATACAAAAAACTGAATTTAGAAATCCACTCATTAAAGTAAGTAAATTCACGTACTACGTGACAAAATGTTTTACTCTATAGGTAATAGACACAATCTTTATGTTTTCCTTTTATGTAAAACCCTAAAATACCCAATCAGTTGCAATTGAGTTTTATTGCACAACAAGTAGAACCGCAAATACCAAACGAATTGATACCATTTTGTTATTTATTACTTTGTATTTTTTTTAAACATACATAGGTAGGTACTCCACGTATAACAATGACTAATATTAATGTTAAGAAGCCCTAGTAGCCCAGTGGCGCCCGCTGATCTCAACCGGTCAGTGAGGTTAAGCAACATACACAGAGGCAGGGAACCTGATGGGTGACGAAGTGGCAATTTATCACGAGTTCCCGGCTGTTGTCGATTGATTACAGTCGTTAAAACCAAATCAGAGGCCATTTGGCGGTTTGAAAACTCTCACACCACGGTTAGAAAAGTTCTCAACACGCTTTACTATACCTACACGATAAGAAGAAGACTAATATTAACGAAACAATATTTTCCTTTTCAGGCCTAGTATAATATTTTAGCTACAAACTGTATCTCTTTCTCCTGTGTTAAATTTATATTATGGTGAGAAATAAAGTTACATTAATCAGTTACTAGCTTTCCGCCCGCGGTTCCGCCCGCGTGGATTACAGGTTATATCGTGCTCAACTGTGGGATAAATTGCAGCCTATGTCCTTTCCCAGGCTCTAATCTATCTCTGTACCAAATTTCATCAAAATCGGTTCTGTAGTTTAGGCGTTAAAGACGGACATACAGACAGAGTTACTTTCGCATTTATAATATTAGTAATATGTCACGTCCAACGTGGAAGGTACTTTTCCCTTCATCATTTAATGTTCATTTTCAACGGTAGTGATGATTATGTCTTTGGTATTACTATCAATCTGGCGTTGAAACGAACAGGGTACCTACCACGATCGTTTAAAAGCATTTCTGTTTAGGATCCAACTTTGAACTGCTTCGCAATTGGAATGTTTTTTTTAAATGGTACCATGATGGCGCTGCTTTTGAACTACTCGGTTGCCTATGGTCCATTTTAAATGTCTACATAATTGTCGCTGGTCTGCCTTTGCATCGCAACAGCGCCAAAATTGAATCGCTTATAAGCCATCATGGTACGAATAAGCGTTGCGGACTTGTTTAGGTCCTAAATTGGATCGCGCTAAGCGATCATGGTAAGCCTCCTGGAGCTGAATCTTAGGAGAACCTCGAAGCTCTTTCAAGCGCCCACTTCTACTAATTCAGATCATCTCTCGCAAAATCTCCAGTCTCCTGTAATGTATACTCCCTCATCTGGGCCTGGTCTGTTCGAGGCTCAGATGGGAAAGTATACGATTGGATTTTATATTATAAGGCCATTGTGCGGTTTGAAAACTCTGGCACCAGAGTTAGGCAAGTTAGCCACACACTTGACATGGTATACCACGATAAGTAGAAGAAGGCCTTTCCAAGAGACTGAAATCCAATGCAGTAGCGGTACAAAGATCATTCGTTCATCCAACGATACATAGACCAAGTTCCTCCTTTCTTATTTTCTCACTAACCAAAAGTATGGGAAAGAGTAGTGCTAATAGTACTATTAACATATAAATACCAGCTAGCATGGGCCGATGGCCAATTTTCAGCTACCAGGTTCTAACTATAACAATACTTTTTATAGCACCCAAACTTCAAGACAAGTGAGTAATTTTTGGAAGTACCTTCAGAACCAAATATTGGGTTTCGTTTCGCGACAGTCGAAGGAGTTTAACAATGTAGAGACAATAAGGACATTATATGGTGCATTAGTAAGGAGTAGATTAGAATATAACGGTATGGTGTGGCACCCCCATGAAAGGAAATACGCAGAAATGACTGAAAAAATACAAAATAAGTTTTTAAGATACATGTACTTAAGACAATATGGTACATATCCATTCTATCCTTTGATGTACCCTACATCATTTATATTAGGAATGGTAGGGTACAACAGACTAGAAGTCAGGAGACACATAGCTTTGGTCACGTATGTGTGGAAGGTATTTTGTGGTAAGCTGTCCAATCCAAAGCTACTAGAATGCATTTACGTGAAGGTCCCAAATACATATCTTAGGAGAGCGCCACGTCAGGAAATTTTCGCTCTCCCTACATGCAGAACGAACATATTAAAATTTGCCCCACTAACTATAGCTCTACGTACTCTTAACGAAATCTCAACCGATATCGACATATTTAATTGCTCATTGGCGGGATTAGCAGAAGCTGTCTTAAACCACTTGACAAAATAATAAATTAAAATTTTAATGTTGTTTAATGATTATTTTTTTACTTATTGATTATTATTATTGTTAATGACTAATTTATTGCATAGTAATTTTAATTATATATTTTGACATGTGTTATCTGTATTTTATATTTAGACGGGACATTTTGTATAATTATATGATAATAATAATGATGTATATGATACTGATATTTTGTAATTATGAAATTAATACGTAGTATATAAGGTTTATAATGTAATAATGCTATCGACTTGGGCCTAAGTCCCGTAATGGTATCATTTTGTAGTTTTAAATCAATCAATAAATGAAATGAAATGAAATGAAACCTGGTAGCTGAAAATTGGCCGTCGGCCCAGGTTAACTGGTATTCATACGTTACTAGTACGTATTAGTACTACTATTTCCCACTTTGGTTAATGAGAAAATAAGTAAGGTCTGGCGGCCCTGGGATCTCCGTCTAACAGGACAATGGAGAATATAAAACTTTACGAGTTCCAACCCTCTCGCTGTTCGCACTGAAGAGCGCACTCGCTGCTATCAAATTCTGCGATGAACTTGTATGAGTTTCAGCTACCACATAAAAAATGAATAATACCTACAAGTAACATATGCATAGAATTTTCAATTTGAAGATTGGTGACAATAGGGTATATGCATGATTTTTTTTATTAAAAAAATTAATCCTCATTCATGTAATAAACAGTTTAGTAAAACAATTTTTCGAGTAACTATGAAATTAAAAAAGATACAGGGTTACTTTTTAATCAGTACACAAATTTTTCTTACGGTGTCAGTAACGTTGATAGAACGTAAATAAGACGGAAAAAAATTTTTTTTTTCCAAAATTTTCAGATTTTGATACCCCTTTTTAACGACTTAGATAATTAATTTTGTAAAACGCAGAAACACGGGTGTCACAAATTGTGTTGAAGAGTACTATTACCAAGTTTCAAGTCAATTGGACGAAGTTATTTTTTTTTCCATACAAAAAAATTGATTTATTTTCATGCTTCAAACGATCTAGCTTAAAATTTTTATATGAAACGATATAAAACAAAAAAATAAGGGTCTATTAAATTTTCATAAAGTTTACGTACAAAAAATTTGTGTACTGATTAAAAAATAACCCTGTATAAGCCATCGAAGATTTATTTCTATCTCTTTCTAGCAAAACGAAATTTTTGTATGGACGTAGTGACATGTGACGTCACAGTCCATGTCGGATCTCTCTGTCTAATCGGTGCGTAATTAATAGTTTTAAATGCGTATACTTATCGGCCGTATTTCCGGCCGATTTTAATTTTAATTTCACTTTTTGTCATCTCAACTACGGTATTTTCATATTTTGTTAATCAATGCGATAAAAAAAATTCATACATATTCCCTATTATCTTGGTTAGTTTCCTATATTTATTCCAGTGTGTAAATTTAATATTTATATTTTAGTATTTTTATGTAATATACATAAATAAAAAATTTAATTGTAATTATGGAGAATGTAAAATGTATTATCTATGCTAAATAAGTAATAACAATATTAAATGTAATAAGACAAGGGCACGGATATCAAGACTGTGAGTGCACAATTAACTGTTAAACAAATAAAGTCGAAAAGGTCTCAGCCAAAATCGAATATTTTCAAAATGTTTTACACTCCTGAAGATAATGTTAAATACAATACAAAAGTGAAAAGGTTAGAGTGCGCCGTAGGTACAAGTTCTTTGTGTGCTTATAAAGTCGTCGGATAAGGGCCACTTACTTTATGAGTGGCGCAAATTGAAAAATCAACGGCCTTACCCTCCCTGCCGTTGGTTTTTTTTCTAGTTTCCTGAAAATTTAATAAAAATCCACTCTGTCCAATATTTTTATGAGATTATTGCCACTCTGCCTTGACGTAGTAACGTCTGGCAGGACAATACAATCTCACTGACAGTAAATTTTATCAAACTCTGTCTAGTCGGAATCGAAGAAAAGTCGTGTTGACTTGGATTTCTCGTGTTTAATTATATCGTAGAAACTTAACAAAATATTTGTTAAACTTTTTAACGGAAAAAATGAATTTTTGCAAAATACACATACATAAGGCAAGCGTTTATCCTATTGGGGTAGGCAGAGATCACAGATTAAACAGAAAGTATTAAAGCCTGAGTCATAATTTTATTAACATTTATTTTCGTTCTTCCAGTTTTGGGCAAGATATTCCCTAAACGTTATTTTTAATACTTATTTTACATGTCAACTGAGGCGAGTTCCTGTCGTTTTTCCGTAAATACAAAATAAAAATATAAAATCGTAAAAAAAATCCTAATACCTATAATCGGGCTCATTGGTTTCTCTGAAGCTTATCTACACGTAACAGGAAAATCAATGGTATTGGCGGTTGGTAATACCACCAGGAAAGTCTGAAAGAGGAGGGGCTTATGGCGGACTCAGCCCACATTATACTGGATGACTCTAAAGTAGTTTACGAAAATTATAAATGTGAAACTGACCATATTGGACCACTTTCTCCAGGAAGGAGGGTCAATAAATCCTATCATCATACTAATATTATAAATGCGAAAGTTTGTATGGATGTATGGATGTTTGTTACTCTTTCACGCTAAAACGGCTGGACCAATACTGATAAAATTTGGTATGGAGGTAACTGACACCCTGGATTGACATATAAGCTACATAATTTTCCACAATACTCACGGGAACGAAGTCCCGGGAGGAAAACTAGTAAAAAAACAGAGAATTTTAATTTCAAATGGGCTGACTTGAAAAAAATATTGATTTATGTAATTGTCAGGTTTTAAAAGATTTTTATTTTTATAATGAATTGACAGGAGAAGGTAAATCAATTGACATATTTCATCATAATCATGCAACTTTTAGAAGATCTGTGGTAGATGCTCATAGATTAGACTAAATAACAACACAATTTTATTTTTTTTATTATTATAATTTTAAATTTTATTAATTTTAAATTTCACTTTTTCAGAATGTGATTTGTATACCAGTTGTATTTAACATAATTTATTATGGATGTCGTTAACGCCTTGCTTAATGCTTTTTCATCCTGTACTTACTAACTTTAATTTACAGCTATCATGTATTCTTTGTAATGGCCTATATTAATTGTAATTAATGTATTAATCAAAACACCCAATTGTACCTTTAGTTTGCTTCACATTGTTTTTGATGCGTAGTTTTGTTTTGCTTGTTTTAAATTTAAGTTTTATTGATTTTATTTTTTATACAGCTTTGCTTATCATGCTGTACGTTCACGGTTTTGGCCGTCAATGGAACTGAACCTTAGCCGGATTATGTTTAGTATTAAGATTTGATTGTTTGCTGTTGTGTACGTCTTATTAATAAAAAAAATAATAAAAAAATGGTTGTCTAATTTTAAGACAGTTTTCAATAGAAACTTTTTAAAGTTACAGTAAAGTGCTGAGCACATCCTAGTTAATAATATTGCACGCTTACAACGTAGATGTACTCTACCATTTATATGGGGTGACTTTACTAGTTAAGGAAACTTTAAGGGCTCATTCTCTGCATGAAACTGAACAACTTTCCCCAGGGAACCTACATGAATTTCTCAAAAAAAATGACTCCCCATATAAAGACAATAATTCAGCGATCGCACAGGTTATAAAGGAAGGCGATTTTTATTTGATTTCGACCTATGTTCTGATAACTAAAAACACCTTCTACTCATTTTATAGTCCTTTTAATTCTATATTTAACAAATTACAATGCAGTGGCAGTGGGCTGGCCATGTCTGTCGCAGAACCGACGAGCGTTGGAGTAGACAGGTTCTCGAATGGAGACCACGTCTTGGCAAACGTAGTGTAGGACGCCCCCCAGCCAGATGGTCAGATGACCTAAAGAAGATAGCGGGTAGTGGCTGGATGAAAACAACGGAGGATCGTGCAAAGTGGCGCACCTTGGGGGAGGCCTATGTTCAGCAGTGGACTGCAATAGGCTGATATGATGATGATGACAATGCAAGAACACATAAACCCCGATCTACGCGCGAAAACGATCTGTCAAGGGGCCGTTTAGTGATGTTGTGCCACACCGCGTGGATTGGTAGTGTTGTTCCATTTGTGTCGTCGATAGATTTTCTCTTAACAGTTCTAAAATTGTTAAGTTTCTCCTTTCGCTAACTAATTAGTCATCCAATATTTGTATGCCTAGTACGATGTGTTTGCAAATACAAAGCATAAAGGAACTATTTTCATCGTCGCTTTAAATGACATAAGGTTTTGTTTTGATATGCATTGAAGAAAAACAAACGAAATCGCGGAGAAGAAGCTAGTTCTTGAAAACAAGTAATTTTTTGAAAACAAATCAAATGTCACCGACAACATATTTTCCAAAGGGAAAAGTTGCTAACTTTTGTATCAAGACATGAAATCGCAGTACGAAGTAACATCAGTTGCAACTTCGACATTTGCTCTTCTACAAACAAAGTCGTGTTTAGCTTAATATTTTAGATTATTTTTAACCTTATGACGGTGGCTTTAGATGTTAAAATCACAGAGTTAAGATTTTGTACTTGAATGTATGTACGTCGGAGTGCGAACAAGGGAACATTTGTAAGGCGATGTCGAAACTTGTGAGTTTGAGTTCGTTGGAACAAGCGACAAGCTCGCAAACAATCGGGAAAATATTGCGCGGCTCCCCTTTGAATACCAACGCAACTTAGGACAAGTTCGGTTTGTGTGGAAAACTTGCCAGGCAAGGTTTGTATGTCACTAACGATTTTATTGAATCTCTTCCTGTTGACTCGGATAAACATTTTGAATTTTTATTTTATTTTAAACTAGCATTCAGCCCGGGACTTCGTTCCCGTGGGAATTCGGGAAAATTATGTAGCCTGTGTCCATGGGGGATAATGTAGCTTTCTAATGGTGAAAGAATTTTTAAATCGGTCCAGTAGTTTCGGAGCCGATTCAATGCAAACAAACAAACAAATCTTTCCACTTTACAATATGTAATAGATAATAGATATAGATTAAACACGGAACAGAAAGATCGTCGATGGTCTAACGGCTAGCGGGTCGGAGTCTTAAGCGAGAGGTACGTACGTTTGATGCCCAGTGCCGTCATGACTCGTTTTTAGGGTTCCGTAGTAATCTACGAACCCTTATAGTTTCGCCATGTCCGTCTGTCCGTCTGTCCGCAGGTTTCCTAAGAAACCCTTGGTACTACAGAGCTGAAACTAAGCATGATTATACATATGAATCACGCCGACAGAACTGTAGAGTAAAATCTTGGAAAAAAAAATTTTTCGGGTGTCTCCCATAGACGTGAATGGGCGATGATTTTTTTTCTCGCCAATATCATTGAGTGGGGTATCATAGGATAGCATTTTAAAAGATAGAAGGGGTTTACTAAGAACGTTTTTCGATTCAGCACTCCGTTTGCGAAATATAAATTTTTAAAGTGAAAATTTTTGTCAAACACAAGTATCCCCCCCCTATACCTGCTAAACGGTTGTCTCTAAAAATGTGAAAAAATTCACGTTGGTAGAATATACAACGAAATTTAAAGGAAAACTATCACACATAAGTTGGTCCTTCAAGTTTGCGAGTAATAGTCGACCAAGTGCCAAACACTGTTGGGATTAATAAGAATGTATTTGAACCATGCTGCTACGGAACCCTACAATGCGCGTGGCTCGACACGCTCTTGGCCGGTTTTTTGAGTTATGTACAGCAGCACGTCAGGTTACCCATTTGCACTATGAAAACCGGCGCTATTACGAGTGAGATAAGGGTGACGTGAACATCAACATGTATAGCCTGATATGCTGCTGTGTGTACATCTTACGGAGAAGGAAAACATCGTGAGGAAACCTGCACATTCAGGAGACTAAGGCGCGTATTACAGAAAGAGACTCAAGTCTTGATCTATATTTAAGTATTGATTGTCTCTTTCTCTCGCTATCAAAATGACAAAGACGACTGCTACTTAAGTAGAGATCAGAGTCTGAGTCGCTTTCTGTAATACGGACCTTAATGTGTAACCATGATCCAATCTGGCCAGGTCCCCCTGGTTCCCCGGGTTGTAAGGTAACAGAAAACTTGGAGAATAAACTTAAGACTTTTTTGCGTGTAATGGAACTTGTTATGTCTGAAAATCATGCAGATT
Source organism: Aproaerema taeniolella (assembly GCA_949987775.1). NCBI lineage: Eukaryota > Metazoa > Arthropoda > Insecta > Lepidoptera > Gelechiidae > Aproaerema > Aproaerema taeniolella. Next base: position 21,268,513 of record OX465250.1, read on the forward strand.
CGTTTTATAGAAACTACAGAACTTTCAAAGCAAAATACATAAATGTTGACCTCCGTTTTTCGACAAAAATAATATACTCGTACCTACCTTTCTCACAAAATCATACTCGATCAATGTCAAAGTCTTGTGAAAGCCACATTTTGTAGCGCAACCCAACACGACCGCATCGACGTGGGATACGAGCGACTAGGGGTCCAGAAAACTGGCAGAAAATGCCGCGATGAAAAACGAGCACAATCCCACTTCATAAACACAAATGTATATTTTAACCTGGATAGCTCAAATTGAACAAATCCGCGCACCAGGCACAAAACAGCCATCGTTATCCCACTTATTACAAAGTTTCACTTCCAGCTAATTGCTTTATTATGAAAATTTGAAAAAATATCTGAGCATTACATATAGTTTCTTTGAAAAAGTTGCTTATTTCATTGGTAGGATCAAACTCTATAGTTTCTCTAGTTAATTTAAAGTCACTCCGTTTTTAATATTAATTTTCCACGTTAAAAAAACGTATGAGTCACCGACTTCGATCCCAACAACAGTTCGCACAAAGTAGATAGGTAACTAGTATGCCTTTTAGCAGATAACCACAAACGAAAATGTCACTAATTTATTTAGATGATGTTCTGGATGAGTATTTTTTGTTTTTGTTGATTTTTTTTTAAAGCGCTGAATCATTTTCGATAAAATTTATATGGGACCACCTCTGGAGTGTATGCTTTCGAACATAAAAAGAATTTTGAAAATCGGTCCATAATTGGCGGAGAAATCGGTGAACGTACATTTTAATTATTTTTTTAATCCATACAGTTGAACATAGAACCTCCTCCTTTTTTGAAGTCGATTAAAAAACGAGTCAAAAACTAATGGTGGTGGTCGTCTTTCTCACTCACTCGCCGGTTTCTTCTATATTACAGTTTAGTAAAGTGTACTATGAATGTGTGTAAAGAAAGAAAATAATCCTAACGCACGATTGGTCCCATTACGTCACACTGCCTTTGACGGGGTCAAGAAAAATGAACTTGCTTGCCAGAGGGTCAGTAGGTTTTTTTACAGTTGAGTACAGAATTTTCTTCAAACATTAATCTCTCTTTTCAACTGACTTCAAAAAAGGAGGAGGTTCTCAATTCGACTGTATGTTTTTTTTTTTTTTTTTATATTTGTTACGCGATTACTCCGGCAACTGTTGTCCGATTTTCAAAATTCTTTATTTGTTCGAAAGAGTATACTTCTGAAGAGGTCCCATATAAATTTTATCGAAAATGATTCAGCGCTTTTAAAAAAAATCAACAAAAACAAAATATACTACAAACTAGAACATCATCTAAATAAATGAATGACATTTCTGTTTGTAGTTATTTGCTAATAGGCATTGTAGTCCGCAAAAAACTAGATATCTACTTTGTGCGAACTGTTGTTGGGATTGAAGTCGGTGACTCATACGTTTTTAACGTGGAAAATTATATTATTGTAAATCAAAACGACTGTAACTTCGGATGAACAAAGACGGTACAAAATCATTAGCTGTCCTAGGTGTGTAGAACGTGCATCAATCCAAAGGAAACACCAGACCTCTTTTAAACATATATTTCCACTTCGTGGTAATGTACAATTTAATTATATTTTAGATCTCACTATTTTAACGGACACTTCCGTTAACTACACTTTCTAAGGACACGACTACTCTCTTCAACTGCCAGGTAACGAATGTCCCCGTCAGCCAAACTCCCCTTCCCGTTTTGAATTTCGCATGAAGTTAGCCACTAAACTTTGCTACTGTTTTGTCTGCCAGTAGTTGTACCGGAAAGAGTCATTCATCGAACTATTCAATTTAAGTTAAACATTTAAAAATATTTAATAAAGTGCAAAAATTGCTAAAATATTTAACGGAACCTTACACTCGACCATCCTGATAACGTGTATGCCCTCATACACGCACCGTTGTAAACCTTACACTTGGCTGATTAGGACATCCCTGTACTTTAGCTAATAATTATTTTCTAGCCCTAACCAGTAATAACAAATATTTTTATACACTATATTTAAAAGTAAGCCATTATAGCTTAAGGGAAATAAAATTTTATGGAACTTCCCTTGGGCATTAGTGACATTTAAATATGGAACGCCAAAATTTCAACAAAAACTTCTATCAAAATTAATTTCGAAAGTAAAATCTATTGACACATCAAACAGATTTTACTTTTATTACAATACAATACAATACTCTTTATTGCACACAAAAATAAACATAACATTAAACAAAAACAAATGTTCATAATGTAGTGTACAATCCGGCAGCCTTATTGCCTTATTAAAAATATTTAGTATAAAAACTTGATGTAATTCCAGCGACTCTGACATAGAAACGGAGGCTCAAAACATTATTGATGGGATGAATTTATAATTTATTTTTTATTTAACCTCACAGTAGGTGTATGTGTCTTAGTCTTAGGCAGACTTGAATCCTTCGCTTCATTCAGGATTTAACATAACATCTTAATTAACTACAGACTCATTCATTACGCTCAGAATTGTGACATATTACACTGTTTATCCCCTTGTTGCTTAATCTACTATTATGTATCCAAGTACGTATCAAAAGTATATATATTTAATGTATTAAATGTTAACGTAAAAAACAAAGTCCAACAATAAATAGCAATAAATAAATAAAATAGCAATCTATAAAATAAATTTAATCTATCTTACCCCAGAATGCTGTATAGACGAACAAAATTTTACAATTCAATAGCTTAGATAAATTACCGCTACTTAACAAAGTGCAACATCTAATCCAACCAAAAATTTTAAATCAATTTACAAAACAAATACTGACATATCCAACCATAATTATGATTAGGTGACTAGCTGTTAATGATAATTTTGTTTGTGAATATACAACGTAAGATAAAGTATATATCTTTGGAATTAAATTACAAAAGGTCATAAACAACTTGATACTTAAATAGGTACACTTATAGCTATTTATATATCAAAATATCTTTCCATTTCCTTATCCGATTAACTATTCGGATATCTAACCGATTTAGCTATCAAGTTATCCATCCGATATCTATCCAAATTATTCATCCATTTATCTATTAAATTATCCATCCAATTAACTATCCAATTAACCATCCGATTAACCATCCGATTAACCATCCGATTAACCATCCGATTAACCATCCGATTAACCATCCGATTAACCATCCAATTATCCATCCAATTATCCATCAAATTATCCGTCAAATTATCCATCCAATTATCCATCCAATCCGTTATATCTGTGTATTTGTCCCAGGCCAGACGGTAGCCTTATCCTTTCGACATCCGCCAATGACCTGAAACAAATACATAAGTGGACTAAGTATCATATTCCAACTTTAAACAAAATAATATAATAAACACAAGTATAAATCAACTAGAGTAAAAATTCCTCACTTATAATAGACAACTTCTTTATCTACAGTATCGACTTCGTCCGCATTATCATTGACCTCTAGTACCGCTATATGTATCCACGACTGCATTCTCTCAGTGGCAACCATGGTCGTACATTTATTTTTTCATCCCTTTAAATCCAGATGTAGGAGCAACCTTGTACCAATTGTTACCTATAAATTTTACTACAGGATACGGACCTTTGTATGCAGGAGTCAGAAAAACGGTTAGCATAGCGATGGCAAAAACATAGATATACTTTTCTAGAATTAGGCACAAATTAATAAATAAAACAATTAAATTAACAATAATGCCAGTCCGCCTGCCGTTCCATTGTTGCAATGCCCGATAGGGTTTATATGTAAAGAAACACATATTCTAGACTAATATGTATGTATTGTCATACACTTCTAATTATAACAACAAATAACCTCAAGCGAGAACATTATTTGGACCGCACAAGTCAATATATTTTTTTTTAATTAATCATTATTTTGCAGCCAAGTATAGCATTGTCAGAGAGTTACCCCGACTGAAATACTACAACTGGTCATACAGGGATAGTCTATCTACGGCACACTGGGCCAGTCTAACTTTGGCACACAGGGCCGACTAACTACGGCACACAGGGCCAGTCTCTCTTTGGCGCACAGGGCCAGCTAACTACGGCACACAGGGCCAGCCTAAAGCAGCACACAAGGCCTTCCTAAGGCGGCACACAAGGCCAACCTAATGCGGCACACAAGGCCTTCCTAAAGCGGCATACAAGGCCAACCCAATACTGCACATATTCTAGGCTAGTGAATCAGAGGAAGCTAACTGGTACAAATTAAATTTAGTTAAAATTTATGAACCTAGATGAAATATATATATTTGAGACTTGAGAGTAAGGGTTGTCAAGTCGTTTAATCTATATATATAACGTGTAAAGCAACAATAGTGAGGGAAACAACTCAATCGTTAAAATACAATTTTTTTTTTTTTTAGTTTTTGTAATTATGTGTAATGTGTTAGTTAAATAAAGGTTTTATCTATCTATCTATCTATCTCAACGTAAGTGGAATATAGATTTAACTGGATTTTGCGTTTCAGAGTCGGTCATAGCGTTGAAGAAGTTCTAACAGTCTGGCTGATCTCTAAAGTCCTATGTATATCCTTCAGTTTCTTAGCCCGAGGAAATACGAAGTTTTCCTGAAGCTTACGCGGTTTAGAGCATGGAGTTACTGTTACAGAAAAGGAAACATTTTTGACCGTGTATACTACTACAACATACTGATCATTCGGTTTCCTTACAATCTTCGTATCTAACCTTAAGCTGCCAGAAAAAGGGGTTTCGGTCGCTGCTCTAACGCTTGTCATACCGAAAAGCTTACTGTGTCCCACCATCATAATTCGATTCAACCTTTCGTCACCCTTGCCGATACATTTTTATTTTTATTTTTGACGGGAGTGTTATTCTTATTACTTTTTGACATCCATTGTAATTATGAAATCGATAATGTAGGAATAAACGATCTATTCTAATAATGAGCCTGGCATTTTGACACCGATATACAAAAACTGCAACTTGGTTTTCCGATCAGCATTGGCTTTTCGAGCAACGTTTTGGGACATACACGAAACCGTTGCACCAGCACCGTCAATCGACAGACACAAATCTGATCCAAGTGACCGTACAAGGTTATAACCACAACCTTTCATCATTAGAGGAACACTGTCGTGTTAAAGACCCAGTTTCGCGAAACTTATTTGTTTAATCAACGTTATTTCCCTACGTTAATCTATAAATGCTTCTCCAGGATTGTGCCGTCAATGTTCACTATATTTCATTTGGACCAGAACTTGAAATGCACATAGTTTTGCAGCCATGGGAATAAACTACTTAGCTCTAGAGTTATTTCAGATTTAGTCAAAATTTGAAAATGAGACTTGTAATGAGATTTACAAGAGCGCTCTTGCCTATTCTTCTCTGGGAAAGATGACCTTAGGAGTAGAGTCAGTAGAACGAATATGTATGAATGTATTTAAATCCTTTATTGTAACTTGACCTATTTTAGATGACATCCTGAATGTTCCATCGTCGACCTCATCTATGATCGTGGTCAAGATTGTGGTCAAGAGCTAACCCGTCTCATATTTATAAAGGAAAATATATGAAATAAATCTATTTCGACCATGACTTTTGGCGATTGTGGAAACCTTCGTCGATTCAGATGCCTTTTTAACTCGACAGGTTTCGGTAGTGTGTTATATCTTCTGACATTGGGTACACTTGACTAGAGGTTTGGGACAGTTGGAATATGGCCAGCTTCTTTGCAGTTATAACTAATAAGCCTGGTTCTTCTGTCTGTTGTTGGACCTACTTTCAGAAGTGGCTCCAGATTTGTGCTTTAAATTAGGCTTCTGCGTAAGTAAAAATTCAAAAGTTGATCTGGTTTAACGCACCGTAAATCTAGTGTGCCTAACCTAATTTTTTTTTGATCGCCGATACTGTGGATGATGCGTGCCTACCCGTTATTTTACACTGATTTGAAAGAGCAAATTTCTAACAAAAGTTAAATAAATAAACGCTACACACTCAGGGCCCACATCAAGGTTTTCCCTTGTGTCGAGGGTCTCTCTGAATATACATACAAACAAACAAACACCCATGACCCGAGAACATCATTTTCTTTTTACACGAATATTTGCCCCGACTGGGAATCGAACCCAGGACCCGTCGATCAATTCAAACTCTCATACCAAGTCTTAGCGAGCCCCGTTAATTTTTGCATGGTAAATAGACGGTCGTCTTCTCATCCCAGCCATAAACCGATGCACATTTATTGATCGAATTTGACGGCTCAGATGGTAGCAAATCTTTTATAGACTTTGCAATTTGTAACAAGTCATTAGTTGAAAAATGAAGGGCTACATGACCTTTTATCCTGGTGTCCGGCGCTCGCAGAGTCCCGCGCGTTGCGTCCCTCGAGTCTAGCGCCATCGCTGCTTAGACCGCGCTGCTCGCTCCGTTGACCACGCTGCTCGCTCCGTTGACCAAGCTGCTCGCTCCGTCGACCAAGCCGCTCGCTCCGCCGACCACGCCGCTCGCTCCGCTAACCACGCCGCTCGCTCCGCTGACCACGCCGCCCGCTCCGCTGCCTCCGATGCCCGCCATCTCGCGCCATCTCCAGACCCCGTTCCAGCCGGCGTACCCGCTCCCGCAGGCAGCGGCTGCGACCGCGGCCGCGGACGCTCCCTTGGCTGCGAGCACCCAAACTGCGGCAGGAGCCGCGCGTGCTCCCTGCTGCCTGCCACGTTCTGAAACTCACAAAAAAAAAAAAAAAACGCAAACCTCCATTCTAAATGCTTATAAAATTACATTTACGTTACGAATGTATTCAATGTAGAACAAACAAACAAAATTCAAACTAGAAAAACAATCGAAATATATAAGGAATTCAAAAAAGTAGTCATATCTTCAAAACGGCTGCTCCTAGCGCAAAAATAATCAAATTTCGAGCCCCCTTTAAGAAACCCCTACACACAGTTCGAGTAATCCGGTGCCAGCATATTTGATTCCGTCGGTTACAGTTTTGTTCTCGATCATAGATTGAATGTAGGTAGAGAGAAAAATTCAAAGCACTCAAAATTATTGTTCAAAGAAGTACATTTATATGTGTATAAATAAATTCCCAGGTACCGAGTCGGTATCTTAAGACATCGATGACGTCATTCTATGTAAAATAAGGACTATTCTACCAAATGCACATAATAGCTGTAAAAATAGCTCTGCCAAAATATAGAATTTTAAAATAACTAAAAATAGTTAACCATCTACCTTCATAACGATTTCCTTTTATGATAGGTCGGTTATTGCCGTTGTATCTAATTATACATGAAATATCTACATCAAAAGGGTTTCCTTTAAAACAATTAAGGCGTGTTACTTACGCGTTTATGCGTTGTCCTTTTCCGCTTCTGAGATGTAGAACGTGCATCAATCCAAAGGAAACACCAGACCTCTTTTAAACATATATTTCCACTTCGTGGTAATGTACAATTTAATTATATTTTAGATCTCACTATTTTAACGGACACTTCCGTTAACTACACTTTCTAAGGACACGACTACTCTCTTCAACTGCCAGGTAACGAATGTCCCCGTCAGCCAAACTCCCCTTCCCGTTTTGAATTTCGCATGAAGTTAGCCACTAAACTTTGCTACTGTTTTGTCTGCCAGTAGTTGTACCGGAAAGAGTCATTCATCGAACTATTCAATTTAAGTTAAACATTTAAAAATATTTAATAAAGTGCAAAAATTGCTAAAATATTTAACGGAACCTTACAGGTGTATGTTCCAAGGGACACACAACACAAGGAAAGACCTATGATGTGGGTCTTTGAGTGTGTAGCGTCTTTATATTACGTCGAACAAGAAAGAGGGTAGACGTTTCGTCTGCTTTTAACACTACCGGCAGTTCTTCAGTTCATCCGTGATCATGGTGCTTGCAACAGCGCCGAAATATTGGACTCACCTTTAGAACAACACTCGTGGTAGGAACCAGTTTAGTATTTCTAAAACTAGTGAAGTATAACCGCAAGAATCTTAAACAACGTATTTTAGTCTACCTTAGCAGTTACTTGCTGTGATGTGCGCCATACTACAATAATAAAAGGAAATTACGAGCTCTCAGGCAAAACAAGGTACAAAAATCTTGTTTTTATTAAAACCTTAATCAATTTTTTTTTCAGATAAATTCGACGACATGTTACAATTACTACTTATTTGTCGTCTGTCACTTTCTAATATTTTAGTAAGTAATTTAAAAAATGCTTCACAGTCTTTGTGGTTTCTACAAATGATGAGAATCCAACAGGAAGGTGCAATACCCCGTTAGGGTACTACAATAATACATATAAGGTCTAGGTTATAAATTAAATTATAATTTGTAACACAAATTCGTAGTATTTTGTTGGTAGGTGGTTTACAAATTGGAAAATACGCGACACCACAACATTAAATATAAATTCCCCAAAAAGCGATACGCATTAAAGATGAATCATGAATATTGACGTACTTTTGCAGGTACAATCAACAGCACATTAGGTTTCCACAAATTGTTAAATTTCCCCAATGGATAGTAAAATCTAATGCTTGGAGCTAAAATTTAACATCGATTGAAGAAATGGATAGCATGATGTGCCGTTGTCCCGGTCCAATCTTCGTAAACAATCTCTTTCTTCTTGTTCTCATTCATTTTTCAATGAAATATGGGGCAATACGAATTTAAATTGGTTTGCAAAACTTAAGGGAATGACTCTACACATCTTCTTCTTACCAGCCCATATACGTCCCCACCGAGGGGCACGGGCCTCCCTTCGAAACACGAAGGGGATTTAGGCAATAGTCCACCACGCTGGCCCAATGCGGGTTGGTGGACTGCTCGTCTTTCGAAAATGAATTTTCTTGGACGGGCGGGTTTCATCACGATGTTTTCCTTTACCGTTGGGCAAGTGATAATTACAAATGCGTACATAAATCAGGCCCACACCAGGCTTTGAACCCGCGACCTTCGGATTACAAGTCTGGCTCATTACCAACTGGGCTATCAAGTGTTATGTAACCATAATAAAATATTCTAGAATCCGTATGTAACGTTTTCATATATTTATTATCTAATTGAAAGAAAAAGGCTGTAGAAAAACACAAAATTCAATCAACTTGTTAAACTTATTCTAGGAAAAATGAAATATATTTTAAATGAACTAAAATCTCAATTAAGACTTACTTATTTACCGTTTCAATTATAAAAACTTTTATAACTAGGTATTTAATATTCTCCAGAACTCTGACGGCAAATGACACAAAATAATTAATATATGGAGCTCTTAACTTTTGCTAACTTATTTAAACCGAATATATCGTAATTCATCTTCATTCAAATCATCTTGACCCAAATAAATCATGTTTCATACTCCTCACAGAACACCTAATACCTAACAGGATTTCCCTAAGGACTTTGAGTAAATTTTCCTGCTCGTGCGCAGCTCATTTTCGTCATTCTGGACTTTGGCCAGTGACGTACTGCAACGGTTTTTACAAAAGTGGACGAGTCAGATTTAGCACTCTTTTTAACCCCCGACGCAAAAAGAGGGGTGTTATAAGTTTGACCGCTATGTGTGTGTGTCTGTGTGTCTGTGTGTCTGTCTGTGGCACCGTAGCTCTCAAACGGGTGAACCGATTTGGATGCGGTTTTTTTTATTTACAAGCAGGGTTTTTGGCGATGGTTCTTAGATACGTTTTATCAAAATCGGTTCAGCCGTTTCAAGGTCATCAGCTCTTTTGTTAGCTGCGGTAGGGTTCTTAGACTCTTAATGTGTATTTACTTTACTTTCAAACATACATGTGACCTAAAACTTGAAATACTCATGTATGCTTAATAACTATGCAGGGTTATGGAACTCTTGGTCTGATGCTGCAGCCAGGATATCCAGAACACTAGCACACTCTTAAAAAAATAATAGCAGATATGTCGTGTTTGGACTCGTTTTGTTCAGTATTTGATTCTGCATACGATGCAATGGTGGCAACACGGTGAGCTGATGCTGCGGCCAGGATATCCAGAACACTAGCACATCCTTGAAAAAATAATAGCAGATATGTCGTGTTTGGACTCGTTTTGATCAGTATTTGATTCTGCATACAATGCAATGGTGGCAACACCGTGAGCTGATGCTGCGGCCAGGATATCCAGCACACTAGTACACTCTTAATTATTTTAAAAATAAGTTAAAAATTTTGAAATAAAAATTAAATTTAAAATTTAAAACCCCCCCCCCCCCGCAAAAAAGTAAAGCGGACATTTAAAAAGTAAAAAATAATACCTTTCGTTGAGCCATCAAATTCATTTCAGAAATACCTATATATATATTTTAATTATCGAAATCGATGGATGGCACGATAGGGTTTGCTCATTAAAATGGCGCTATAATGTCGCGTCGGGGTACCGCTTTAGTGAATCAGTGAATAGTCAATCAAATGAAGGGTCTGATTCACTAAAGCGGTACCCCGACGCGACATTATAGCGCCATTTTAATGAGCAAACCCTATCGTGCTATCCATCGATTTCGATAATTAAAATATTTAGATAGGTATTTCTGAAATGAATTTGATGGCTCAACGAAAGGTATTATTTTTTACTTTTTAAATGTCCGCTTTACTTTTTTGCGGGGGGGGGTTTTTTAAATTTTTATATATTTCGTAGTAAATATTACAATTGGAATATCCGTACTAATGTTGAATGTATTTCTAGTGAATCTGTAGGTGGATGATTTAGATAATTTTACTATCAATATATTATTGTGATGATAATAATAGTATATCTTCTTCCTTGGAGTAATATTTTATTTTGAAATATATTAGCTAACTGCATGCAGTTCCTGTCTGATGAAGGAACTGCATATAACGTGATCTCGAGATTTATCTTGCTCGAAAAAAATTTGACGGTTGGATTGGTCGAGTGGTAGTAGCGCTGCCTCGGTTTGATTTCCAGTAGAAGCAAATATTTGTGTAAAAAAGCGGGTGTTTGTTCTCGGCACAATGGTGTCCGTGTCTCTCTTTGTGTATGTGTTAAGGGACCCAGGACACAAGGGAAAACCTTAGTGTGACCTTTGAGCATTATTATTGGTGATTATTATCATTACTTTGAAACTATAAAATAAAAGGGTCTTTGGCGGGAACTCAGCGTGATCGATTGCTTTGTCAATTGAATTTTCGTTTTCTGCGTGAAAAAGTTGTTTAATGTGTAATAGTGTGTTATACAGTAAATTGACTAAAGTTCATGTAGTGATAAAAAACAGTGTTTCTGCTCCGTTTGGTACCGACAAAGATCCTCGCGGTTGTGCTTCTCACCGCCAGTTTTCGTAAAACAGACGCTATCCGGTTTTACGCAGAACATGAGGAGCTTAGGGCTTAGGTAAAGTTGAAGAATGAAGATTTTCCACTGAAGACGAGGATGCATGGACATAGTTTCCTTTGCCTTTCCCGAAAGGGATAAATTAAAAAAAATATATAAAATAAAAATCTGTTTTAAAAAAGTTTCCAGCCTGAAAAGGAAGAAGTCTCTTCAGCAGCTCAAGCACGATAATGACAAACTCGCTCTCGGCTTACACTGAAACTTCACTTTGATTGCGCGAGGGTCCCACGCAAAGGCTTGCTCGCCCTATGGCGTTGTCAATGTCCTGCTGGTGTTAAACCATACGTTTATTTCAAAGAGTAAAATATACGTTTTCTAAATCCTAAGTAGGCACAGTTATAGGAAACTTTACAAAAGCTATCAATTGATTGGGAAATCGTTCCCGTGAGGGGCATAAAGAAAAATACTGGTTGGCCGAGGCGGAAAGAACAGCGGTTCTCAAGTCTCAGCAGCTCTGGTTTAATGAACTCAAGATTGGTTATGGTTATGTTTCTCGGAGTTTCTCTGCGCGATCGAATCAGAAATGAGGAAATCCGCAGGAGATCCAAGGTCACCGCCATAGCCCAAAGAATTGCTAACCTTAAGTGGCAGTGGGCAGGGCACATTGCTCGTAGGACTGATGGCCGCTGGGGGTCCTCGAGTGGCGACCACGACGTACCGGAAGACGCAGCGTAGGAAGGCCTCCCTCAAGGTGGACCAACGATCTGGTAAAGATTGCGGGAAGCCGCTGGATGCGGATGGCGCAGGACCGATCGAGGTGGAGATCCCTGGGGGAGGCCTATGTCCAGCAGTAGACGTCTTGCGGCTGACATGATGATGATGATATGTATAAAGACAGGCACGATCATCCACAACCCGAGAACAAACCTACTTTTTACCGACTTCAAAAAAGGAGGAGGTTCTTTGTTCGACCGTATGTATTTTTTTTGTTTGTTCACCGATTTCTCCGCCAATTATGAACCGATTTTCAAAATTCTTTTATTGTTCGAACGAGTATACGCCTATGGTGGTCCCATATAAATTTTATAGAAAATGTTTTAGTGCTTTTAAAAAAAAACAAAAAAAAACAAAAAGTTCTACAAACCAAAACATCATCTAAATAAATGAGTGACATTTTCGTTTGTGGTTATCTGCTAGTAGGCATTGTAGTATGCAAAAAATATTAGTTAACTATCTAATTTGTGCGAACTGTTGTTGAAATTGAAGTCGGTGACTCATACTTTTTTAACGTGGAAAATTCTTACACGACTGGGAATTTAATCAAACCCAGGGCCCGTCGATCAAGATGCAGCGCCACTGCCACTAAACCAAAGTTAGTGTACACACGGTAGCACATCAGGCTATACAGGGCTTTAGGTATCTCTCTTTCAACCTCTCGGGTGGTAAATCAGTCCATGAAATGAACAACTTCCCCAAGGAACATAGGTCGAAATACGAAAAAAAATTTTTGATCTCCCTACAAACTTCATCAGCATATTTGTATGGGAGATCAAAAATTTTTTTTCGTATTTCGAACTATGTTCCTTGAGAAGTTGTTCAGTTTCATGGACTGATTAACTACCCGAGAGGTTGAAAGAGAGATACCTAAAGCCCTGTATATGTTGTCCTTGACGTCGCCCTTATCTCGCTCGTAATAGCGTCGACTTTTGTAGTGCAAATGGGTAACCTGACTCGCTGCGGTCTGTACATTTAGGTCCATTACAGTTTGAGAAGTCCCGCAGTCCGCGGCTGAAGCCGGGAAAGTTGAGCCGCTCCCAGGTCACCGTTTTGCCTAATAAGATACTGGAACTTAGGCGATAATTTAATTTTATGTGACATTAACGTGTTTCGTGATTAACGCCCGATACTCCACCACTCGTACCTACCGACTGTGCAGATCATAGTATAAAAAAACGGGGAAGTAGGTTATCTTCATACAAACGCACCGCGCGCGTTTGTATGAAGATAACCTACTAGTATAGTATCTATGCGTCGCCGCACGCACACTCAACAAAATCTCGGCGTGTTTCGCAGTCCGCCCCAGTACCGCACAAGGTTCGAGTGTTTTTTTTATTATTAAAAATGGGATCGCTCTTGACCACAATCTAGCTTAGGGCAAAGATGTGGTCGAGGATGTAGCGAGCTCACCCAGAAGAAGCCTATTCACTCGCACTTTAAAGATATTTGGGTTGTATGAACTTGGAAATACAGACGCCGGCAGGGAATTCCACTCCCTGGCAGTGCGCAATATAAAAGATGAAGAATAGCGCTCAGTACGTATCCGAGGAATCTCGACAAGATAAGGGTGGTACCCCGCAGTGCGTCTGGACGTCCGATGGAAAAAAGGGGCAGGCGGAATGAGCTCATGTAGCCTCTGAGCACACTCTCCGAAGTACATCCTATAAAAAACACATAGGCAAGCTACTTTGCGTCTATGAGCTAGGCTTTGTAGCTTATCCGTAACCAGCTTTTTATCACCAATAAGCCTCCTGGCTCTGCGATCCACCGAGTCCAGAGCGGCTAGTTGGTATTTGGCCGAACCATCCCAAAGGTGGCTACAATACTCCATGCACGATCGGACCTGCGCCTTATAAAGGGTAAGAAGTTGATCCGGCGTGAAGTATCGGCTAACCTTGTTAGGGATGCCCAGCTTTTTGGCCGCAGCCTGAGCCTTAGACTCGATGGAGGTACCAAAGTTGAGGTTGGCAGACAACTTCATGCCAAGGAGTTCTAGCTCATCGGTAATAGATAAAGATGTACTCCGGAAAGTAGGAGTCAAGTTGAATGGACTCCTTTTAGCGGAGAACAGGCACGCCTGGGTTTTGGTGGCGTTGAAACTCACCAAGTTCATGTCACCCCATTGAGAGACAAGACCCAAGGTTGAGTTTACTCGCTTAACCATTGCCTCCCTCTCATTTCAAATTTCATCCCCACCAGCTCTTGCACTAGACAAATATCTCTCCATGACTGTGCTGTCATCTGCGTACGCAACCACTCCAGGCAAAAGCATGTCGTTGATGTGCAGCAGGAAAAGAGTCGCAGAGAGGACCTCTTTATTGTGTATTGTGACTTCCGGCATTGAGAAGTCACAGCGAGGCATAGTCGGTGGCATAAATTAACAAAATACATAGGTATTTTTACTAAAAAAGCTAAAATTATTCTCAAATATAATAAAATATAATTAAAATTAAAAAACTTTAAAAAATAAATTATATATAATTTATTTCATTAAAAACAAAAAAAATAGTGTGCTTGCGGCGACGCATATATACTATGGCGCACGCATACAAGCCGCGCGCGGTGCGTTTGTATGAAGATAACCTACTTCCCCTTTTTATACTATGGTGCAGACTTCCGAACAAGCGCCGCGCGTGCCTCTTACTTTGTTAATTTACATACATACATACATACGCTCACGCCCATAATCCCTATCGGGGTAGGCAGAGCATCAGTGGTTCTAGAACGAGTAGATGCCACATTTGACACAAATTGTGAGGGTTATCAGATGGAACAAGTTGCATAATGGTGAGAGGTGGTCAGCCTTTCGCACATTTTACAGCAAAAACCTCGCATCCCTCTTACAGACTTTTACTGTACTATACCTGGGAAGAGTAGGTAGCTGGCACATTCTAAGTTTTTCTTTCACTCCAAGTCCAGCATGAAAGTTGTTAATTTAAAGGACGACGAGTAATTTTGTATTGAACTAAGTCTGTTCCCCTTATGGAGTTGTTTAATTTACTGAGAGACAGCGTGGCGTGACATCTTTGAATTCACTTGGAAAAAAAAGATAATAAAAAAACAATAATAATAAATTAATATTGAAAGAGATGAGTGACGATTTGTTAAATATGTTTTATGTGAATATATTATGTAACATAATAATTATTAATAAGGATTTCATCTATACATATTATAAAGAGGAAAGATTTGATTGATTGTTTGTTTGTTTGTTTGCATCGAATAGGCTCCGAAACTACTGGACCGATTTGAAAAATTCTTTCACCAATTAGAATCCTACATTATCCGGGATGGACATAGGGTACACGATTTTCCCGAATTCCCACGGGAACGAAGTCCCGCGCGGGAAGCTAGTCTACACTAAGATTATAACTTCGTGTCTTTGGGTACACTCTTACTCATTCTCCTTTATAACTTATGTACTTGCTTTCCGCCCGCGGCTCCGCCCGCGTGGACTACAAGGTATATCGTTCCCAGCTGTGGGTAAAAATGTAGCCTTTGTCCTTTCGCAAGGTTTATAATCTATCTCTGTACCAAATTTCATCAAAATCGGTTCAGTAGTTTAGCCGTGAAAGCGTGACAGACTGAATTATACAGTAGGGATTAGATTTCCGCCCGGGACTTCGTTCCTCTAGGAATCCGGGAAAATTTTGTAGCTTATGTTACTCATGGATAATAAAGCATTCTATGGTGAAAGAATTTTTGAAATCGGTCCAGTAGTTTTTGAGTTCAATGGTTACAAACATACAACAATGCAAAACTTTCCTCTTTATAATGTAGGAAAATCATGTAGCCTATGTCCATCGGGGATAATGTAGCGTTCTAATGGTGAAAGAATTTTTCAAATCGGTCCAGTAGTTTCGGAGCCTATTCAATTCAAACAAACAATCAAATCTTTCCTCTTTATAATACACTGGGCGTCAAAAATAAGTAGTACACTTTTCAAATTGCAATTACTCCTAAACTATAGTAGTTACACTTATGAAATAAAAAGCAGTTTATAGTAAACTTAACGAAGTTTATTAAAGTTATATTTTATTTGGCATGAATAAAGTTTCAAACTTAAAATTAAGATAAATACTAAAAAGTATCAATTTTTAACGATATGTCAACCACTTAATTTTCACGTTTTGGAACTTTTTCACAATTTAATAACTTGTGTTGCCGCCTCGGGCTCTAATTACAGCTTGGATCCGGTTTGGCATGCTGAACACTAAGTTTCGGAGGCGGTGTTGGGGAATATTTTCCCATTCTTCTATCAGCGCATGTTTTAGAGCCCTGAGTGTGGCAGGAGGTGGACTGCGCCTTCTGACTAGCCTCCCAAGCTCATCCCAGGCGTGTTCAATCGGGTTGAGATCTGGGCTTCTCGATGGCCAAGCCATCAAGTTGATGCCAACCTCCTGAATGTACTCTTGTACGTGGTGAGCAGTGTGTGGCCGGGCGTTATCATGCATTAGGATGGCTCCATCACCCATATTTATTAAATATGGCCCTGCATACTCGTTGAGGATCTCCGAGGCATATCTTTCACCAGTCTATAGGGAATTCAGAAGGGAAACTTCAATAGCCTTATAAAATTATTTATTACAGAATAAACTTGGTACAATGTTATCACGACGAAATTCAAAATGCAAAAGAGAGCTTATCAGTCATTGCAAAGGCTTTTATACTTTTTTTAAATTGCAAGTGTTGCCAACTCACGACTCGATTACAATAAAAAGGCGGTATCAAAACGAAATCATAACCTGAGATAACATTTCAAATAGAATTGACTGTATAAATGAATCAAACAATAAGAAAACTAATCATTAAACCTTACATTCGACCATCCTGACGCGTGTTATGTCCTCATACACGCAAACTTTCTACATTAGAAACACCTTACATTCGGATCATTTATGTACAAACAAGGAAGGGATGAAGAGAGAGAGAGAAAAAAAAAATACAATTAGGGGGGGCAACAGGTAAAATTGGGTGGGTGGACTCTATGCTAGAATTCTCGGGAAAGTGTGTTAGCTGCTGGTGTCCGTTGTCCAGTGATGGGTCCGTCCTAAGAGCTCTTGGCAGCCGGTGTGGTATCTGCGATGTCGTCACTTCTAGGAGCTCCCCGGTCTCGTTAGCTTGCAGCAGGATATATGAAAATTAAAAGAAATGGTGGATCTTACTACAAAACATTGTGATACCAACTTAAACTATGTCTAACTCCGGTTAAATATTGTTTAATACGGAAACCTTTAAAACTTTCTTTTAAAACGCCGTCTTATATAGTAAGGCAGTCGATTAGATACCAATTAACTGATATTTTCAGACGAGCGTTAAAATATATAATATCGACTATGTAGCATTCATTTACTGTTATGTGAGATTTAAACTTTTAGTGAAATTTATTGATAGAAATTATCATGTGGTTACTAATATAAACATTAATATTTATATATCAAGGCTTCGTAATTTTAAACAACATACATTTAAAGACCCACATAAAACTTTCCCTTATTTCCTGGGTCCTTTGCGACACAAACACTTAGACCCGGAAAAAAAACATCTGCTTTTTACACAGAGGCAGCGGTATGGGTCACGAGACCAAAACCAGCCGTTTTAGGAAATAAATAACTATATGCATTCATTACTTTCGCGCTGAAATCTTTATAACAATAAAATACCTTCTCTCCATAATTATAAGTATACGATCATTACTTTTCAAAATTACCTGAACCGTTGTATATAATTCTATGTTTGATAATACCGTCAGTAGACGAGTATCCAGCAGAGTCCGCCAGTTTTTCAACTCGGTCAGCTGCAGTTTCCGCAGCAAGGATCTATTAGCCCGCAGTTTCCGCAGGAATATCATAATATCCGCAGACTCCGCAGATTTGATTATAGCCGCAGACTCCGCAGCAAAATCATAATAGCCGCAGATTCCGCAGCAAAACCATAATAGCCGCAGATTCCGCAGCAAAACCATAATAGCCGCAGATTCCGCAGCAAAATCATAAGAGCCGCAGACTCCGCAGCAAAATCACAATAGCCGCAGACTCCGCAGCGAAATCGCAGTGGCCGCAGACTCCGCAGCAAAAACATGGCCTGCAGATTCCTTAGAGGGCCAAGATTGGTTGCAGATTCCGCAGAATTACTGGGAACAAGAATAAAGAATACAGTATCCGTAGTTCTTAAGTCTGATAGGGACTTCTGTTCTTAGCAATATACTTTTATGTTCTAAGATTTTTATATATTCATTATCATACATTCATACACTCTTGCCTATAATCTCATTTACGGTAGGCAGATCGTCATGTAGTTCTAAACAATTGTAAAAATAGTTCACATTAACTTAATTAATAAATAAGTAGTATGTACGACAAAGAATAAACTAATATCACGTTCTTTTATTCAGACCACGATCACGGTTTTTTTCGTTTACTCGTACATCATTTTCTTAATTTTCTGTAATAATGACGTATCAATAATTGCATAAAACTATTTTATTTTTAAGTATAGGCTGCAATGAATATCTTGTCTGGTGGAGATAACTTCTAGTGATTAGATCGCCTTTTCAAGTTGGTCATTATTTCCCCTTTTTTTATATGTGCATTAAGAAATTTATTGATTCATTCATTCACTTGAAAAATAAAACAACTAGGTAGTGTTCTCTTCTTCTAATAACATAATCGCATATTTTAAATAGGCAATTTGTAATAAAATAATGTAATGATAAGCAACAATATCTAATTTAACTCTTTCACATAAGTACAGCTTGTTTTTAGCTAATCGATATAGTTCCTTCACTACAAGCAACTAAAGAATTTACGAAGTATTTGTAGCGACGTCAGTTTCCGACAGTATGAGCAATAGTGGGACAAATTGATGCATTACATGCAACTTATACTCAAACGAGTCTATGATAGAAAATATTATTTTCTTGCAACAGATTAATCTCTTGGAGGTAAATAAATTAATAAAAAAACAACGGGTTGCAATCCGGGAGTGCCGGCAGAATTGAAAACTTGAACATTAACGTTGTGCATTAATATAGAAATAAAACAAAATACACAAAAGAGTCCGTTTTTCCCTCAGGATTCGAACCCTCGACCTGCTGCTTACAATCTGGCAACTTTTCCACTCGACCAAACTATCTACTTTCTATTCAGTAAAATAGTCTATCGGTATTTGCGCACTATGTACGAATAATCGTGGACATCTGTCACAGAGATAATTTTACCATAGGGCTGCCATCCGTCCGGGTTTCCACCCATACTTTAAAGTGCACAACGCTGCTAAAGAAGTTTTCACTTCAAAAAAGGTAGCAACCCTATCCTACGCATTTTCGATCAATCTTACGATCAGGGTCACGTGACATCTGAAGCGAGTTCATCGCGAGTTTAAACTTTTTTTTTTTTAAACTAAAGTGCTCAATGCCGCTAAAGAAGTTTTTACTTCAAAAAACTTAAAAGGAAAACCTAGCTTAGGAGTGAACGAATTACCACCCACACTAATAAAACACTGTATCGATGTATGATTCGACCATTCTCGAACCCAACTCATCACTTGATCCTCAATCACTTGAGGAAGGAATCTTTCAAGGTCATTTTTAAAAAAAACTTTCCTCATAAAACCTTTCCTAAAAAAAGAAGTGAAACCTCGAATCCCAATAATTGCTAACCTAAGTATAAGTTTATCATCTACACTGGCAATGGCAAATAGATAAAATGTATTCTCCAAAAAGTACGCTTTATTCGCAAAAACTCTGTATGGACTTCAAAAAGGGGCTCCCTAAAGCTCCTCAGCGGCATATGTTTTATGAACGAAGTTCTCGCAAAACTAAACAGTAGCACTACCCACTACAAATTAATGAGAAAGCGCGTGAACGTCTTTTCCATGGAATCTTATTACGCATATTTCACGACGTAAGAATTTGCGGTCGGTCGCACAAGTGTCTTTAAAATTTTGATAATCGTGAGCAAATAGTTAAAATAGAATAGGTACTGCGATCTAGTCAAAAAAAAAGAACAAGTATAGGTCACGTCACGTAACGTCACTATGACTCATCTAATCCAGCTATACAACCTGCTGCCCGCTGGCCGTTGTGATTGGCCCATCTGAAGTTACAAACTTATTGTGAACCATTTTAAATATCGCGCCCATCTGAGCAATACTTTGTTTGTTAGATATTTTTCAGAAAACCATTCAATACGTTTAGATACCTTTTTTTTTAAATTCCTACCAACGAAAGGTCAAACCTCAGGCACAGTCTACCTTAATATTATTAGAGATATTTATGTAATAGGGATAGCATGTAGCGACAACCCAGATCTTGATCAAGTTTTGAAAAAGTCACAGTATTATAAATCGTATTTAAACATCTTTTTTAAAACTATTTTCATTAATAAAGTAAATGCATCGTTAACTTGGAATTACGTTTAAATTAAGACCTAAATAATTTTTGCTTGCGGCCCTCGATACCATGACTGAAACGTGTTTGTGGCCCCTATTAAAAAAAAGTTTAATGTCTCATTTAATCCCACAGGCAAGCGACCTCTAGCACGTTTAATTTTCTACCAAAATAATGAACAATAACAGCAACCTCTAAGCCGAGATAATATATAATCATCGACATTTAATTCACAAAAGAATAGCTTGCTTTTGACAGACACCGTCCAGCATAACTAAAGAAATTGAAGCTTGGTTGCTTAACCACCACTTAAAACTAAACTACCATTATACAAAATCGATTCACTTTCAGCTCCATTAAAGTCATACACTGATTTGAACTTTACCTCAAACAACATTAAGTTACAGTCAATTAGAGCACAGTACACTTTAGGTTTAGACTTGGTCTAGTAGGGAAATCTGAACTAAAGACACGTAATTAAAATCGTCACAAATTATCAAGTTTCACACACTTCTTTTATGAACTGAAAAGATACAGACTTTCGAACGGCATCACCGGCTTGGTTGTAATGTAATCTGTACATGTGTATACAAATATACATACTATTTTAAAATGTAACCGATCGCTTTCGGTACAATTGAGGATATGTAAGAATCACTATTATTTCCTTCAATAACGCAATAGACCAAAAGTCAATAATTGTTAGAATTGTTGTAAGTTTGTGCGTGCTTATCGCAGAAACTGCTAAACTGATGTAGGTACGGTTTTCACTAATGTATTATGGTTAGCTTTACTTTGAATGTCGTGTTTCAATGAGTTCATAAATGAGAAGTTATAACAAATTAAAGAATTACGACGAACATTTTGTTCGGTCGAAAGGCTATAAAATAACGCTACCGACGACGCAGCAAATCTATAATTATCTTCCAAAGAAACTTTAAACTTTGATTAAATTAAAATACCTTCTCCAATTTCGTAATATATCTTACAAATATGCAAACTAGCCCGAAAAACAACTTTGGTTTAAACGAGTGAGCATAGTTACCAATCGCACGGCACAGAGGTAACTTGCCCATTCCGAACATAGGTAAAACGCGTGAAACTCTTCGTGAAACGTGGCATTCAAAATACATTTAATAATGCAATACAATTAGAGACATGGAAAGAGATAATATGTTAGATAAACAGCTTAAAAATTTTATAGAACAAATTAGATAAGATCAATGGTTCTGACTCGGAATTTATTTAAAGCCGATGTATATTGTAAAATTTGCAATTCATTTTAATTTGTAATGCATTTCAATAAATGTTGTTGCAGTGCCCTAACAGGGCTTCATGTTTGTTTCTCAAAACTATGCAAGATCTCATGTAACACATGAAAGTAATAGGGTATGTAACTAAAACAATTAATTGTTTTCGTGACATTTAAAATACTGATCTTGGGAGTGTTCAATTCACTAGAACGAGTATCATTATTAAACTTTAGTGGGTATACACAAAACTCCTTACTACTGGAAAACAATTCTAATAACTGCTCTTGTGATTTTTAATTTCATAACAGTGAGATCATAAAAAAAAATAAACCATAAAATCTACCAACAACATAGACATAGAAAAAATAAGTTAAAACCAACAATAATTACATCTTGTCATACAAATCATTTTCAAATGTCTCGTCTAATTATTTATATTTGTTGAACATTTCTTTTGAAATTTTTGCTCAAACTGAAAGGCCATGTTTTCACTTTACCAGCCAACTTTCGTAATGCTAGGTAAATAGTCAGACGCACTTTTGGTGCACTTAATGACTTCATTAAACCAACACGATGATTTGGTTATGACTCATAAAAATTAGAACAACATCACTATAGGTATTAATATGGTTGAAAGAATTCAAACTACCAACATACACAAATATAAGCTCCGCCCTTATCCCATTGGGGTAGGCAGTAGATCACTATTAGATTAAAAATAATATAACTATTTAGAAATGTTCTGCGGTCACCCGCGGTATCTCTGACCTTCTTATTTCCCAGCTGCAAGGCTCAGATTGGGTACGCTGTACCTCTTCAGTCACGCGTTCTGGCCTCTGGCACCGGCGCTGTCTCTTGTAGCACCGGTGGTGTCGTGACGGGCTGGGAGTGTGATCGGCTTCGCCCTCGCTCAGGTCCGGGAGCGTTGATGGGAGCGCCGATCACCACGTGGACGACTCCTCGTTGTACGGTTCTCGACCTAGATCCAGAAATACTTTCGGAAGCACGTTACAGTATTTAAAAAAAAAGTAGTCTAGGAACGGCTCAAACTTTAGGCGCATGGAAAGATCCCGCTTCTGAATTATAGGGAATTCAGAAGGGAAACTTCAATAGCCTTATAAAATTATTTATTACAGAATAAACTTGGTACAATGTTATCACGACGAAATTCAAAATGCAAAAGAGAGCTTATCAGTCATTGCAAAGGCTTTTATACTTTTTTTAAATTGCAAGTGTTGCCAACTCACGACTCGATTACAATAAAAAGGCGGTATCAAAACGAAATCATAACCTGAGATAACATTTCAAATAGAATTGACTGTATAAATGAATCAAACAATAAGAAAACTAATCATTAAACCTTACAAGTCAAAGTCCCATTTTCTATTACCACAAGCTCTGTGCGACTCTCTGAAGAGATACCAGCCCATACGTGTACAGAGCCCCCGCCATATTGGACTCTTTCCGAGATACAAGCTTGAATGTATCGCTCACCGGGTCGTCTATAGACTCTCCGCCGTCCATCTGAAGTGTATAAAGAGAATCGAGACTCATCTGTGAATAAAACTCTAGCCCATTCTTCTTCGCCCCATTGTACGTGTTGACGGGCGTAGCGTAGTCTTGCTACGCGATGCTCTGTCTCAAGTTTGGGGCCATTTGCTGGTCTTAGAGGCTTCAGGTTAGCTTCAGCAAGTCTTCTTCTCACTGTACTCTCACTGATGTAGTCTGTTCGGGTCCGAAGAAGCTGTTGCTGAACCTCAACTGCATTAAGGTGTCGATTTCTTAACACAGTGGAAACAATAAAGCGATCTTCTCGGGTACTTGTGCACCTGGGTCTGCCATTACCTCGTCTCCTTAGATGGTTTCCAGTCTCTTCGTACCTTTGCTTTACTCGCTGAACCGTTCTTAAAGTTACACCCACCCTCCTTGCAGTACGACGCATACTGATGCCCACTTCGAGAAAAGCTAAGATTCTTGCACATTCTTCTGGTGAAAGAGGCATGATTAGTCAAATTTACTCTCTGAAGATACCTATGCTTTTCAATTACAATTGCTTTATCAGCAGCGAATGTGTCAAACACAAAAATCCTAAGTAAGACAACACCTTTCAACAGTTTAAAAAAAGTGTTTTTATTTATTCGTTTTTTTTAAAGTCAAGCATTATAAGTTCTTATAATGCATGAAGTTTTTATTGAATAAGATTAAATTTTCTTTTTAACCTTTTTTGTTTCAAAGGTCTAAGTTTTATAGTTTGGGAGAAATCGCAATTTTAAAACTGTACTACTTATTTTTGACGCCCAGTGTATTAGTATAGAAGTATAGATAGAGGGCGGCACGTCAAGTTACCACAAGCGTGCACTCTGTGCTTTACGATAAGGACGGTTGCAATGAAGATGGAGTAACCTGATCCGCTGGCCTCTGTACCTACCCATGTCTGTTCAACATAACGAACTAGTGCTGAGAAAATGTATTTTTTAGGGAAATATTTGACAGAGATAGCGCTCCACTAGTTCGTTATAGATGTAGATATCTTACCCACAAATTGTTTCGCAAGATCTGGCGATTTTTGTTTCCTTTTAGCCTACAAACCTCTACTGCTAAGGATACTTCGCCATATACTCGCATTGTTTCTCAAACATTTCCAGTAACATCAGATATATTTATAAATTCTGAAATAACCGGTAATCCAGTAGATAATAAAATGAATTCACTTGGAAATTCGAAATTATCCGATGGATTATTCTCTTTGCGTACAACATGCAGATAAGCAATGATTATGCTTTGACGAGCATAATACTGTGCCTATTTAGGTAGGTATTTAAAATCAATTTATACCATGGTAATTTAGGCAAATTGAAATGATGGAGATTAGGCGAATTTAATGGCAATATAGCTGTAACTGTTAATGTCCGAAATGCGGTGAATCTTAACAAGATGAGCCGGCATACGACTAGGCTATTTACTTTAGCTGTACTATATATAATATGATTTCTCTCAATTTTCTCTTCCCCAACTACCAGCTTAATTGAGAGAAGCAGCATTCAGGAAGGTGGCCAACATTGATATATCCTGCAGTTTACTGCTCCTGCCAACCCTATTATCCCGTGGTTTACCTTACGGCCAATTGTACCTCGTATTTTAGATGCCCACACTGCCCGGCGCCTGCCTATATGTGGTTCTGTTGCCTTTTACATTCTAAGTCTCAAATAAGTTCGGTGACTTTATTGCCATTCGATTCTTATAAGGTAGAATAAACCTACAAGCTATAATTAACCTTTCTTACATAGAAAAGTATCGTGTCACTTTTTTCCCACCATCTAGGTATCGCCAACACCCCCGAGAAATGTGTTAATTAGTTTTCAGACAAATTCTGTTATTTTTTCTAATTTTCTTGTATAGTATTTGAGTATTTCAAATCTCAAAGTATAGTATTGAATGTATTTTACGTTATTTAATTGAATAAAGTTGATACGTTACACTGTTGTAAAGAAAAATAATCTCACTTTAAATGTATAACAATAGCACTGTGGTTGTTTACAGATTTTAACTCAAGTACTTACCTGAATAAATATATTTAAAAAAAAAACGCTACACACTCAAAGGCCCACAGTATGGTTTTCCCTTGTGTCGTGGATCCCTTGGAAAACACATAAAGACAAACACAAACACCCATGACCCGAGAACAAACATCTGCTTTTTACACAAAGGTTTGCCCCGACTGGGGATCGAACCCAGGACCGCCGATCAAGAGGCAGCGTCACTACCACTCGACCAAACCGGCCGTCAATCAGAAATTTTATTTATTTATTTATTTATTTACTTAATATCTACACAGTATTACAGATTTATATCTAAGACCTGTGTGTGAGAAACATAAAACGGTCATTATAATTTAAATATAATCTGATATTAATTTATTTATGTATTTATTCTTTATTTTTCCCCTACTCATCTCTGCACTTTCATGACATTAACCGCGTGGTGATCGGTTGAGAATAACACCACCCCATCTCTTCGTGGGAAATTACGAGCTCTCAGGCAAAACAAGGTACAAAAATCTTGTTTTTATTGAAACCTTAATCAATTTTTCTTTCAGATAAATTCGACGACATGTTACAATTGCTACTTATTTGTCGTCTGTCACTTTCAAATATTTTAGTAAGTAATTTAAAAAATGCTTCACAGTCTTTGTGGTTTCTACAAATGATGAGAATCCAACAGGAAGATGCAATACAGCGTTAGGGTACTACAATAATACATATAAGGTCTAGGTTATAAATTAAATTATAATTTGTAACACAAATTCGTAGTATTTTGTTGGTAGGTGGTTTACAAATTGGAAAATACGCGACACCACAACATTAAATATAAATTCCCCAAAAAGCGATACGCATTTAAGATGAATCATGAATATTGACGTACTTTTGCAGGTACAGTCACAGCACATTAGGTTTCCACAAATTGTTAAATTTCCCTAATGGATAGTAAAATCTAATGCTTGGAGCTAAAATTTAACATCGATTGAAGAAATGGATAGCATGATGTGCCGTTGTCCCGGTCCAATCTTCGTAAACAATCTCTTTCTTCTTGTTCTCATTCATTTTTCAATGAAATATGGGGCAATACGAATTTAAATTGGTTTGCAAAACTTAAGGGAATGACTCTATACATCTTCTTCTTCTTACCAGCCCATATACGTCCCCACCGAGGGGCACGGGCCTCCCTTCGAAACACGAAGGGGATTTAGGCAATAGTCCACCACGCTGGCCCAATGCGGGTTGGTGGACTGCTCGTCTTTCGAAAATGATTTTTCTTGGACGGGCGGGTTTCATCACGATGTTTTCCTTTACCGTTGGGCAAGTGATAATTACAAATCCATACATAAATCAGGCCCGCACCAGGCTTTGAACCCGCGACCTTCGGATTACAAGTCTGGCTCATTACCAACTAAGCTATCAAGTGTTATGTAACCATAATAAAATATTCTAGAATCCGTATGTAACGTTTTCATATATTTATTATCTAATTGAAAGAAAAAGGCTGTAGAAAAACACAAAATTCAATCAACTTGTTAAACTTATTCTAGGAAAAATGAAATATATTTAAAAGAACTAAAATCTCAATTAAGACTTACTTATTCACCATTTCAATTATAAACACTTTTATAACTAGGTATTTAATATTCTCCAGAACTCTGACGGCAAATAACACAAAATAATTAATATATGGAGCTCTTAACTTTTGCCAACTTATTTAAACCGAATATATCGTAATTCATCTTCATCCAAATCATCTTGACCCAAATAAATCATGATTCATACTCCTCACAGAACACCTAATACCTAACAGGGTTTCCCTAAGGACTTTGAGTAAATTTTCCTGCTCGTGCGCAGCTCATTTTCGTCATTCTGGACTTTGGCCAGTGACGTACTGCAACGGTTTTTACAAAAGTGGACGAGTCAGATTTAGCACTCTTTTTATATATTTCGTAGTAAATATTACAACTGGAATATCCGTACTAATGTTGAATGTATTTCTAGTGAATCTGTAGGTGGATGATTTAGATAATTTTACTATCAATATATTATTGTGACGATAATAATAGTATATCTTCTTCCTTGGAGTAATATTTTATTTTGAAATATATTAGCTAACTGCATGCAGTTCCTGTCTGATGAAGGAACTGCATATAACGTGATCTCGAGATTTATCTTACTCGAAAAAAATTTGACGGTTGGATTGGTCGAGTGGTAGTAGCGCTGCCTCGGTTTGATTTCCAGTAGAAGCAAATATTTGTGTAAAAAAGCGGGTGTTTGTTCTCGGCACAATGGTGTCCGTGTCTCTCTTTGTGTATGTGCCAAGGGACCCAGGACACAAGGGAAAACCTTAGTGTGACCTTTGAGCATTATTATTGGTGATTATTATCATTACTTTGAAACTATAAAATAAAAGGGTCTTTGGCGGGAACTCAGCGTGATCGGTTGCTTTGTCAATTGAATTTTCGTTTTCTGCGTGAAAAAGTTGTTTAATGTGTAATAGTGTGTTATACAGTAAATTGACTAAAGTTCATGTAGTGATAAAAAACAGTGTTTCTGCTCCGTTTGGTACCGACAAAGATCCTCGCGGTTGTGCTTCTCGCCGCCCTCAGATTAATGAAATCCATTCTTCATTAATCTGAGTCGCCGCCAGTTTTCGTAAAACAGACGCTATCCGGTTTTACGCAGAACATGAGGAGCTTAGGGCTTAGGTAAAGTTGAAGAATGAAGATTTTCCACTGAAGACGAGGCTGCATGGACATAGTTTCCTTTGCCTTTCCCGAAAGGGATAAATTAAAAAAAAACTATAAAATAAAAATCTGTTTAAAAAAAGTTTCCGCAGCCTGAAAAGGAAGAAGTCTCTTCAGCAGCTCTAGCACGATAACGACAAACTCGCTCTCGGCTTACGCTGAAACTTCACTTTGATTGCGCGAGGGTCCCGCGCAAAGGCTTGCTCGCCCTATGGCGTTGTCAATGTCCTGCTGGTGTTAAACCATACGTTTATTTTTCAGAGTAAAAGATACGTTTTCTAAATCCTAAGTAGGCACAGTTATAGGAAACTTTACAAAAGCTATCAATTGATTGGGAAATCGTTCCCGTGAGGGGCATAAAGAAAAATACTGGTTGGCCGAGGCGGAAAGAACAGCGGTTCTCAAGTCTCAGCAGCTCTGGTTTAATGAACTCAAGATTGGTTATGGTTATATTTCTCAGAGTTTCTCTGCGCGATCGAATTAGAAATGAGGAAATCCGCAGGAGAACCAAGGTCACCGCCATAGCCCAAAGAATTGCTAACCTTAAGTGGCAGTGGGCAGGGCACATTACTCGTAGGACTGATGGCCGCTGGGGGTCCTCGAGTGGCGACCACGACGTACCGGAAGGCGCAGCGTAGGAAGGCGTCCCACAAGGTGGACCGACGATCTGGTAAAGATTGCGGGAAGCCGCTGGATGCGGGTGGCGCAGGACCGATCGAGGTGGAGATCCCAGGGGGAGGCCTATGTCCAGCAGTAGACGTCTTGCGGCTGACATGATGATGATGATATGTATAAAGACAGGCACGATCATCCACAACCCGAGAACAAACCTACTTTTTACCGACTTCAAAAAAGGAGGAGGTTCTATGTTCGACTGTATGTATTTTTTTTGTTTGTTCACCGATTTCTCTGCCAATTATGAACCGATTTTCAAAATTCTTTTATTGTTCGAACGAGTATACGCCTATGGTGGTCCCATATAAATTTTATAGAAAATGTTTCAGTGCTTTTAAAAAAAAACAAAAAAAACAAAAAGTTCTACAAACCAGAACATCATCTAAATAAATGAGTGACATTTTCGTTTGTGGTTATCTGCTAGTAGGCATTGTAGTCTGCAAAAAATACTAGTTACCTATCTAATTTGTGCGAACTGTTGTTGGGATTGAAGTCGGTGACTCATACGTTTTTAACGTGGAAAATTCTTACACGACTGGGAATTTAATCAAACCCAAGACCCGTCGATCAAGAGGCAGCGCCACTGCCACTGGACCAAAGTTAGTGTACACACGGTAGCACATCAGGCTATACAGGGCTTTAGGTACCTCTCTTTCAACCTCTTGGGTGGTTAATGAGTCCATGAAACCATTGGCGTATCTAGGGTTATTTTTCAGGGTAGCCTGGCAAAAATTAAATGTAGTCTAGCTTTATACGCTGTGTATTGAAAAGTAACTAAATATAATATTACTGTATTAAGTATAGTATGTTATAATAAGTATATAAATTTATATAAGTATATAAATTTTTCAGCGGTAGATTTATTTGATTTTCAACCGACTTCAAAAAAGGAGGAGGTTCTCAATTCGACTGTTTTTTTTTTTTTTTGTATATTTGTTACGCGATTACTCCGGCAATTATAAACCGATTTGAATAATTCTTTATTTGTTCGAAAGAGTATACTCCTGAAGAGGTCCCATATAAATTTTATCAAAAATGATTCAGCGCTTTAAAAAAAAAACAACAAAAACAAAAAATACTACAAACTAGAACATCATCTAAATAAATGAATGACATTTCTGCTTGTAGTTATCTGCTAATAAGCATTGTAGTCCACAAAAAATACTAGATATCTACTTTGTGCGAACTGTTAGGATTGAAGTCGGTGACTCATACGTTTTTAACGTGGAAAATTATTGAAATAATTTTTATGTGAAGTTATCAGATTTTGGCGTCCATCATAGAATATTGAATATAGAATCAGTAGCCCAACATCCTGGGGTGGGCCTTAGACCATACTAGGGTGGGCACAGCCCACCCGGCCCTCCCTCTATATACGCATGAAACTGAACAACTTTCTGAAGGAACATAGGCCGAAATACGAAAAAAAAAATTTTTGATCTACCATACAAACTTCATCAGCATATAGCACATTTTGTATGGGAGACCAAATTTTTTTTCGTATCTTGACCTATGTTCCTTGAGAAGTTGTTCAGTTTCATGGACTGATTAACCACCCGAGAGGTTGAAAGAGAGATACCTAAAGCCCTGTATATGTTGTCCTTGACGTCGCCCTTATCTCGCTCGTAATAGCGTCGACTTTTGTAGTGCAAATGTGTAACCTGACTCGCTGCGGTCTGTACATTTAGGTCCATTACAGTTTGAGAAGTCCCGCAGTCCGCGGCTGAAGCCGGGAAAGTTGAGCCGCTCCCAGGTCACCGTTTTGCCTAATAAGATACTGGAACTTAGGCGATAATTTAATTTTATGTGACATTAACGTGTTTCGTGATTAACGCCCGATACTCCACCACTCGTACCTACCGACTGTGCAGATCATAGTATAAAAAAACGGGGAAGTAGGTTATCTTCATACAAACGCACCGCGCGCGTTTGTATGAAGATAACCTACTAGTATAGTATCTATGCGTCGCCGCACGCACACTCAACAAAATCTCGGCGTGTTTCGCAGTCCGCCCCAGTACCGCACAAGGTTCGAGTGTTTTTTTTTTAAATTAAAAATGGGTTCGCTCTTGACCACAATCTAGCTTAGGGCAAAGATGTGGTCGAGGATGTAGCGAGCTCACCCAGAAGAAGCCTATTCACTCGCACTTTAAAGATATTTGGGTTGTATGAACTTGGAAATACAGACGCCGGCAGGGAATTCCACTCCCTGGCAGTGCGCAATATAAAAGATGAAGAATAGCGCTCAGTACGTATCCGATGAATCTCGACAAGATAAGGGTGGTACCCCGCAGTGCGTCTGGACGTCCGATGGAAAAAAGGGGCAGGCGGAATGAGCTCATGTAGCCTCTGAGCACACTCTCCGAAGTACATCCTATAAAAAACACATAGGCAAGCTACTTTGCGTCTATGAGCTAGGCTTTGTAGATAAGATAAGATAAGATAACTTTATTTGCTTAAAACATGGTATAACAGGTGTTACAATAAGGTACAGAACTCATGTTTTGCCATATATGAACAGCATGCAAAATGTTGATTTAAATTAATATTTTTGAATTAGTCAACAGTAGGCAAGTCAGAATTTTATTAGTAACTAATTATGATTTAACAATTTTGTAATGAATGAATGAATGAATGATCTTTATTGCAGTAAATGTGGATTACAGATGTTTCATGAAGAAAAAAAATAAAAATAAAATTACGTTCAACACATTTAGTCATAAAGGTAACATGCAAATAGAGCAAAATATTATTTAAATAAGTACTACGATTTAGTTTTCATAAAAGTCACATCAATTAAAAGAGAGCAAATAATTACATTCAAATTTTAAAATTTCATTATGTCAACTTTAACATGCTCATAATCAATAAATTCCAATTGATTACATAATATTTTAATAATGTTTTCCAAAATATTCGTCTAAAGTATAAAAACAATGATCCATTAACCAACACCTAAGCCTTTTATTAAAAAGTGTTTGTGGTAACTGTTTCATGTCGAAAGGAAGGTGATTGTATATTTTTGCAGGCATGTAGTAGCAATTCCTTTGCCTGAGTACACTTTTGCACACTGGCAGTGACAGAAGAGTGGGATCCCTAGGCCGTAATCGAGGGTTTGTATTATTTTTTGTGTAAAAAGTAGGATGTGCCCTGACAAAACCGCAGACCTCGAATATGTACATGCAAATCAAAGGTAAAATGTTAAGCTTTTTAAACCACGGTCTGCAGGATTCCCGTGGTCCGATTCCACAAATTGCCCTAACACACTTTTTTTGTGCAATCTGAGCATTGAGTATCTCAACCGAGTTCCCCCATATAATGAGTCCATAGCGAAGCACTGACGCTACGTATCCATGATACGCCATGAGAGCCACCTCTACACCAGCTATGCTTCTAAGGCGCTTTAGTGCGTATGTAAATCTTGCAAGCTTGTTACACACTGATTCGATTTGAGATTTCCAATTACAATGTTTGTCAAGAATAAGTCCCAAAAACTTGATTTCATTTACTTCTTCAATATTCTGACCTTGATAGGTAAGCTTAAGATCCAAATTTTGTGTTTTATAATTTAAAAATTGTATATAGTTAGTTTTAGATAAATTTACCTTTAAATTATTATTTTCAAGCCATGTATTTATATTTGTAATTGTATTATGTATTTCTTCGATGTACTTTTTTGTTTCAATTTTAATGTCATTAGAAATTACAACTGAGATATCATCAGCAAATAATGTCATTTTATGTTTTGTTATGTCAGATATATCATTAATATAAATGATAAATAATAAAGGACCCAATATGCTCCCTTGTGGAACACCTATGTTATTGAACCTACTCTGTGATCTAAAATTAGCAAAATTGCCGTTGTTATCAATTTGATTCAACTCTACAGATTGGCTTCTTTCAGACAAATAACCTGTCAACCATTCCAGCGCCTTTCCCCTTATTCCATATCTTTCACACTTATCAATTAAGGCTCTATGATTTACAAAATCGAAAGCCTTTGTCATATCAAAGTAGATTGATATAGTAGGTATGCAGTCATCGATTTTTTCAGTTATGTGCTTGATCAGCCCAAAACAAGCCAGGGAAGTCGTTCTACCTTTTCGAAATCCATTTTGTTCGTCTTTAATAATATTGTGTTTGTCTAAAAAATTCGTTAATCTAACATACATAATTTTTTCATAGACCTTGTCAAATACAGAGACCAATGTAATGGGTCTATAATTACACAGCTTAATTCTATCGCCTTTCTTGTAGAGAGGCTTTACAATGGAGAATTTTAACTTAGATGGAAAAAGTCCCTGAGTTAGCGATTCGTTTATCAAGTGACTTAAAATAGGCGCTATAACATTTGCACAAGATTTTAGTATATGGGTTGATATACCATCGAAACCTACCGACCTTGTGTTGTTTAATGATTTAATTACTTTTATAACTTCCTCTTCATCACAAGGGGCTACAAAAATACTGTGTCTATTAACTGGGATATTGTCTTTATTGATTGAAACATTTCGATTTTCTGTTGTCTCATTTATAAAAAAGTTATTAAAAATTTCCGCTACCTTTTGTGGATCCTCAACTCTCTGGTTATTCGAATCCATAACCTGTAATTTTTCAGGAAAAAGGGATTGGCTATCAGGTTTTTCCTTGATTATTGACCAGGTAGTTTTACATTTATTTTTTGAGGTAAGTAGAAGTTGATGATTCTTACAACGTTGTGATTTAGTGATACATTTTTTTAATATCGAACTGTACCTTTTATAAATATCTTTGTTCTTAGTTGTTGTGTTGTCATAATATTTAAACCTCAATCTTCTCTTATTTCTACAAGACACCTTTATACCTTTAGTGATCCATACAGGCCTTTTATTATCAGCATAGATTTTTTTTCTTTCAGTAGGAAAGCACAGTTTATACAATAGACAAAAAAAGTCATGAAACAAAGCTTATCCGCTTACGTAGCTTATCCACGTAGCTTACGTAGCTTATCCGTAACCAGCTTTTTATCACCAATAAGCCTCCTGGCTCTGCGATCCACCGAGTCCAGAGCGGCTAGTTGGTATTTGGCCGAACCATCCCAAAGGTGGCTACAATACTCCATGCACGATCGGACCTGCGCCTTATAAAGGGTAAGAAGTTGATCCGGCGTGAAGTATCGGTTAACCTTGTTAAGGATGCCCAGCTTTTTGGCCGCAGTCTGAGCCTTAGACTCGATGGAGGTACCAAAGTTGAGGTTGGCAGACAACTTCATGCCAAGGAGTTCTAGCTCATCGGTAATAGATAAAGATGTACTCCGGAAAGTAGGAGTCAAGTTGAATGGACTCCTTTTAGCGGAGAACAGGCACGCCTGGGTTTTGGTGGCGTTGAAACTCACCAAGTTCATGTCACCCCATTGAGAGATAAGACCCAAGGTTGAGTTTACTCGCTTAACCATTGCCTCCCTCTCATTTCAAATTTCATCCCCACCAGCTCTTGCACTAGACAAATATCTCTCCATGACTGTGCTGTCATCTGCGTACGCAACCACTCCAGGCAAAAGCATGCCGTTGATATGTGCAGCAGGAAAAGAGTCGCAGAGAGGACCTCTTTATTGTGTATTGTGACTTCCGGCATTGAGAAGTCACAGCGAGGCATAGTCGGTGGCATAAATTAACAAAATACATAGGTATTTTTACTAAAAAAGCTAAAATTATTCTCAAATATAATAAAATATAATTAAAATTAAAAAACTTTAAAAAATAAATTAAACAAAAAAAATAGTGTGCTTGCGGCGACGCATAGATACTATGGCGCACACATACAAGCCGCGCGCGGTGCGTTTGTATGAAGATAACCTACTTCCCCTTTTTATACTACGGTGCAGACTTCCGAACAAGCGCCGCGCGTGCCTCTTACTTTGTTAATTTACATACATACATACATACGCTCACGCCCATAATCCCTATCGGGGTAGGCAGAGCATCAGTGGTGCTAGAACCATTAGATGCCACGTTTGACACAAATTGTGAGGGTTATCAGATGGAACAAGTTGCATAATGGTGAGAGGTGGTCAGCCTTTCGCACATTTTACAGCAAAAACCTCGCATCCCTCTTACAGACTTTTACTGTACTATACCTGGGAAGAGTAGGTAGCTGGCACATTCTAAGTTTTTCTTTCACTCCAAGTCCAGCATGAAAGTTGTTAATTTAAAGGACGACTAGTAATTTTGTATTGAACTAAGTCTGTTCCCCTTATGGAGTTGTTTAATTTACTGTGAGACAGCGCGACATCTTTGAATTCACTTGGAAAAAAAAGATAATAAAAAAACAATAATAATGAATTAATATTGAAAGAGATGAGTGACGATTTGTTAAATATGTTTTATGTGAATATATTATGTAACATAATAATTATTAATAAGGATTTCATCTATATCTATACATATTATAAAGAGGAAAGATTTGATATTGTTTGTTTGTTTGTTTGTTTGTTTGCATCGAATAGGCTCCGAAACTACTGTACCGATTTGAAAAATTCTTTCACTAATAGAATCCTACATTATCCGGGATGGACATAGGGTACATGATTTTCCCGAATTCCCACGGGAACGAAGGCCCGCGCGAGAAGCTAGTCTACACTAAGATTATAACTTCGTGTCTTTGGATACACTCTTACCCATTCTCCTTTATAACTTATGTACTTGCTTTCCGCCCGCGTAGACTACAAGGTATATCGTTCCCAGCTGTGGGTAAAAATGTAGCCTTTGTCCTTTCCCAAGGTTTATAATCTATCTCTGCACCAAATTTCATCAAAATCGGTTCAGTAGTTTATAGCCGTGAAAGCGTGACAGTCTGACAGACTGAGTTATATAGTAGGGATTAGATTTCCGCCCGGGACTTCGTTCCTCTAGGAATCCGGGAAAATTATGTAGCTTATGTTACTCATGGATAATAAAGCATTCTATGGTGACAGAATTTTTGAAATTGGTCCAGTAGTTTTAGAGTTCAATGGTTACAAACATACAACAATGCAAAACTTTCCTCTTTATAATGTAGGAAAATCATGTAGCCTATGTCCATCGGGGATAATGTAGCTTTCTAATGGTGAAATAATTTTTCAAATCGGTCCAGTAGTTTCGGAGCCTATTCAATTCAAACAAATAATCAAATCTTTCCTCTTTTTAATATTAGTATAGAAGTATAGATAGAAGGCCGCACGTCAAGTTACCACAAGCGTGCACTCTGTGCTGATACGATAAGGACGGTTGCAATGAAGATGGAGTAACCTGATGCGCTGGCCTCTGTACCTATGTCTGTTCAACATAACGAACTAGTGCTGAGAAAATGTCTTTTTAGGGAAATATTTGACAGAGATAGCGCTCCACTAGTTCGTTATAGATGTAGATATCTTACCCTCAAATTGTTTCGCAAGATCTGGCGATTTTTGTTTCCTTTTAGCCTACAAACCTCTACTGCTAAGGATACTTCGCCATATACTCGCCTTGTTTCTCAAACATTTCCAGTAACATCAGATATATTTATAAATTCTGAAATAACCGGTAATCCAGTAGATACTAAAATGAATTCACTTGGTAATTCGAAATTATCCGATGGATTATTCTCTTTGCGTACAACATGCAGATAAGCAAATAATTATGCTTTGACGAGCATAATACTGTGCCTGTTTAGGTATTTAAAATTAATTTATGCCATGGTAATTTAGGCAAATTGAAATGATGGAGATTAGGCGAATTTAATGGCAATATAGCTGTAACTGTTATTGTCCGAAATGCGGTGAATCTTAACAAGATGAGCCGGCATACGACTAGGCTCTTTACCCTAGCTGTACTATATATAATATGATTTCTCTCAATTTTCTCTTCCCCAACTATCAGCTTAATTAAGAGAAGCAGCATTCAGGAAGGTGGCCAACATCGACATATCCTGCAGTTTACTGCTCCTGCTAACCCTATTATCCCGTGGTTTACCTTACGGCCAATTGTACCTCGTATTTTAGATGCCCACACAGCCCGGCGCCTGCCTATGTGGTTCTGTTGCCTTTTACATTCTAAGTCTCAAATAAATTCGGTGACTTTATTGCCATTCGATTCTTGTAAGGTAGAATAAACCTACAAGCTATAATTAACCTTTCTTACATAGAAAAGTATCGTGTCACTTTTTTCCCACCATCTAGGTATTGCCAACGCCCCCGAGAAATGTGTTAATTAGTTTTTAGACAAATTCTGTTATTTTTTCTAATTTTCTTGTATAGTATTTGAGTATTTTAAATCTCAAAGTATAGTATTGAATGTATTTTACGTTATTCAATTGAATAAAGTTGATCCGTTGCACTGTGCTAAAGACAAACAATCTCACTTTAAATGTATAACGATAGCACTGTGGTTGTTTACAGATTTTAACTCAAGTACTTACCTGAATAAATATATAAAAAAAAAAAACGCTACACACTCAAAGGCCCACAGTAAGGTTTTCCCTTGTGTCGTGGATCCCTTGGAAAACACATAAAGACAAACACAAACACCCATGACCCGAGAACAAACATCTGCTTTTTACACAAAGGTTTGCCCCGACTGGGGATCGAACCCAGGACCGCCGATCAAGAGGCAGCGTCACTACCACTCGACCAAACCGGCCGTCAATCAGAAATTTTATTTATTTATTTATTTACTTAATATCTACACAGTATTACAGATTTATATCTAAGACCTGTGTGAGAAACATAAAACGGTCATTATAATTTAAATATAATCTGATATTAATTTATTTATGTATTTATTCTTTATTTTTCCCCTACTCATCTCTGCACTTTCATGACATTAACCGCGTGGTGATCGGTTGAGAATAACACCACCCCATCTCTTTCCGTGGGTGTCGTAAGAGGCGACTAAGGAGACACAAATGAGACCTGCCTCCTAGTAATCCATCCCAGGCAACGACACTTCATTTTTTTCTGAATCTGAGGTGTCGTCTTATGGTCTCATGCGGTGTGGTAGGCTCTGTAAAGGGCCGTCTGGTTCGCGACCACCCTCCTACCGAAGTCCGACGCCAAACAGCTTGCTGTGTTCCGTCGGTGCGTGGGAGTACCAGTGCCTTTATAGGCATTTTCTGGGTTAACTCGCTCCATCGTCGACCTCATCTTTGACCTTATGGTCAAGATTGAGGTCAAGAGTTAACCCATCTTATAATAATAATAAAAAAACATGTAGTAAAGCAAGAAAAACCGAAGCCTGGAGAAACAGTCAGTTTGAAAACAGTAAGGTTCGAGACATAGGGTCCTCAACTCTGCTAGATATATATTACGTATGTTGAGGCAACGAGCTCAACATACGTAACACTGGTTTTTAGAGGTGAAGGATGAACACACCTAGAAACTCCCTAAGTTACTTTTCAATCAAAGATTGTCATCGTCATCGTGTCAGCGAACCCTTAGCTTCTTCCCTTAACTTGTTATGTGTCAAAAGATTCCCAACTACTTTTACCTCATCTTCACCTGCAAGCGATGCACCCAGCTGATCAATAGACGAGGCTCTGACGTGCTACAACCCGCAAAGGGTTTCTTTACTTGATATTGGCGTCTCCGCCATTTTCTATTTTAATACTTATTCATTTAAATACTCTGAAATTGGCAAAAATTGAACTTGATGTAGAGTAACATAACAATTGGACGAGGTTTTACCAATGAGAGACAAATCAAAAATAGTTAGATATCGAGTCATTACTCTGGTATGTGGTAGTACAAATTACCATAACGTAACCATTTTCCTTGGTCCAATTTTAATAAACGACCATCGGTTTTCCTGTCAACATAACGGCCAGATCTTCCCTTAACTTGTTATATCATATCAATTCATTGAATTGCACATCATGTGACTTCGGTCGTTACTTTCCTTTATTTTGGGTTTTTCGTTGAATTTACCAGAAATGTGGGTATTTTGTGTTAATTATAAATAAGACTTTCCTTTCGGATATCTAAGGAAAGTTTGTGTTATTTACGGCGCTATACAGGGTTGCCTACTGTAACCCAAACGTATTGAGGAAAGTAATTATTCTTATCTTGGTCACGAGATTCCATTTAAAAAAAAACCGGCCAAGAGCGTGTCGAGTCACGCGCATTGTAGGGTTCCGTAGCAGCATGGTTCAAATACATTCTTATTAATCCCAACAGTGTTTGGCACTTGGTCGACTATTACTCGCAAACTTGAAGGACCAACTTATGTGTGATAGTTTTCCTTTAAATTTCGTTGTATATTCTACCAACGTGAATTAATTTTTTCACATTTTAAGAAACAACCGTTTAGCAGGCATAGGGGGGGGACACTAGTGTTTGACAAAAATTTTCACTTTAAAAATTTATATTTCGCAAACGGAGTGCTGAATCGAAAAACGTTCTTAGTAAACCCCTTCTATCTTTTAAAATGCTATCCTATGACACCCCATTCAATGATATTGGCGTGAAAAAAAAAATCATCGCCCTTTCACGTCTATGGGAGACACCCGAAAAAAAATTTTTTTCCAAGATTTTACTCTACAGTTCTGTCGGCGTGATTCATATGTATAATCATGCTTAGTTTCAGCTCTGTAGTACCAAGGTTTTCTTAGGAAACCTGCGGACAGACGGACAGACGGACAGACGGACATGGCGAAACTATAAGGGTTCGTAGATTACTACGGAACCCTAAAAAGAGCAACCCGCAGGCTTGCGGTCGATTAAAAATAACAAACGAACGCCATGTATAGGGTATGGCGCTGAATGGTCGATGGTATGGCGTATGGGTACCTACGGCGTTATAGTGAGAAACAAAAAAGGCAAATAAATACCCAAACCCGCGAAAAAAAACATTCTTTTGTATTTACACGAATATTGGACTCGGCCTAAACCGAGCCCAGAAACCGTCAATTTAGAGGCAGCGTTACAAATCCGAAACGCTCAATCTTGTAACCATTTCACGTTCACATTTCTTTGCTAAAAATGTAGCTGTAGTAGATATTAAAACCTAAAACCTGCCGATACCTCCTCGATAGAAACCAGACGTATTGTTTTCAAAAATCTTTTCAAGACTAAAAACTGAAAAATTCCAATTTGGCAAACCCATAACATACCAATGGGGATTCCGTAATTCCAAAGGCGTTTTACGTTAAGGACAACCCTACGTTAGCACGTGGCTAAGGATAAATTAAATATTCCAATGTAGTGGGAAGGCACCAGCAAAATATGGAATTATATCATTGGAATGTACTGGATACAGACGTGTACACTTTCAAAAATTTGTGAAAAAGTTTAAGTATCGTAATTAGCTACTTAGCAGACGAGTGAAGGAAAGATTTATCTTGAGGTAGGTAATCACTTTTAAATATGTAGATATTGTACACACGGCAGCACATCACGCTATGCATATGTAATGACCTTGACGCTCTTATCTCGCTCGGCTTTCGTTGTGCGAATGGGTAACTTGACATGCTGCTGTCTGTTCTTTGGTCGTGTAGTGTC
Source organism: Aproaerema taeniolella (assembly GCA_949987775.1). Classification (NCBI taxonomy): domain Eukaryota; kingdom Metazoa; phylum Arthropoda; class Insecta; order Lepidoptera; family Gelechiidae; genus Aproaerema; species Aproaerema taeniolella. The sequence continues at coordinate 21,308,726 of OX465250.1, forward strand.
CGTCACGAACACCACCACGTGAGTGTTGTTAAAGTTTTAAGGAAACGTTTGCGTGAGGGCCAATGTTGACATTTTGAGCACATTGTGCTCGAGCTGCTGCAATGGTACCTAAAGGGCTGTTATGATGCTGACACGTATAGGGCCTGCTGCAAGACTTTTTTTTTACTGAACTGTCAGATAAGTCATCCGGTATTAATCTGAATCTGCATAGCTAGCACGGTTCGCGACAAACTCGCGCGTCACGCCACTTTGATAACAGTAAAACTTCACTTTGATTGCGCGAGGGCACCGCACAAAAGCTTGCTCGCCCTCTGGCGTTGTTATTTCGACACTTTTTTGCCAGAGTCGCCATTTACCACTTTGTTGTCACGTTGTGCTTGAGTTGCTGAAAGATAGCTTCAGAGCGAGTTAATTACAAAGACTAGGTACAAATAGTATGTATCTACTACTTGAACTAGCATATTCAAGTTGTAAACCTTCAGAAATGCCGACAGTGATTTAACTCCCAGCATAGCTAACATAGACTAAAAGCGTGACTTAAATGTTAGCTAAGTACCCATATACTGATCGTGCGCATTACAAAATAGCGCTCTGTGAGAATGAAAGAGATTCTTCACGATGACGCTTCTCGACTATTCAGGAGCATCGCATTGGAATTCCCCTGTTATCGTAAAATATTCGTAATGTTGTTGTCAACATGTGCTGGGAATTTTTCGCAAGATATCACTTCATCGTATGTTATTATTATTAATGACTCGGATAAGTATCGTGTAATAAAATGTGTGTTTGTTCTCCCTTCACGTCCTAACGGAGAAACGAATCGAACTGATTATTCCCCAGAGATGTCGGTGCCCCGAGTTTCATATGCTATACTTAATTACTTACTTACTCGCGTACCTTTCCACGCGAACGAAGTCGTGGATGGAAAATTAGTTTACTTACAAAAGTCGAGCGATTGAGACGGTTGGCTGGACGAGTGAAATATGCGAGCTTATCTCTTAAAATTAAATAGTCTATTTTCAATTTTAAGAGATGATTTACCGAGAATTACAACAATTCTCAGTATTGAGTTAGAGGTCAGCTATCACTTACACCACGTCTCGCGGTCAAAGAAACAAAATCAGTTTGTGATTACAATCTTTGCGAGCAAGTTCACTGGTTTGGTATGTATCAAGTATTAAATACACATACGCTCACGCCTAAAATCCCTATCGGGGTAGGCAGAGCATCAGTGGTTTTGAAACCACTTGATGCCACGTTTGACATACATTCAGAGGATCATAAGCTAATATGATATGTAAGTGGTGAGAGGTTGTCAGATGTATTAAATACCTAAGTGAAAAGTGTGTTTCTTTGTATTGCTTTTACGTGTAGCATTGCAACAGGTTTAACGTGATTTTTTACATATGGGCAAATAAGCAAAGGACTAAGTAGCCTAGGCCAGACTACACTTGCGCCTTTCTGATTTACCAAAGCACGAGGATATAAGTTGATACGGGTGTGAAAAACTTGTATTGGGACATGTGAATGATAAAGCATCTCGAATGTGTCTAGTTTTGTTCAAACTAAGGTTGTTTCTTCCACCAATTTCTTCAAAATTTAATTTGTGCATTAATCTCATACTCAGTGAGTAGATAATCACCTGGCGTTTGGTCGTATTCATGCGTAGCGTGTTCGTGGGTTGCCTGGGACACAAATACATATACATTTTTTGCAAAACGTGCGTAGCCTCTTCGTGCGCCGCGATGGGTCTGCGGCTAAATTAACGTAAGCTACGCCTCGATTTGTTTTTCCAACTCTTTAGTCCACAGTTGTCATTGAATATTAATAGTGACAGTTTGCTAGTCCCAATATTTCTGCTCACTTGCTCTTTATAGGTTACTGGAAAATATGACGTGGAATTATCATAATTAATCTTGATCTATACTTTTCATGTCTTTCTAGCTACTGAATACAATATTTATTAGGGCATATTATTATGTTTATAATTTACCTTACTATCCTTCACCCCGGATGAGGTGGGTGTGCAGTGCACCTACCACTCACTTCTCGCAAATCACCCTAAGGTAGACTGGTAGATAATGCCAATGGGCATTAAGTCCGCCTTTGTACATTTAGCATTCAGTTAAATAAACAAGTACTTACTGGTGCAAATAGAGTCCCAGCCAACTCTACTGATACCTACTGATTATATCTACTAGGTGACTGAAACTTTAAGATGTGTAATTGTATATGTATAATTGTATAACCTTATGAATCTAAACAACTTTTTCCAATCCCATCTAAAATTGGAAAATCTTTTGAGTCTCCAGACTTAAACGCTCGTGAATTTATTTTATTATAACATTTCAACTTAGCCCAGTTGGTAATGAGCCAGACTTGTAATCGGAAGGTGGCGGGTTCAAATCATGGTACGGGCCTGTACCTAACACTACCACTTGTTCAACGGTGAAGGAAAACTTCGTGATGAAAACCCGCTAGTCCTTACTAATATTATAAACGCGAAAGTTTGTAAGTATGGATGTATGGATGTATGGATGTTTGTTACTCTTTCACACTCAAACGGCTGGACCAATTTTGATACAATTTGGTATGAAGGTAGCTGACACTCTGGATTAACACATAGGCTACATAATTTTCCCAAATTCCCACGGGAACGAAGTCCCGGGCAGAAAGCTAGTATTATATATTTATAACATTTCAACTTAACGCTGCGAGGAAATTGTTTAGCTTTATAAACTGACTCAACTCTTAAATTTCGCTTTTATACCCACTCTCCTTAAACTCTATTTTCATGGACTGGACTCTACCGACATTCCTTCATTTTAATACTAGATTTACCTGACGTCATACTAGATTTATGCGATGTTTATCACATTTAACTTCAGTTTCATCCGCGGAAATCCCCAAATCTGAACACATTTACACTCCAACAGGGAAGTGAGAAGGAGCGTATATATAAATCCTGAAACCAAGGCAAGTTGCCCATTCCCAATGGAAGCATAGGCCCTGCCCCATTGTTACCGAGATGACAGTCCGCCAATCACAAACGAGGACAGCTACGCGCTGCGCGGGAGTGGACACGGGAACCAAGTGCCATATCTGCCGTATTTGTTTAATTTTTCGTAAGTTTACTAATAGTATTTTTATATTTTATTTCGATTGGATTCTTTCTGACTTTCCCAAATTGGTTATTTTAATAGCCACGCTATATAAGCACTGTTACCTTCTAGTTACAGTTAATTGATAACAAATAACACTTACAATTATTTCTAGTTAGAGTGATTGAGGTTGCCTGGAAGAAATTGCTGCCTAGCAATAAGGCCGCCTTGTTTAACACTTATGTTCTGTTAATTGTACTGTATGTCTCTGTGTGCAAATAAAGTATATTGTAGGTATTGTATTGTAAAGATGAATTGTATCATAAACAAGTTATTCCCTTACTCAGTTGACTTTATGTTGAAAAACATATGTCCCAGGAGCCTTTTTCTTGTATGATATGTTTTGATTATGTATTTACTTAATTACTTTTACCAGTCTGAGATCAAGATTTGATGGACTATCCTATGGATAAATATGAACATTATCATTTTTGTTACAGAACAGCACTGCAATGCTCTTAAACGGTAAGAATTGTACCCATTATTTATTTTTTTGGATAGATTTCCATCTTTTATCTATTTCTATGTTTTCTTTTAGAAAAATTCATAAAAGTTAAATTTTACTTTTAGGAATTTGAAATTTTTCACATATTATTTTTTCACTACAACTCGGGTCTAATTAGTTGGCAAAGTTAGGCCTAGATATTAAAACTTGCTCATAATAAAATGTTATATTATTATAAAATGCAAAAACAAAAACAGGTAATATCATATTTTTTTTATTTTAGTTTATAATTTGTAAGCCATTAGAAATTATAAGACATCTAAAAAATTTTACTTTCTATAATAGGTTTTTTAGCAGCATATAATTTATTTATTGCTTTGTTTGATTTATGATGGTTATCATGATTTTTTTTTACAAATGTGCTGCAACAAATAACATTTTAAAAGTGTGCTCATTTGGGTGCATTATAAAAAAAATATATGAATTATTTTGGAGAATAGTTATGCAGTCTACATTACATAATTATAATTAGGACTAAAAGATACAATCTACCTTAAAATATTTACAGCCACATATAAAATAATCTTACTTATCTAACTTATCTAGCGGACGATAGAGGTGAGCGATGTTTACTCCACGAACAAGAGCACAGCTCTTAAATGTAAGAATATCTAACTTACTTACTATGCATGCTTATTTGGATTAGTAGCTGAACAAATCCAAGATTGCCTAACCTAACTTTATCACCAAAATGCTATAAAATTTGTTTCAAAACTCCTTGGCGTATCAAAGTTTGGCACTCAGATGTTGGCAAAAAATGTCTGCTATTTTTTTTTAACATAATCACATCACCATCTTCCAGCTCTAGCTTTCCATAGTCTACCATACACAGCACTTCAATAAACAGAGACTTAGGAGGCTTCAGATTTTCAGTCAGATCTATTCCGGAATAGCCAATATCTTGACCTAAAGACCGCATGTAGGAAGCTAAGTTTGTAGAATACTTCGAGAACCATTCATACTCGTCATCTGATAGAAGTTCCCTGACATCTGGAGGTAGAACGGAACCGAATTCCCATCGGAGTGTTTTGATCTTGTTCATTCGGCTGTACAAGTAAGCCAGAAGGCACCGTTTATTACGTTCCAGAGCTGAATGACGGACCTGTACTGTTGTCCAGAGAGATCTGTTTTCTGTGGTTGCATGCCTGAAAATGTAAAGTAAAAATGTTTAAGAAAATGTATTTCAACAAAATTAGGTAGCTTATCTAGCCAGAATTATCCCACTGCTGGGCAAAGACCTTAAGTATAATGATAATGAGAATAGAATTTTGTAATATAGCAATCTGCGTGGTCACAATTTCGCCAACTTCACGTAGTAAAGAAAATGCAAGTTCTGACCGATTTCAGCCATGGCGACCAAGCTTGAATATTGTGCAAATGAAAAGGTACATTAATATAAAATTATACTTACGCATCGTTCATGTTCAACTTGAATAGCAAATGCATTTCTTCTATTATTTGTCGTATTTTCTCATCCTGTAACAGACAGAATACAGTTTGAGGTTAGAATAAGTGGAGGCAAAAATTGTGGTATGTTGTTAAAAAGATTAAAAGAAAATCTCATTGGATGGTAAAAGAAAATGCTAAAAATGTAAGATAGTAGGTAAAAGCACCATCTAAAGCGTTATTAACACAGTTTTACTTTGATAAACAATAAAAACCCGATGCAAGTAAATAACTTACGTTAAACTGATCAATAGTGTCTGGATTTCTTTCTGCTTCTTTCAGTAACTCAATAACTTTTTCAGCAAACATGTCTTTCACTGTTTCATCTAATTTTTTTCAACAAACCACAAAATATAGGCATAAAAAATAAGCACACGAAAAAGAAAACAAAAGTGTCAGTTTTTTTTAAGTTGACATTGACAATCAGCTGATCTTGATTCGGATACGACTACAAAATAAACATAACAATGAAGTCATATTTGTTTTAAACTTATTATTTTTTCCTGTTGGATTTTCCAACGTTTACTTTCGTTGTAATAAAATGTGGATTTTTCACAGCCTGCTCAACACAAGCACATGATGAATAGCATGAGTCATAATATGCAATCGTGAGGTAAAACTAAGCTAGCCAACAATCGCAGTCTGCTCCTATTAATCGAATGCAACGGTCGCGATTCTTTTTTGAACCGAATTGTGCATGTAATAGTGCATCTCAGTAGTGAATTAAATAAAATTAATTAATTTACTCTTTATACATACAAAGTAAAAATAATAATTAAATTGTTAATAAAACTTGTATCCGAGTTTAACAAACGTCACAATTTCGTCATTTTCCGGGCTGATACTATTTTCACTAACCTCCCACGGTCCGCTTTTCTCACACAAAAAGCGTTCAGTCAATAAAAAAGAAAGAGACCAAAGATAAGTCCATACAAAAAATGATTTTTTGTCTCACTCTATAGTTTTACATAGCGCCAAATAACCGAGTTGACAGATGTGTTTTTTCGGTTGTTATTAGTGACGAGTAAAACGAAACAAAAACTAATTAAATTACTATAACAGCATCTCGGTCTTTGTCATGAATGATTGTAGAAATCTTTAAAATTGGCCGCAATCTTGTTTGTTTTGGCTATTTCTACTAATACCTACTGCTGGTTCTACTGATACCTACTGCTGATTAAGCGGGGCGGCAATTTGAAAAATATAGATATTCTTAGAGGACACATGAGGATACAACAATGAGTATTTTAAGATGTGGAAGCCAGCTGGATCCAACCCTTATCGTATTTTAGAGGTCAAATGACAACATCGATGATGTTTATTCCGTTCTAATGTCTTTTTAGGAATCCAATTGGGAGGGTGTAAGGAAGTGACATAAAAAACAAATCTTCACATCATCTGCTTTCTAATGACACCCTAATCATCAAAATCGGTTCAGTAGTTTAGTCAAAAGTTTTTTTTTCCATTCTAGCTAGATGACTAGGTACTGAATAGTACTTACTGATTGCTGAAAGAAAATGATTTGGTTTGAGAACTAAAAGCATCGGAGAGTATCTTCTACCCTTCATACATACATACATAAGCTCACGCCTTTAATACCCATTGGAGTAAGCAGTGCATAAGGAGTCTTAGAACCACTTGATACCACGTTCGACATACAATTTTGAGGGTTATTAGATGAACTAATGATGTATAAAAGTGAGAGGTTTTCAGACTTTCGCCTATAAACCTATAATACAACAAAACCTTCGCGGGCATACTACAAAAGTACTTACTGACTTTTGTAGTATGCCCGGGAAGAGTTGGCAGCTGGTACTTTTTAAGTTTAACTTGCACTCCCAGTTCAACGTGGAAGGCTATCTTCTATTTCACTCATTTTGTCGTTGACACGGCAGCACATCTGGCTATACATGCTGTCCTTGACGTCGCCCTTATCTCGGACGTAATAGCGACGACATTGAAAATGGTAATCTGACGTGCTGTTGTCTGTTATTAAAAGAACAAATTGTTCTAACACTGGTATTGATTCCGAGCTGATATCGCTGGAGCTTTTCAAAAGCTTAAACTATCTTCTTCTTCTTATCGTGTACCTAGGTATATTCAAGAATGCGAGACGAACTTGGCTAACCCTGGTGTCAGAGTTTTCAAACCGCACAATAGCCTCTGACTTGGTTTTAATTTTAACGACTGTAGTCAAACGACAACAACCAGGACCGACAGCTTAACGTGCCCTCCGAAGCACGGAAACGCTCGTGATAAATTGCCTCTTTTGGTCACCCATCAGGTTCCCTGCCTCTGTGTGCGTCACTTAACCTCACTGATCGGTTGAGATCAGCGAGAGCCGCTGGGTTACGAGCGCTTCAAGCTTAAACTATAAACTTCTAGAAAAGCTTTCTGGGTGTCGAAAGCAGTCTTCTTGCCCCTGCCATGCTGATACCGCGTCGTCGGCTAGACACAGTGTAGCATCCGTAAAAGGCATGGAAAATAGGCATATTCATGCATTGTGTTGGATTAGCTACCAGTTTAAGAATAGGTATGCCTATTCATAAAGTGCATTTTTATGAATAGAATAGAATGCCTGAAACTTTACCCAACACCAAAGGCAATCTATAATTCTTCGGGAGTATTTTGGTTGAAAAAATGCAAAGTTATGGAGCCAGAGTCCGACTCGCATTTGACTTTTTTTTGTTATAGCGGTAACAGAAATAAATCATTTATAAAAATTTTAACTCTCTAGCTATATCAGTTCATAAGATATAGCCTGGTGAGTAGTGGTGAGTAGTCCGTTCGGACGAACACACCCTTTGGATACGGAACCCTAACAAGTGGCTGTATAATGAATTACTCCTTTGCCAGTGTTAAATATAAAAAAAAGTGTGGCTGTACATTCATGTAATCCTTTGCCAATACTAAATTTAAAAAAATAAAGGTCAGTAGAAATAGCCTCGTCGCATTTTCCGTCGTAGAAGCGATTGTTGCGAATTTTGCGATTATTCCTTTCATTGTGCACGCGATTCCTCAGCGCGTCGGCTGTTCGTCGCGAAACATAGTATTTTAATTTAGAATCATGCTTTCGTGCAGTTCGTAGCGCCTAACAGTAGTGTTACTTATCAATAGTTTATCGCATTTGACCTCAGTGTAGTGAACTCGTACCAAAATGAGTGCCAACAAGGGTTTTGAAACAAAAGTACCTGATGACGAGAACACAGATTCTGGCTTCCTGTCGGGTCCTATCGACAGGTTTCCGGATGAAGTGGAGGATGAGGAGGAAGCAAAGGAGTCTAAGGATAAGTCTAGTGTTAGTGGGCAAGTGAAAAGTGAGACTGAGTTAGTTGACCTCGACAGTGGGTTGGACCTGTGCCTGGACCCGCTGCGGCTGGACGAGGAGAAGCCCTCCTCCGCCCCCGCGCCCGCCCGCAAGCAGGAGCTCCCCGAGGGTGCTGACATCCCTCCGCTCGCGTTCCTATTCCAGCAAGATGATGATGGCGACACGTAAGTCTCAAAACACAGTACAATACTCTTCATTGCATAATGGTGGAATCTTTTCATTGGCGTTTTGTCACCCTAATTTTTAACTGAATTTAGTAAACCTGTGGGATTTGCAAACAGAATAATAAACACTTACATACTTTACCCATTTGAAAAACTCTCACTAACGCAATATGAATAGTTATACAGGGCTTTAGGTATCTCTCTTTCAACCTCTTGGGTGGTTAATCCCTCCATGAAACTTAACAACTTTCCCAAGGAACATAGGTCGAAATACGAAAAAAAAATTTGAGTTCCCATACAAACTTTATCAGCATATAGCGCATTTTGTATGAGAGATCAACATTATTTTTTTATAGAAATTCAGCTGTTTGTAAAAAAACTGTTACAATTACGTTGACAAAAATAAATATGCTATTTAATGCGATAGGTGGGCTTGTTTTTTGAAAATTAAGTTGGTTGCTGTTCTCATGTGCGCTTTACAGCTATCAAGCCCCCTTGGGTTATTTTATTTGTCAACCTTCTGCCATGATGGAACTCTAGAGGTTAGCAAACCCCACATTGAAAAAAAAAAAGAAAAAAAATTTCTTATTCCTTTTATTATTATCTATAGAAACTAACAAGATGTATTTAGGCCAATAATTAATACAATAAAAGTTGCTTTTTTAGAAACTTAAAAAAATTTTTAGTGTCTGCCCATATCATTAACCCATCGTGCAGTTGTTTACGCGCCATGCGATACAAATCCTGCACACACGGGTGTGCATAAATCGCGCGACAGTTTAAACTTGTTTTTATTACTATTATATTTTAACAATATTCAAGATAACAATTGAAGGTCAAAATGTGTGTTGGTGTTTTATATAGCCTATTAGTTAAATGAGATAAGGATTTAATACAGAATTCATAATGATAGCTTTGAGGAAAATAAATTAAAAATGCAAAATATAATAATAAGAGTGAATAATAAATACGATTGATAATTCCCTTGTTGTTTGAAATGAATAAAAATACAAATACATAAATGATAGCATATGCTTTTCATATCTTTTAGTTATTAAATTAGCATGCATTTAAATTCCCTGAAAAATAACACATTTATGACTAAGAAAGATAAAGCTTTATGAGAAAGTTAATTTTTTACAGAAAGGCATTAAAAGTAAAGTACAGTAAAATTACACACAAGGAAACAAAATATCAATTCATAATTCCAAAATCTCATAAAAACATTTTTTAAAACTTCGGTCCAAAGGCCTCCTCTCCATCAGTATAATAAATAATAAAATTAAAAAAAAAATGTTGCCTCTCTTGTTAAACTTAGCATTCAAAATGTTATTTTTGTCTCGGTTTAATTACTTCCTGTCTTATTTATTCAATACTGGTTTTTACCAAATCAGATGTTTTATTAATAAACATACATGCTTGACAGGTTAAATACAGCCTTCATTGAAATGCCTTTTATGGCAAGAAGGTGAAGCCACACAATTATGTTATTTATTTTGTACTTAACTATGTTTCCACCCCTGACTTCCTTCGTGGAGAAAAGTAGCCTTTGCCACTTTCCAGGCCTACGACTTGGGATGTTGTTCAAAAACCAGGTCAATCGGTGCTTCGTTAATGCATTAATTATAAAGTATTCTCGAGTTTTCCCTTCAGGCTTTTATTTATCATAAATAATTATAATATTCCATGATACAACAAAATGAGGTCATAATAATTTTATTAAATAATGAATCAACATTTATTTGTGGAAAAAAATTAGTAAATGTTTAAAAATAGTGATGATTGATGATGTTGTTCTTCCTGCTTCAATGCTTAAATTTTGTTTTTGTTTTACTTAGATTGATACAAATCAGTTGAAGTAATTTGCGCGAGAGGTGACAGTCACAAGCGAAAGCGATAAGCGACCGCGATACGCCTGCTTTGAATGAAATTATTTGGGAGGCATTTTGAGTAACAACGACATCTTGGACCTTGTCGCGTAACTTTACATTATGTCGCGCCCCACAATATAGCGAATACTTACTTCGGTAGAGATTTTACGACAGATAACGTGCATGTACGTTATTTTGGGTATTCTACTTGTAAATGGAGTAATTCAGTAATACTTACCAAGTATTTTAATATAGATCTCTGAGATAAAATTCCAGAAATTTTTCAATCTATTGCTGGGCAACCGACTCGCATAAAACTTGCGTTGACTGCTAAAATCGCCACTCTTAACGAGTCGGCTGGCGTTCTCACTTCGACGGTAAAATAATAATGACTCGCAAAAGAACAAATTTTAATGAGAATATCATTCCATCAATCGACTAAGTAATGCTGTCGCGATTCTGCAATGGGCCAACCAACAGGTAATTTTTCGCGTGTCGCTTGTCGCTTCGCTCATGCAAAGCACCTCGAACTTTTAATTTTCTCACTTACGAAGTTTTGTTATTGGAAGGGAATTTGTGTAGATTGTACAGACAGAAGCAAGACAGGCTACCCATTTGCACTACAAAAACCAACGCTATTACGAGCGAGATAAGGGTGACGTCAAGGTCAACATGTATAGCCTAAAGTGCTGCCGTGTGTACGCTACGTCAAAAATAAAGGCTGATATCTTGCTCCTTCTTATTCTGAACTTGAAAATGGTCAATGTATCACATGCCAGTGTAACCCTTAGCACCTGCCTAATTTTAACGTAACACCTCTAAATTACAGACAACTACACATCGCCGCAGTGCACGGGTGTCAAAAGTCAGCCAGCACACTGATCAGAGTATGTCCAGATAAATACTGGCTCGACCTACCGAACGACTTCGGGCACACAGCGTTACATTTAGCAGTCATGAGCGGCCACGCCGTCTTAGCAAGAATGTTAGTTCAAGCAGGAGCCTCCATCGGACAACGGGACTTGAGAGGAGATACTCCTGTACATGCAGCTTCAAGAGCGAAGTACGTCGAGTGTCTACAGGCGCTGCTAGCCCCCATTGACAACCAGAGGCTAGCGAAGAATCTAGCGACAATATTAAATATGAAGAATTATGATGGTGAGTTGAAGTTTTTATAATCTTCCTCTTCTTATCGTGTAGGTATAGTCCAGTGTGTGGTATAATGTTGATCAGCTTCTTACTGATATACACTAACGTTTTATTCCCTCTCATCCGTCAGAGTGCTCAAATCACCTAGTAAAATAAAAATAAACAAATACATTTTTATTTTGTGCCTTCTAATAAACTTACACTGACGAATCAATTCTTTTTGCAGAATTTTTCGTTAAATTAGGTCGCCGGTCGTAAACAGAATTAAGTGTTAAATGTGCATCTGAAAATAGGGAAAAGTGAAATAGGGAAAGTGCATTTTGAAAAGAGCACAACTGCAGAATAGATTATTTTATGTAAATAAAGTCTTGGAGTTGACCTATTTGTGGTCTTCCAGTCGTTTGTCTACAAGTAGTGAACAGTCAAACGTAGACCATTACAATGAAAATATGCAAGTTTATTTATAATCTTGTGGCTTTATACATAGAAATAACTCGAATAACCTCTCTGATCTCGTTAAAATGTATTTATAATTATAATTAGGACAAAATTACAGCGTTATTCGGCACTTTGATATGCCCATTATTTTAAATGACTGTGCAATGTGCTGGTTTTTCCAATATTCCAAGTAGGAAGCCGAGATAAGCTCGAACTTAACAATCCCAATCAAACGATAAAAGTACGTATAGGTAGGTACCATTATTACTTGCATGTTGTTGTTGTTGCATGTTTACAATTGTAAAATAACGGATATGGAATAGCAAAGTTGTTCACCTTCGCCATCCGTTGTCGTTTAGGTCCGGTGTGAAAATGTCACGGAGATGCTCTAGGATGTATACTCTCTATTGAATAGAGGTTCGTTTCTCAGATACTCCAGAACCTGTTTACACGTAGGTAATGAGGTATGCGTCGCGTCGCACGAGACAAAAGTGCTCCGAGGCTATTGAAAAAACATACGCCATTGCATGTCTTGATGTTTTCTCAATAGGAACTAATTTTCCTCTTGGAGTAACAATCTCAGGTACATTGTTTACTGTGGGCACGCGTCTCGCGTTGCGTCAAGGTCTGTTCTACGTTCAATGCCAACGTCAGAGACCTACAAAAGTCACCCGGCCTCTCGGAATTTCCTACCTGTGTAAATTACATCAAAAAGATATTAACGACGTTTGTATTTATTATCTGTGCGCCTTCGGTTTTTCCGAAATGTTATTTAACGCAGAAGTTGCGTAAAAATGTTTGAAACTGGCCGTCTAGACTCTGCTTGTGGACTGTTTTGGAAAACCCAACTCTTCGTGTGCATCAAAGTGCGACTGTCGAATTAATTTAGAGTTGTTTGACCTGGCCTGTTCAATGTGCTGGTTTTTCCAATATTCCAAGTAGGAAGCCGAGATAAGCTCGAACTTAACAATCCCAATCAAACGATAAAAGTACGTATAGGTAGGTACCATTATTACTTGCATGTTGTTGTTGTTGCATGTTTACAATTGTAAAATAACGGATATGGAATAGCAAAGTTGTTCACCTTCGCCATCCGTTGTCGTTTAGGTCCGGTGTGAAAATGTCACGGAGATGCTCTAGGATGTATACTCTCTATTGAATAGAGGTTCGTTTCTCAGATACTCCAGAACCTGTTTACACGTAGGTAATGAGGTATGCGTCGCGTCGCACGAGACAAAAGTGCTCCGAGGCTATTGAAAAAACATACGCCATTGCATGTCTTGATGTTTTCTCAATAGGAACTAATTTTCCTCTTGGAGTAACAATCTCAGGTACATTGTTTACTGTGGGCACGCGTCTCGCGTTGCGTCAAGGTCTGTTCTACGTTCAATGCCAACGTCAGAGACCTACAAAAGTCACCCGGCCTCTCGGAATTTCCTACCTGTGTAAATTACATCAAAAAGATATTAACGACGTTTGTATTTATTATCTGTGCGCCTTCGGTTTTTCCGAAATGTTATTTAACGCAGAAGTTGCGTAAAAATGTTTGAAACTGGCCGTCTAGACTCTGCTTGTGGACTGTTTTGGAAAACCCAACTCTTCGTGTGCATCAAAGTGCGACTGTCGAATTAATTTAGAGTTGTTTGACCTGGCCTGTTCTCTTATGGCATGGGACGACCGCAGGGCTGTCAAACCATCACCCTTAATTTGCAAAACAATCTTACATTAACTCCCAAAATATGTGAAAACCCTACGACAAAATAACGCAGTCTCTCACTCTCTAGTGAAAGCCTGTTTATATGAGAATCCTACAAAAAATGAGGAAAGGTTACGACCTCAATGATTAAAAAGGAAGCAGCCCTGTCTGGCCAGCTGCCAAGTGGGTTTTCCCGTCGCGACGTGCGCTGCGGCGCAGACACCGTCGCGTCACCCAGAGCCCATCAGTGGAGGTAGAGAGAAAGCCTCCGACCGCCACACGACCTGGGATACCCCAGCCCCCCCCCCCCCCCCCCCGCGCCCGCCCCGCCCCCTCGTCCACTCGCTAATTGCAAACGTTACGTGAACACGAACGTACGCTGTATGCTAAACAGATGGGTTTCCCGAAACATTTCAATACGAGTCAACAAGTAAATGGATTTGTTTTCGTATCGAATCTGAATTTCTATTGCGATTTGTTTTCTGATAAGCAGACAAATACGAACGACAATGTATTGTAGTTTAGATGAACAAACAAATCACAAAACAATTACTGGCAAAGCCAATAAGATTTCGAACTCCTTCAGTGATAAAAAGTAAACAAACTTGCTAGAAACACATCACCAGAAGATGAGAAGCTAAGAATTAGCAGCTAAACACAATAGAGAACTCCAAAATCATCCAACCAAGTCATGGCAGGAAAACCACAAATAATGATCCGTGTTTCTGCGAATAGGGGCAGTTGTTTCGGTTTGGTTTAGCCCGCAGCGCGTGAAAGTGCTTTGTGCTCGGTCGGAAATCCCAGTAACGCCACTAGCGCGCAAGCGTTACGTGATGAACTTTCTCTAACAGATTGGCAGCTGACCGTTTGATCGTATAGGTCGGAACATACATCTGTAAGAGCGTCCGACTATTGTAAAGTTCATATTGCTTTTTAAACACAATAGACCCGTCGTCGCGCGCTTGTTTACGGCACGTGTGATACAAATCCTGCACACACGGTTGTGCAAGAATCGCGCGAAGGTTTAAAGAATACTTGTAAGGACAGCCGCAACTCAGGTTACCACACGCGTGCACTCTGTGCTGTTGTAATAAGAGCGGTTTTGTAATGAAAATGGCCTCTGTACCTACTCGTGTAAAAGCCGAGAGTTGAACCAAAAAAATATCCTAGGTTAGATTTTGAAGTATCAAAAACACATCCATTGCAAAGATAAGTCAATAGTTTAAAAAACTAGTCGAAAATATATTTAAGTAACAAAGAACGGGATCACATGGGTCATAGAGGCTCAACTTTGACTGATAAAGACATATTAGTTCAAACCTATTTTACCATGATTGTAGGCATGTTTATTTTCCTCGAATCCGTTATTTTAAAACCGGATTTAAAACTAGTTTGTAATCCAAAGTCTCTTATTACTTCAATTCAAAAACCAAAATATTAATCACCTTTTGATACGACTCAACTTGATAATAACCGAAAAGTTCTCGAAAACGAACGAAATCCGGTTTAGGTTTGTGATCAAAACGAAGATCTATTAAACCCATTCTCATATTGAGAAAAACTTTAAATGACAAGTTTAAATGTAAACATGTGTGACAAACAGCGAACTTGCATGTTATAAAAACAATGGATTCATAGGAACAAAGAGGCAAAGGCACTGATCTAGTCCTCTATTAAGACAAGAACTAATGAAAATAAGAAATTCCTTAGTGCTATCTGCAAATGCATTTAATTGCAAATGAAATGAAGTTGAAGCTCCGATTCATGATGCATACCAATCATCAGACCCATCCTCTCAGTATTGACAAACTTCAATGTATTTGTTAAATGACAAACGAGGAAAAATTTACAAATAGTCACAAGGACGACAGAACGCTATCCATTGGAGTTTGCAGAACGGGTGTATCACGAGTTTAAGCAACTACAAACACTTCCAAAAAGGTTTAAGTAGTGAACCGAACCAATGACGCGAGAAAAATAAATAAAATCTAACAGTCATTGTTGTGATAAAAAAACTGATAGACAAAGCACGAATATTATGTCAATGTCGTTCGTTTCACGCTGCAGCTTTTTTGTCTAGAAACGTTTTCAGTTCATCGCTTGTCAGCTGACGTCTACAACGCCCCTCTTCTGACCCGGTTCTTTACAATTTATCACGGCGACGTCAATCCACGCTTATTAATTTTAACAATGGAATTTCCACCGCTAGAGTTCAAAGAACATCTCTAAATTACGAATTTGCTCGGTTTTCCCAATTCCGTCGTAGCTGATGCCAAACTGGTTGGGGCCAGATTGAATATTACAAAGTAGGTAATTCAGTAGGGATGTCAAAACTTGAAGCTTTTATATTTACACGAAATTTCTCAAAAAAATTCACAAAAAGTTATAGGCCGGTGCCATTTTGTACGTCAATCGTATCGTTAATAAGATCTTTGCTTTAAATTGGCTCTTTCTTATCACTTAGATAGTGCTTGAATCTTGATTAAGAAGTAAATGAAACCGCTATTGACACATGATATGTTTAGTTACTTGATAAGAACGCGCGTGGAGTAACCTTGATTGAAAGAAATGTCCGTCGTCTTCATCATTTATAATATTCTATTTAGTTAGAGGCAAGGAAATAATATCTATTTAGTTATTATTTCCTTGGTTTGTGCTTTTTTGTTTAATAATAATAATAAATCGTTTATTTCGGTCGGATTCTATAAAAGTGTTAGTATAAAGGTTTTCTTACAAAACGAATGTTAGTAGGATACATATTTAAATGTTAATATTCTAACTTTATTAAATGACAAAACTCTATTTTATGGAACTTAACGCCGATTTGAAATGACGTTAATTGACGATTTGGTATTAACAAATTCATAACATCAAGCCAGAATACGTTGACCGTCGGTTCTGATAAATTCAAGGTACGGAAGCGGTGAAAATATCGCTAGTGCGGCGAGGCGGCCATGTTTGGCTCGAGCGGCGCGCGCGCATACTTGGGAAAACCCCATCGAGTGACGTCATCGCAACATTTACATTGAGCTATATACTGTTGTACGATGTTATGGGTTTTCTTCGTTTGTTGGTCGTGTACCATTTTATTACTTGTTCATGCCCGTACATAAAGGTGTGCTTGATTTATATACTCTTCTTAGATTATCTGTCTAAACTTAATAGACCAATATTCGAAGCAGTAAGAAAAACGAAAGTAACTGTTTGACTCTGAAATGTTCCTTATATTTTTATGTCCGTATAAGTATCTCCAATCAATTTATATAGGTTTTATTGTAAAGAAACAGTAACCATTTCACTTTCGTATTTTACCTTTTGTGTAATAAAACTAATAAAGTTAAATTATAAATTGTCTGTGTGGCAGTAAGACTAGAGCAAATTATCAAATGAACATATTCAAAAAAGGATGGATTTTCAAACAAAGGGTAGTTCTCATCGTTTATGGCAAATACTTATAAATTGCTCGTGCAGCGAGTTAGACTAGCTAGTTTAGTGTTAATAAAACTACAATGTATTACAACATTTACAACATTCGTAAGCCCTGTCGTCGACTAATAAATGCACTGCAAATATTGACTATAACATTAGATATCTTAGATACTGTGCTGTCAATTTCTATTTGATACTACACCACGTACTGAACTTTTGTATAAGTTAGTGCTAACCATTTATCAATATTGTTTTCAAGTAAATCCCTCTGATCTGACGCTATGAGTGCCCCAGATAACCTAGCAGGCGAAGCGTTATGTATGTTAAATAACTCTAAAATTAAAAATGTGTAACCTTCGATATTTCATCGCTTACCTACGATTCAAACGTCTGAACCAATTTTGATAAAATATACCTAAGAACCTTCTCGATTACTTCAGCTTTTAAACAAAAAAACCGCATCGAAATCTGTCTATACACAGACAGACACACAGATACACACGTCAAACTTAAAGCACCTATTTTTTTTTGTCGGAGGTTAAGTAATAAGTGCGATTCGCACGTCCTCCTGTTAATACTTGTACTAAGTTTCAAACCTCAACCAACTGTCTTGCGAATCATTTTTGTATGCAGCACCAGAGATCTAAGGTTCTTAACATAAGTAACGATTTACGATCACTTTTATAGAGTTCTTGAAACAAGTTTCAAGTTCAGTGAGGTGGTGAATGGTTTTCCCAATCGAACGGTATCTTAACTCATCAGCAGTAAGCAGCTTACACATTACATGTCAAGATCTCTTGCAAAAACCCCGTTACAAAAGGTTCTTATCCTAGTTTTTTACTCTCGTCGACGACTTTTTTAAGGCTATTACGTTACTATAACGTTAAAGCTCGCTTTCTGTGAATTTTCTGCTATGCTTGATATTGACGGCATTGTGGCTTAAAAAGATTAATTGATTGAACACCTAGGGGGTCATATTTAAGAGCCTTTAAGTATGTCCTTGAACAGGAGGAGGAGGAGGAGGAGGATAAAATAAAGCTAAAGCTGCAAATCTATTCAATTCGGGATAAGAAAGGTCATCTTTTTCTATGAGGTGGACTTGGTGGATTATGGCCTAAATCCCCTTTGTCTTTCGAAGGGAGGCCCGTGCCCCTCGATGGGGACGTATAGGGGCTGGTAAAAAAACATACATCAACAACTATGTATAATGTAATCATGAAACGTACCCGTTTTTAAAGTAAACACGATTAGTAAACCTTGTGGGTCTTTCACTAAGCACGTGATATGACAAATATTGTAGTAAAAAGGCAATTTATATAGAGGTTTCCTCAAATATTGGCGCAGAATGGAAAACCCAAATTCTTCACGACTTCGTAGTATACTACGATGGTAACCACATGATTTTATCTAGCTTAATTATCTGACCGCAAATATGTGAGGCATTTAAACCGGATTAAAAGTTTGCAGTCAAAACAATGTAATCTTATCTAGATATCATCGGTGTTGGAGAGAATTCCCAATGAGAGATTCCTATGGATATAGTGACTTGCGTAAAATTTCCCACTGTTTACAAATAGTTTCGGTACCAAATATTTACAGTTCAAGATATTTTTGCTGTTAATTCTAACTGGTACGCTTTCGACGGTTGTTAATTTTAACATCAGCTCGGAATAATCTTGGATCATTTCCAATGCGCCCGTTCTAAAAATATTTTGGTAAAATAAAACAAATGCAGAACTAAATGAATTCAACTATTGAATCCTCATTGCACTTGTGAACACCCAAACACCCTGTCACACAAATCAATGATCATGGTAAGAACCCGGTAGAATGTCTTACTGGTAAACCATGGTTGGTAAAACCATATAGTTTCTGGTTTAGGTTATTGCCGCAGTTCTATTGAACTTATTTTCCTGCGCCCTGCATGACACGTACGGAAATATTTGTAAACGTAAGCTTGTTTACATGACGTGGCTATGATAATTGATAACATCGAGAAGTTTCCATACTATTATGGAAATGCTGCGATATCTCCGGCTCTGTCGCCGCCGCAAAGGTCGGTTTAGGGAAAAAGGGATCGAAAACTGCGCCATAAACATTTTTGATAACGCAACTTTTGTCGGTGCAGTTTAGTTAAACGAACTAATTTTTTTATCAGAACCGTTACGCTTGTAGGAGTATTTTTTTATTATTATGAGATGGGTTAACTCTTGACCACAATCTTGACCATAAGGTCAAAGATGAGGTCGACGATGGAGCGAGTTAACCCAGAAAATGCCTATAAAGGCACTGGTACTCCTACGCACCGACGGAACACAGCAAGCTGTTTGGCGTCGGACTTCGGTAGGAGGGTGGTCGCGAACCAGACGGCCTTTTACAGAGCCTACCACACCGCATGAGACCATAGGACGACACCTCAGATCCAGAAAAAAATGAAGTGTCGTTGCCTGGGATGGATTACTAGGAGGCAGGTCTCATTTGTGTTTCCTTAGTCGCCTCTTACGACACCCACGGAAAGAGATGGGGTGGTGTTATTCTCAACCGATCACCGATTTGTCTTACGTTTAATTTTTTCTGTAAGACCTGCTCGACGTGTAAAAGGGCAACATTATTGTACATACAAAGGCCAGCGCATCAAGTTTCTCCATTTTCATTGCAAAACCACTCTTATCACAGCAGCACAGAGTGCACGCGTGTGGTAACCTGAGTTGCGGCCGTCCTTACTTTAAAAAATGCTTTGCACAAAAACCCAGTTGATTTCCATGTAATTGAAACTTAGTTTAGCGTAAATTACTCTTAAGACATTTCTAAAACTGATTTTGTATTATTTCATTTTATTAATGTTATTTTAATGTGTATTTAATGGTGTATTTCCTATTATTATTAAGTACTAGCTTTCCGCCCGGGACTTCGTTCCCGTGGCACTTTTTTAGTTTTTTCTTTCATAAGAACCTTCTCCTGACAATAAGGAACACAATAAAAAAAGAATCATCCAAATCGGTCCAGCCGTTCTCGAGTTTTGCGCTTACCAACAGATTTAGTGATTCATTTTTATATATAAGAAGAAGATTCTTACTTTATAAGAGATGAAAGAATAATTGAATCGGCTTAAATCACTTTAAAAATCTTTAAAATACAATTTAAATTGAAAATGTTTTGGGTTTTCCATTACAACATTATAATTGCGAAAGTAACTCTTGTCCTTCAGTCTATCACCCAACCGAGATGGGCATAGGCTACATTTTATCCCAAAACTTAGAAAAGTTCCTTCGGGAGCGCCATATAACCGAATTCCACGCGTATGAAGACGCGAACGGAAAGGTGGTTCTTTTGTAAAACAGTAATCAGTAATAAAACAGTAATAATACACTGATGACGTCACGCCAGTACAGATGACTTAACTAATAGAGGCTTTTAAGTATTGTGAACTGTAAATGTAATGTTCCTATCGTATTTGGTTTCAGGCCAAACAGCCATCCACTTGGCAGCAACATCAGGGCATCTGCAGACGTTACAAACCTTGGTGTACTACGGAGCCGATGTCAACGCCAGAGTAAGTTACTATTGCATACTTCTTGTCTTATATGTGGCAAGCATGACTAATTGACTATGGTGTCAGAAATTGCCTCCGACTTGATTTAACG
This sequence comes from Aproaerema taeniolella, assembly GCA_949987775.1. NCBI lineage: Eukaryota > Metazoa > Arthropoda > Insecta > Lepidoptera > Gelechiidae > Aproaerema > Aproaerema taeniolella. Next base: position 21,329,557 of record OX465250.1, read on the forward strand.
ACTTCTATAACTGCCGGGACAAATTGGTACTATGACCACCCATCATGATCTTGATGGGAACTTGTTTCCTGCTCCCATATTCTTTAATAAACATACTGATCAACTTAGAGCAGAGAGAGTCACTGTGCTACGAACGCTAAACTTCACTATTGCACTTAGCAAAACATAGACCTATCAGACGTCGATTTAGACCATCGCGTGATGACGAAAGCTTTACTTCTTATTGGTCGTGATACAAATATGGCTGCGGTGTCAATAATTTGAAGTTGTTTATGTTAAACTTGACCGTAGAGTGGTCTAAAACGTAAAAGTCAACGTGGGATGACGTGTAGGTATTGTCGATGTGACGACGGTAAAATAAACAAATCGTATCAGAATCATTGTTAGTGGAAACCGGCAGTGGTTTCCCAGTATGAAAACAGGCATCCCCGTACTAATGCGTCATTCAATGCATTGGTTTATTACAGCCGGTTATAAACATTCCGTGGGAATCTTGTACTGGTTTGATAAATCATGGTTTACTTAGGAACTACAGTCATCTCAGACGGAATTTTACGTGCTATTTGCAAAAAAACTAAGCGGATCATAGATCAAGTTTTTACTTCCGGGCTGTAAGGTTTGAAGGCAACAAATTAAGTAGACTTCTAAGATTGTTTTTATAAAGTATAACTATTGAATCTAGGTTTGTTACATAGGCACTGGGCCAGCGTTGTTGGAATATCGCCTCATAACCCCTTCACTGTTTCTAAGGGAGGCCCGTGCCTTTTGATGGGGATATATGACGATAAGACGATTTAAAACAAGCGTGAGCAAAAACTTAACTCAAAATATCGTGACTAATATAAATAGGTTTAATTAAGTGATATAGTCACAAATTCTTGCTAAAACAATTTAAAATGTCGAATGATGAGTCAATCGTCGGCGTCCGGATAAATTCCGTATACATATTACTCAACATATCCTTTATGGTTTTCTCACTTTATAGAGAATTGAATCAGCCGTGCTTCATACGGACACACCGCTTCTTACAATTTATCTTTTTATTTATTTAATTTATTAGCTTTTTGTGTGTCGCTGACACATTGCAAATCATCTATTTTATTTCTTTCATGTTAGTCTTTGCGCTCTTAAAACCTTTTCTTCTGTGGACCATCTTTTGAGTGCTGAACTTTTGCCTTTTGTTTTTCTATTCTATTCTAAAAGCAATTCCGACTTTGAGTATATTTTCGGCCAAATGGCTGATCCTTGAATTTATAAGTATTCTAACTGCATGCTATTTTGCCATTCTTTTTTTTTGTTTACTCATCGTCCTCTTAGCTCTTAGGGCTTTGAAACGTTTCTCATTCGGGATATGCTAGACCGACATTTTTGATCCAGGACTTTCAAAGTGTTCGATCCTCAAACAAATTGTTCCCTGTTTTCTCCATTCCTAACAACATTGTCTGTTATCTGGTCACACTGCAAATGAAAGACTTTATCTTTCAAATTACGAAACCAGTGTTTATTCATTGTCAGGTTTTACCGTGTTGTTGAAAAGATTAGAAAATCCTTGAGTAAAAGAACAGTGTTTACGATATTTACATAATGAATAGTAAGTTAGTATTGTTTCGTATCACGTCGTGTTGGCGGTGAAGGCTGGTATTACTCACATGGTTTCCCCGCGCGGGAAACCCGTCTGTAATCAGCTGATAAGTCGCGCTATCTCGACGTCGGGTTTTTTCTTTTTTCTGTGGTCTTAAGGTCGTTTCCTTCAGACACTAATGTGATAGAGTACTTGTATTTGGGGAAAATCTAGTTACGAAGCTTTTGTTTAACAATTTTTCATGTGAATGCTTTTGTTGTAGGCAGGAAAGTCAGAATTCCTTTCCCAGTGTTTGGATTAACAGATTTTTGTCTTTCTTTTCTTTACAATAGGCTTTAAAATTGAATCCTGGCTATTCTATAAAGAAGCAATAATTAATTTCATTTTACATTCGAGTCATTCCATATGGGACCACACAGCTAGCAAACACAGTGCATTTCTGTAATGCAAACTTCCTTCTGCTTATTCCCATCATGACCATCGTTAATTTTTTAATGAAACGCAGATATGGGAATGCCCATTACTTGTTCAATGAGTTGTGAATCAAAACAACTTCATTATTATAAAAGCAATTGACCAATTAATTTAAAAAATAGCTGATTATATGAATGAGGTCTGTGGTTTTTCCATGTTTTGGGCCAAATGACTAGCGATTAATGTTATTGATAATGTTGCCTGGGAACAGAAAATGTTTTTATTGATTGATACTTATGTGTATTGACGTGGTACTATGACTTTACGTCAGTTACACGTAATGGGCATATTTATTTATGTTAATGGGACACGATTCGAGTATCATCTGATAAATCAACACTCTGTTTTCCTTATTGCTATCTCATGTATCATGAGAAGAGTGAGTGTGAGATAGCGTCACATGATTCTCATATGGTGTTTCGTTTTCACGCCCCTTTGAGTACGCACGTCATACCGAAAGTCCGTTGCTGGGTTTTTTAAACGGACAATCTTATTGGATTATTTTCACACGTATTCTTGAGGATGTTACGTTAAAATTTGCGTTTTGTTTTTTGTTGATTGACCCACTTTTTGAGGAAAGGGGTAAAGAAATGAGTTGAGTTTCTCTAGACTTAATATAACGTAGAGCCTACAAATAATTTACATTTAATATAAAAAGAAGTCCGTATGACTCGCGAATATCATTAAAATTGTTTGATGGCGCTTCATCTATTAGACAGAAATAGAAAGCTTGATTGATGCAGATGGCATTGTCTTTAAAATGCAATTGTTAGGGCAACTGCTCCAAATGTTATTTCTCAGGAACCCCTAGCGGTGAACTGCATTTTGCTGTATTAATTAATAGAAATTGAATAAAATCGACGTAAGTCAGTAGTTAGAAATAATCAAGTTCTGTAGGTAAAACTATCATAATTAATCAAAATAAAACTTATCAAGGCTTAGCTACCGAATGACAACATAAGAGTGGGCTGTCTTATCACGAGTCTGGCGCGGGAATCCCTTTATTTTTCCATTTCTTTAAGTTTTGATAAGCACAACATCTACCATACCTACCTACAATCTACATATACGCAAAAATAATTAAACTGATAAACACTATACTGATGTAGTGGTAGATACAGAATTGATAAAAGGATTAGGAATTCCCTTTCTGTATTAATTAGGTTAAGCCACGGACGGTCTCGTTGAATTAAAATACGAATGTCGTACATTTTTCACTGGTTTTAAAGCTACCGCAGTTGTTGAAAGTGGCGTCAAGTCTCCATTGGTTCATTCTGTTTGTTCTAGTGCAGGGTTTCTCAAAGTGCGGTACGCGAACCCCTAGGGGTTCGCCATTCATCGGTAGGGGGTTCGCGGCTTGATGCCGAGTCAGAATCAAGGTTAAAAATGTCCTAAATTACTCCTAAAATTGACTTAATTTGCGACAAGAAACAAGCCCACCCATCACATGAATATTCAAAAGATATTTCTTTTGACACTATTTCTAAAGGCGGGGGGCGGGATTTAATTGGTTAGTCAATTGGTTAGGTTAGTTCGCTGTCATCTGGAAACTTAAACCCTGTTCTAGTGCAATCAAAGGTCCATACTTCTTACACTATTTGGGAATTTAGTGTTTTTTCAGTTTCAATTCAATTCAATGACTACTTCTCACCATCATACAACTTGTTTCATCTGATAACCCTTACAAAGTTCGCTAGAACCACTGATGCTCTATCAAAAGAGCACCCTCAGAGTTTCTTGCCTGTTCTTCTCTGGGGAAGACTGCACCTTTGCGAATAGGCGTAGAATCAGTAGGGTCAATAGAACGAATACGTATGTATGTATTTAAATCCTTTAATGTTTGTTTGTATGTATTTTATGTAATCTTGACTAGTTTTAAGTGGCATCCTGAATGTCCTATAAAATAAAGGTTTTTTCTATTCTATTCAACCTCGTTTGGGATATAGACGTGAGCGTATGTATGTGTGTGTGTGTTATTCTTTTGTTTTTTTACTACAACAGTGCTAAAAGTTAACAAGAGATGAAATTGTCGCTTTAAAGTCACTCCATATAGACGGATATCCGACACGAAAGAGGTCTTCTTATCGTGTAGGTATAGTCAAGTGTGTAGCGTACTTGGCTTACCCTGGTGTCAGAGTTTTTCAAACCGCACAATGGCCTCTGACTTGGTTTTAACGACTGTAGTCAATCGACAACTCCGAAGCACGGAAAGAAACGCTCTTGATAAATTGCTACTTTGGTCACCTATCAGGTTCCCTGCCTCTGTGTACGTTGCTCAACCTCACTGATCGGTTGAGATTAGCGAGCGCCACTGGGCTACAAACACTTCACGTAGCCAGGAAAGAGGTTTCTAAAGCCCACATTTTGTTTTAGGAGAACTTGGCTGGTCGCACAGCTTTACACATCGCGGCGTGTCGCGGCGACGTGCGTCTGACGTCACACCTGCTGGAGCGGGTGGCGGGGGTGCGGGCGCGCGCGCGGGACTACGCGGGCCGCACGCCGCGCCGCCTCGCCAGCAAGCAGCAGGCCTTCACGCCGCAAGACCAGCAGCGACTCTTCAAGCCCAGCCCGGAGGATAGCGACACTGAGTCCGATTCTGAGGATGATGTAAGTTTATCGTATCATTTTTTAACTTTTTTGTAGAGAATGGATTCGGTCTTGGCAAGATGTGGTCGAGAATGTAGTAAGCTCAAAAAGACTTCGGTTGTATGAGCTTCCATCATACTTTATTGTAAAACAAATTTCCCTGCCGCGTGTGTATCGCTGAAAACGATAAACTCGAAAACTACTGGACGGATTTTCATACTGTTTTCACAAGAAACTGATTATGTGTATAATCAATATCCAAAAATTCCCACGAGAACGAAGTAGAGAGTACCCTCTACGTTTTGATTAATATAAGCAACTTACCAACCGCCTGTAATTAGCGAGTCGAACAAGAAAAGGGTTGGCTAATTCTTTGGTACGATACTAAAGCGAAAAAATATTTAAAACTAGTCTCCGCGGCAAGACGAGCTATAAATATCATCCGTCTTTAACTTCTCCCGAATTACTTGATACAGGGCAAAAACGCCACGCTTAAGTAGGAAAGTTGGTTTAGTTTTCATAAAAATTACAAAAGATTTCATAAAAGTACAGCGAAACAGACAGTCTCGTTCTTACACGGTTGAAAGTATCAACTCATTTATACTTATGATTGTTAATTTTTTTGTAAACCAATGCCCGATCAGATTAGCACGGTTCTTAAGAATCGTACACTAACTATGAGTCATGTAATATCCTCTGCTGACCACTTAATACAGAATATTGAACATGATATCGCACAGTGCCTTAGGAAACTATGTCGTAATCATAAGCGTTACGTAAGTCAATCAACAACTTACAATAACACGAAACATGTGATTTACGCAGAAATTGCTAGACATAACTTTTGTTTCCTAGAAGTCTAAACAACTCGATAAACTATACTTATAATCAATACTAGCTTTCCGCCTGCGTGGACTACAGGTTTTATCATACCCAGGTTTTAACCTATCTCTACTAAATTTCCTGAAAATCGGTTTAGTAGTTTAGGCCTGAAAGCGTAACAAAACAGACAGAGTTACTTTTGCATTTTATAATATTTTCTCAAATATGCTTGGAAATTGGAGCATTATTTTGAAAACCTTCTTCAAGATAAATGGAAATTGCTGTACTGAAGTTAAATCCATAACTGTCGTGTTGTAGCGGCCAAATAAATTACTTAGTAGTCAATATAATACGCGAAACATCGCTTCACTAGGATGAAGTTCCACTAAAGCGGAGCAAAGCCGACAGGAGCGTAAAGGGGCGAAGTGAAGAGGGCGGGGCGGGGGTGACGGGGGGCGGGCGGGGGGCGGGGCACCGGAGTGAAGGCAGCCGCAAGACAGCGCGCAAAGGGGACGACGCCACGTGACTGTATGTTACTTTTTGACACTGTCACCTCTGGCACCCTCATTAGCAAAGAAGTTTTATACGTCGTCACACGGGGCATTTAGAGTGTGGCCAATGAAAGCTGTCCACAAGAAACAGCGGCATATTTAAAAATTCGTCCTCTGAAAACACTGAATAAACGGAGTTGATACTATTTTATTTTCTACTAAGTTGATTTGATTTTTTCTTTTGTAACTCCGTTTATTCAGTGTATACTCAGTGTTTTCAGAGGACGAATTTTAAATCTACCGCCGTTTCTCGTGGGCAACTTTCGTTGACCAGACTCTAACATCGCATTAACATATCACAGCTTATGTGGGTATCTATGCTTTAAATCTACGTGCGATACTTCTGAGCATCAGGATAGACGTCCCTGTCATCTGTAATGCGTTAGAAAGAGAGAGATGTATCGGTCGTAGAGCTATACAATAGATAACCAATTGTTTAATTTGTGCACGGTTTACTCTACTTTGGTGGAATCATTTTTTGCCTGAACATTTATTTAAACTTTTAATTTAAAGCATGATAAATAAATTAATACAGTAACGATCGGTAGACTAGTTGCTTTTACTGTTAAACTCCTACAGGATAATAATTATTAAAAGACAATAATTTCACGAGCCATAAAAGGTTTCCTACAGCTTCTCAATCATTGCATTCCGAACTCTAAGCGAGAATAAGTATGATTCTGGGAACGTATAGAAATACTTCACAATTCTATTTATTATGTAACTTTCCGCCTGGAACTTTGTTTCCGTGGGATTTTGGCAAAAATGTAGACTATGTGTTAAAATAGGGAGTCAGCTACCTCCATACCAAATTTTATCAAAATTGGTCTAGTCTTTTGAGTGGGAAAGAGTAAAAAACATCCAAACATCCTTACAAACTCTCGCATTTATAATAGAAGGAAGAATGGCGCTCGGTACGTACCCTTATCTCGTAAAGATACCCCGTAGTGATCAAAAAATTCTAAAAACATCTTTCTTTTGTCCACAGTATGACAGCGACGACTCTGAGACGTTGTTCGACAAAATTCGCAGCAGCATGGCGACCGCCGTGCTCACCAACTAAGGTTGTAATGGCCACAGGACTCCGGCGCAAATCACCACTACACAGTAGTACCACGTTTATAAGTTACGACGATTTACCGCCGCAGAAGTGATAGAAAAATATCTCGACCAATCATAGCGCGCCGTATTTACGTACTCGTCCGCTATTGGTTGTTGCGTACGCTGCGTCAATGGTGTATGGTATTTAAGTCCGGTTTTATTCGGCGTGATTTTGCGCAAGCCAATATTGCCAATGCTACTTATAGAAGTGGTACATGTTGACTTATTTCCTAACCCCACCTACTAAATCATCTACAGTAAATTGAGCCTACTCCATGCCAACAGTCCGTGTTAGTTGGGCGACGAAGTGAGTGTGCCAACTTTGTAAAATAGCCATCAGGATTTAATTTAACGAATTTTAGACTTAATTTTTGTACTAACTTAGAGCCTGTGTCATCATAAATGCGTTTCATTTGATTTGCTTAGCAAATTGGCATCTTTTTTTGACCGACTTCAAAAAACAACAAAGACCAATCCAACCAAAAAGTAGGTTCTCAATTCCAATGTTTGCTATAAGTCTGCGACCGGCGTACGACCAATACTTATCACGTCCTGTCGATGTCATTTGTATAGCGCAGGAGAGATCTGTGGCCGTCCGTTTTATGCGGTCGATTGCCATTTATTTAATAAGATGTACTGACATCTTAACCTCCAAAGTATCGGCCGTGGACTTACAGAAGACATGCTCAGTCCTGCTAAATGGAAGGTGCTAAATAAGATCAAAAGTACAATTAATTCGACAGTAGCTTGTATTAAGAAACGGTTCGATAAATGTTTGTCGCGAGCCGAGAAGTGTGGACTGAATTATCACGCACAATTTTTTTTGTATTAAGCATTTTGATCTAATGGGTATAACAATGGGGCATTATGAATTATAAGACGCTAAAAGGAAAGTAAATATTTGAAATGGATTCGACCAGTATCAACGCCAAAAAAATCATATACATTCAGGTACTGAACTAGTGCTACAAAAAATGAAACCAGGTGCAAAAGCTTGTTTCATTTTGAACTGAACAAACAAGAAAAATATTCCTTTGACAACTGAACTAGTAGGAACAAAGGGAATTTTCGGCACTGGTTGATGGTTCAAATCATAGCAAGACTTTAGAGAGTTAGGTACTTTGGTATGGAGTACGGTTGAACAAAGATGTTAAGTATGATAAAAAAATTGTACATAAGCCAGCACATCAGACCCCAACTTTCTTGCAAAATCTTTCTTATAGTATAGTTACAACACAGATTACACCCATGTCAACTTGTGCTGCCCTGTGTACAATATTATTATATTTGTCCAAAATACTGTAAAGTGCTGTAATGTGTCCTAAATATTCGTTAACAGTCTTCCTTTTCGACTATATATTGTAGAATTATATTTACTTTATGTATTTAGAATATTTTATATTGACTTAAATTATGTAAAAAATTAAGTGTTACATGTTGACAGTAAGTTACGTGAAGTTTTGTGTTAAACACGGTAGTCTGAAACAAAATGGTTGCCTTAAAATTAGATTCAATGTTTTACTTGTAGATTAAGGAGAAAATTATGTCTAAGAAATATAATAAATTGTACAGTTTTACGTTTTGTCTCTTTTTGAATGAAAAGTCGAACTTCGGGCAAATGACTAAAAACCCAGAACGGAAAAAAATACAACGGGTTCTGTAGGGTGTACAACAAGAAAAAGCAACTAAAATATTTTTTAGTTTGCGTTTTGATCCCCGTTTAAGGACTTACAAACTTTCGTTGTAAGGCTAGCTAACAATATTAAATGGTCTTGCTCTAACTTTCTCAGGAAAACGGAAGCTAAGAACATTAATAATTAGGTAATTTAACAACTATGTTAGTCTGATTTAGTCAGGCCCCAGATGTCTATATGCCACTGTAATGTAAGAACAATGAAATCCACCTATAAATTCATTTTTTATAGAGATTTAATGGACAATGAAAGAGCCTCAAGCCTATAAGAAAACCTTTACCCATATTAGGCACCTACAAAAAAAAATATGCTAAATTATTAATTATTGTATAAACGAGACAGAAATATTCACATATACTTGCAGAGAGTGGCTACAACAATCGAATTAATTTATGTAAGTATGTATTTAAAAAATAAATTTTAAAGAATCATAGCTTGCCAAGTTAAGAGAGAATGCTTTGAAGTATAAATTAATTATTAATTTCATTCAACGTTCACTTTTCTGCGGGGCTAACCTGACACTGAGCTGGCATGAGAATAAATTTCATCGATTCCAAGGAAAATTTGACCCTAAACATAATGACATAAGAGTGAAGTCTCAGTGCACATCTTAGCCCTGCTGGTGACCTATTGTTCTTTATTATGTATAAGGGTTCTAAGATATGTTGTTATTCATATTATTAAAACATATTTAAATAGTCTATCCTTTATGTATCGTTTTCAGTAAATATATTATTTTTTATTAATGAATTCTGTTTTATTAATACAAGCCACCGAACCCAATGTTGAAGAAATAATCATAGAAACAGATTAATAAGAAAATTATACAGTCACTAGCTTTTCGCCCGAACCTTCGTCCCGTAGGAATTTTTAAAAATTATGGGGCTTAAGTGTTAGTTTTCTGATGTAAGTATAAGCTATGTTATAGTAGTTTCATTGAAATGCATTCAGTTGTTTTTGCGTGAAAGAGTAACAAACATCATACATACAAACTTTCTCGTTTATGGTATTAGTAAGGATAGGCAGGGCACACACACTTAGGCATAACATTAGAGCAAGAACTAACAACTATAATAAATAAATATTGGAGACAACTCACATAGCGCCAGCCAACCCCAAAACTAACCCGTTGTACCATGGGTGCTAGATTATTTATGACAAGATTTTCGATATTGATCGAGAATCGACCAGCAACCTTCAGAACAGTAGGCAAGGTCATTGCAAGAGAAAGAAAGAAATTAAAAAAAAAATTGGCATATATTATCTAAGAAGAAGAATAAAAGAACGGATGAGCGGTGCAAATAACATTTATTATATATGGCAGTAACTTAGTAGTATTTTATCACATTACTCTCTCAGCTCGCTATCACATAGCATACGTTACATAGCGACTTTTGTACGGCAGCTGTATGCTTTACATGCATGATATGTTTATTTCTTACAATTTCATGGTCATCAGCCCATATACGTCCCCACCAAGGGGCACGAGCCTCCATTCGAAGCAGTGAAGGCGGGTTTAGGCCATAGTTTCTAAACCCGCCTTCATTAAAAAAGTCAATGTGAAAAAAATTGAGGCAGTTCACAAAGTACCGACAGATTATAATCTTACAAAGTAAAATTACTATATTACGAGTTTGACAATGTTGCGGTGACATACACACAACAGCACATCAAGCTATACATGTTGGCAACATGTTGACCATGATGTCGCCCTTTTGTCGTTTGTGATTAGCATCGTCTTTTGTAAAGCAAATGTGTAACCTGACATGTTCCTATCTGTACATAAAATGAAAATACTACAGCTGCCGTACAGTTCGCGTTTGAACATCAACAATTAATAAATATTAACAATTGGAATGTTGATTTAGAAGATTTTTTAACAATATCCTAATTAATGAACACAGTAAATAAAATTAATGGGATCCAAATCAACTGCTCTACAGATATACACAAGGGGTGGATGAAAAAAACCTTTTTTACCTTATAAATAATTAAGGTGTAAATTTAATAAACGTTTAAAACCCTCAATTATACAGAGAGGGCAACACTAAACAGTGACACCACAGTTCAGTATTGGCGTTTAAATTACATGCGAATTTTCGCTTTTTAAGAAAAATATAAAAGTTTTATTTGATTTTTTGGCCAATCACTATTAAAATAAAATATTATCTAAATTCTTTAGCTAAACAGGTAGGAACGCTGCCAGTCTCCTAGGCAGTCTAGGCACCGTGCCTCGATAAGGCGTACTTGAGGAGCTATTTTATTTATGTATATTTAAACATAATATTTTGTTTGTTTCAATAAATAAATATAAATTTTTGTCTAAATAAAACTATAACATTTAATATCAGTCATAAAAGCTATTGGACATAAAGTATTCTACAGAAATCTGCCTCAGTAATCATGTCAAACGAAATTGTACTGAAAAAGAACAAGTACGCATTTCAATTTTACTTGATCTTAGGTAAAATGATAGAAGTACGCATTTCACATCCATTTGAACTTGACATGTGTTTTCTTTTTAGTTTTAGTTTCGAAAATTATTTGTCGATGCTTCTTGCAACCGTTTACTTTATTAGTATCCAGCCAAGTTCCTTATTAACCGGTTATAAAGGTTTATACATAAACAATGTAAATCCATGGGTTTCGCGGTACTAAATAACCAATATTCTTTACTTAGCGTTTCAAAGAACACGAGTTGCTTATAGATAACCTCAGTTATAGTCTGCTATTTAAATATTTGCTAAGCTGTCCTTTACACCCGATATTGCTGACAGTATATGTTTTGTAAGAACAGTCGATTTGGACAAAACACAGGCGGATCTAATAGCTAAATGAAATAAAAAAATAAAATTCATTTCACGAAATTAAGAAAAAGTTTGAGCATAAAATTCAATCGACATCTCCAAGCAAATACAAAAGTTGATATTCTAAAGAAATTAACTAGCAGTTTTCAAAAATTGGCGAAAATAACAGATAAAATGATGACTCTCATTAAATTGTGATGAATTAATTATATTTTAAATAGCCTAACCTAAGAATATAATAACAATTAAATTAAAAGAAAATAAAGTAATTAAATTATTTTTATAGGTATTCAGTATTTACTTATAATAAAATTTTCATTTGAACTTAAGGCGACTACAGCACCCGATAAAGGCAGCACACATAGGAATAGTGCCATCTCCGTCTCTCTACAGGCCTGGGCCGGCAGTGCGAACAGTGTCGATACACGAAGTTTACGGATTATGAAAGCGTGCATGCGTAAAAACATGTTCGAAAGTTAGAAAAATGAGATTTATGGAAAGGTAACAGCTTAAATCGAAAAATGCGTTAACTACTTATCGAGAGTGTTCATTCACGAACATTTTGATAACAAATTCAAGTTCCTGTGTGCATTTTACTATCGTTTTTACAGCTTAAAAGATACACAATATTGTTATTTAGAGGTGACTTTGTGAGCCTTTTCTATCGAACCAAAAGTGCTGAATCATGTTTTCAGCAAACTACTTATCTAGTTTATGTCCTGAATATTACCGTAGTATTTTTTCTTCGATTTAATGCAGTGCGTCATGCATCATAAAATCGTAATTTAGGTGCTGTAGTCGCCTTAAGCAATAGGCACATTGTGTTTATTTTTAATGAAAAGCACATCAAGTTGTCATTTGTGTTGCAATATAGGCTTTATTACAAGTGCAAAGAAACTACGTCCATACGGCAACTTGATGCGACGATCACTGCATATAATTTTTTTAAGTTCAGATAATTTTAAAATTCGGTCTTGATAATATTAACGTCGTCGGTACAGGAGACGTATTTTTGAAACAATAGAATTCCAATTCGCATAGGTACGAATTGATAAGATTCGCAACAAATCACATGCGAATCTTGTTTACACTCGTTTTACAGTTAGTGCATCCCTCTTATTTGGGAAAACTAGTGATAATTTTCCATTAATTAAAAGAAATGCTGAAACAACTCGTAACTTATTAGTCTTATTACAGGCCCACTCTTATTAATGGGCCCAATAGCAATAGTAGTAGATGGCCACAAGTCAGCTGGAAAATAGCATGCCAAATGAGCAGCCTCAGAGGAAATCTACATGTTTACGTTGGTGCGGAGAGACCAAGAACTTCTTACAAAAGCTAGCGTCGTGTTTGAAACAAAATTTCATACCCCGCACCGAGCCACATACTCATTTTGTTTTTACGGAGCAAGTTACGCACGACAGTACGCATTACAGTTTACTTTCCCTTGTTTCTTTTTTGTGCAGTGAAACCAACGTGTACATCTATTTTAAGGCTAGATCACATTGAATGCGTATGTCGATGATGTGATGTAATAAAGTTATCGTAAGATGTCCGATCCAAGTTATAAGATGCATCATCATCCAATGTGCACTAACGTTAATCCCTTACGATTAAATTCACTAGAACAGTATATAAAGCAATATTTGATACATTTACATAGGTAATGTACAAATGTAAAAATACTTGACCATTTTTTAAGCCTTTGTGACTAAGCCTTGGTATCACAATAGCTCAACATGCGTACGGGTTAAATTTTCTGTATTCGTCTTAGTAAGCTGCCAATGACCTATTTAAAACGACTGTTAACAATTTCATGTCACTATTTAATAGATTTTTGCTTATAATCTTCAGGATATCACATATATACTTCTTGCGTGTTACGAGTTACGAGCCGTAATAATTTTCATGACACACGGGAAGGTGCCTATGGCATCAAATGAGTGCATTTTAAAGCAAGAAATCACTTTTAATTAATTTTCAAAATGGTAGATTGACCTCAATGATTTCGAACTGTGATTTAAAATGAGTACGCATAAAATCATTGCAATTTTATGCGTTACTCTGAACATATCACGGCACAATACGTTAAGAAGAAGACCAAAAACTTAATGCACTTAGAATATCGTGCATAAATGCGTAAAGGTGCGAGTGGCACACTTGACGAACCTAATCATTACCTACGTTGGGTGACGTGAAATAAGCTAAAATTAAGGTTAGAAATCGGCTCATTAAACCTTCGTGCGATTCTTAAACTGAAAACATACACTAAGGACGTTAAAAAATATATATCTCATTCAACTTGAGCGATTAGTTAGACTGCCTTAGTATGGAAACTCGATTACTTTTTTTTCAATTTTTCAGTTTCATGAGTTTCACTTGTGTTACCCTATATTAAAACCCGTACACAATAATCTGTGAACAAAACGCGACTAGAATCAAATCTCAGTGTAATAGGTGGGGCGGTTGATCTTGAGGAGGTCGAATACGTTCGGAAACACGTACGTCGTGTTGAACCCGATCATACCGTACGTGAAGTACTTGTAGCACAGCTCCACGAAGATCTTCTGCTTGTTATGGAGGCTATCCTGGAGTTTTAAAAGAAATTAATTAACGCTACACACTCAAAGATTAAGGGTCTCTCCGAACATACACAAACACAGACACGAACAGTCGACCCAATACCCGAGAACTAACATCTGCTTTTTAACACAAATATTTTCCGTGACCGGGAATCGAGCCCAGGACCCGTCGGTCATGAGGCAGCGCCACTACCACTCGACCAAACCGGCCATCAATGATATGATATTTTGTAGGCGTAATCCTAAAAATTATAGATAGATAGATAGATAGATAGAAAATGCTTTATTTCGGAATTATCGTTCCTTATTGTGTATGTATAACCAAGTATGTGGCGATATAGCAAGTATTGTGTATGTATTACCAAGTACTTGACTAACCCTGGTGTCGGTATAATTTTCTAACAGCCAAATGGCCTCTGACTTGGTTTTACGACTGTAGTCAATCGACGTCAGCCGGGACCGATAGCCCTCCGAAGTAAGCTCGTAATAAATTGCCACTTTGGTCACCGATCAAGTTCCATGCCCCTGTGTACGTATCTTAACCTCAATGATCGTTGCGATCAGCGAGCACCACTGGGCTACGAGCGCGGTAGGTGTTATAACAACCTGGGATGTAAGTCGTAAAAGTCAAATATATGGACAACAATAAATTGACTATGCTTTCAGAATCCGAGGTAGCGAATTTTATAGCTTGGCCATCGACTTCTTATTCAAATTTAAATTCGAAATAGCTTTATTTCATAGAATGTTGAGGATGTTACTTAAAATATGTCAAAATTACATTAAATACATACATACAAACATACATACATACATACATCCTCTCGCTCTCTCGTAGGTTGACTGGAAGAGATCCCCTTGTGGGATAAGTCCGTCTTTGTACCTTAAATTTATTTAATTATCTCTTTTGTTTTAAATGTATTTATTTTGTTTGATGTGCAATAAAGGATTTTACAATACAATACAATACAAAGATACATTAAAGGATTTAAATACATACTTACATATCTCTCTGATATATCTCTCCGTGATATACAATTATATCGTTCAAGAGTAATTCTATGAACCCTTGCGAGCTCCGACAGAGTACTTAATGTGGTTACGGTATGCTACAAAATAGTACAACTTATTTATTAGTTGTACTATTTATTATTGTACTATTTATTATTATGCAATATACTATTGTAATATTTATGTTAATATGATTTATGCGCACATGATTTATGTTAGTATTGTTCGTATACCTGTATACTTCGTGGTTTAACCATATTTATTGCTTTTTAATGGCTAAAACATTTTGTTTAAAAAGTTTCATGCAATTTGACACACGTAAAAGATTCAGTGCAAATAAGCCCAACACAGACCGACGAGAAAGATTCATTATCATTACATACGCTCATACCTATTATCCCTATCAGGGTAGGCAGGGCATCAGTGGTTTTAAAACCACTTGATGCCACGTTTTTTATACATATATTCAGAGGCTCATAAGATAAAAGGTCGTCAGCCTTTTGCCCACAATACAGCAAAACCCTCGCGTCCCACTTACTGACTTTTACAGTATGCCTGGGAAGAGATTCTATGCTTTTCTTTTATTCTCAGTCCAGTATGAGTTAAATCAAGTCAGAGGCCATTGTGCGGTTTGCAAACTCTGACACCAGGGTTAGTCAAGTTCGCCACACACTTGACTATGCCTACACGATAAGAAGAAGTCCAGTATGGAAGTAAGATGAATTACCTGTGAATTAAGTAGCGCGTTCTTATCCTGTCCGAGCAACGCGCAAACGAATGCGTACGAGAACGACTTGCCGATCGCACGCGTCGCCAGCACGCCGCAGAAACCCAGGATTGTTCTGGAAAACAAACATCTCACTATTACCAACAAGCTGAAGAAATTGAAGATAAATTATCTGGGGGCTACCATCTAAGCGAAGCTGATGCTGATTGAACGAATGGAATGTTGTAGATTGCTTCTTCATAAGGAGACCTTGATTAACGACATGAACTAAACACAGCAATGCACATCATTCCATTCGTTCAATAGCATCAGCTTCGCTTAGGTGGTAGCCCGTTTTGATTCTCGCAGTTTTTTTCCAGAATTTATTAAGAAGTAATGTACCTTGTGCTTTTTAAGGCATTTGTGTAAATATATACAGGGCTTTAGGTAAATCTCTTTTAACCTCTCGGGTGGTTAATCAGTCCATGAAACTGAACAACTTTCCCCCAATAACTTCATCAGCATAGCGCATTTTGTATGGGAGATCAACATTTTTTTTTTCGTATTTTGACCTATGTTCCTTGGGGAAATTTTTTCAATTTCATGGACTGATTTAGCACCCGAGAGGTTAAAAGAGATTTACCTAAAGCCCTGTATACTATAATATACCGCGTTTACAATAAACGTAGACTGCGCCGAACTAGCAGTGTTTATCGGCGCTTGTCAACATGTAATCGGCGCAGAAAGTCGATACCAAGCCCCTATGCTTTTTTATTTTTTAATCGTTATTCTTACAACTATATTTACAGGTTTTAAACCCAATGAGACAGTGTAACTACATTATTACTACATAATTTAGGCATGCTTATAACAAATAACTTGTAATGTTATTTTTGTAAATTCACTCTGCGAACATGTAAATAAATAAACTGTTCAGTTACTTTATTTATTAGGTAGTTGTAGAGCGTATGTGAAGGTTGATTTACCTAGTAGGCCAGTGCTGTGCATGCTTTTAAATTAGTATAGGTAAATATAATTTAGTAAGTTTTTCTTCTTCTTCCCTGTAGGTATAGTCAAGTGTGTGGCGAACTTGGCTAACCCTGGTGTCAGAGTTTTCAAACCGCACAATGGCCTCTGACTTGGTTTTAACGACTGTGGTCAATCGACAACAACCGGGACCGACAGCTTAACGTGCCCTCCGAAGCACGGAAACGCTCGTCATAAATTGCAACTTTGGTCACCTATCAGATTCCCTGCCTCTGTGTACGTTGCTTAACCTCACTGATCGGTTGAGATCAGCGAGCGTGGGTTATACGAGCTTGTTACCCAGGCACTTCTTACCTGAGAATAATGCATCCCATTATTGTAATGCATGTTGCCCAGTGGCGCTCGCTGATCTCAACTGATCAGTGAGGTTAAGCAACGATCACAGAGGCAGGGAACCTGATGGGTTACCGAAGTGGCAATCTATCACGAGCGTTTCCGTGCTTCGGAGGGCATGTTAACCTGTCGGTCCCGGCTGTTGTCGATTGACTGCAGTAGTTAAACCAAGTCAGAGGCCATTTGGCGGTTGGAAAACTCTGACACCAGGGTTTTTATTTTTTTTCACTTTATTGGGGTTATCAAACAGTAACACAATATTTACGAATAAACAAACATTAAAACTAAGAACACGTAATTGTGTTACCAGCACCGATAACCACGAATTACTAGGTACATAGATTTTAGTTAAGGGTGATAGTAATAGCAAAAAGTATAGATTAATCTAATATAACATAACAAATGCAGTAGAAGAAGAAGCAGTTTTATAATATGACATAGTGTTGAAAAATTAATTAAAATGAAGCAGAGAAAATTTAGAATAAATATCAATATACAGAAAGGATAGGTGATGAACTAAAATACAGAGAAGACAGGTAAATAACTAAAATACAGAGAAGATAGGTAAAGAACTAAAATACAGAAAAGACAGGTAAGGAACTAAAAAGTAAAAAATAAAAGAGTAGATAGGTAAAGAGCTAAAATACAGAGAAGACAGGTAAATAACTAAAATACAGAAAAGAAAGGTAAGAAACTAAACTAAAGAACTAAAAAGTAATTTCTAAAAGTTTAAGCTGTAGTAATCTATTGAAGCTGCTGACATGCGTCGCCATTAAATCTATTTCATTAAAGTAAGTATTGTATAAGTGCATAATACGGGTTAGTCAAGTTAGCCGCACACGTGACTATACCTACACGACTAGGAAGGAAGGATGGATATACGATGCAATATATGTCGCTCGCCATCATGTATGTATGTATTTATTCTTTATTGTACGGACGGCCGCAACTCAGGTTACCACACGCGTGCACTCTGTGCTGTTGTGATAAGAGCGGTTTTGCAATGAAAATGGAGTAACCTGATGCGCTGGCTTGTGTACATTAGTTACACAAGACACATTATAAGCAAAACAGTACAAAGGCGGACTTATCCAACAAGGGGATTTCTTTCAGTCAACCCATTGAAGGTTTGAGAGGAAGGAGTAGTCGGCGGTCATGATGCAGTCATTTTTATTGTTCGTCCACGTCCACTGAGCTGGCTCCTTCTTACCTGAGGATGGTGCACCCCATCATCTCGATGGAGGGCCATATGATGCGGTATGGCGGCGCCATGTCACTCGCCACCATGTTCCCCAGTTGGTAGTTGGTCCACGACCCTACCAGTATGCCCGCGCATACTGATACTATCATTGTCGTGTCCCCCCTGAAAAAGCCATCACAAACCTAAGTAAATAGCACACGCCTCGTGCTGCAATTGAGCAGCGGGTTCCACATGGTAATTTAATTAGTGATAGTCATTGGTGGTAGGTTTTCCATCTCTACATATTATAAAGAGGAAAGATTTGATTGTTTGTTTGCATCGAATAGGCTCCGAAACTACTGGACCGATTTGAAAAATTCTTACACCATTACAATCCTACATTATCCGGGATGGACATAGGGTACATGATTTTCACGAATTCCCACGGGAACGAAGTCCCGCGCGGGAAGCTAGTATTAAATAAAGAAGAACGCATCTCGCCATAAAACTGTTTAGTTTGGCGAGTTACCTAAGACAAATTGTAACTTTATAACCACTGTACACATAAATAAAATAAAAAACCTGTAAAAACCACCACAAACCTTAGAGAACTTGCCTTAATAGCTAAAAAAAGGCGCCCTTACAGCTATAAGTGATTTTTTTGGGCAACCTTTGGCTACGGATATATCTGATATGTATGTTTGTTACTCTTTCACTCTCAAACGGCTGCACCAATTTCGATAAATTTTGGTAGGCTACATCATTTTCTCAAATTCCCACGGGAACTAAGTCCTGTGCGGAAGACTAGTCTATGATAGTCGCCACTGAATAACCGGCCTAATGAAGGTCCTCGTATAGAATCGAAACTGCCGGTCCCGCGTTGAACTTAAGTAACGTGTTTAAAATTATTAATTACGTCTAAGGCGTAACTATTTTTCAAGCGGGAGTTTTATCGTCACACGAGAAACATGTGGATTTCAAATCGATTGCGGAAATCATGCGTATTGTGATAACAAATGAATGAACCATAAAATTCATACAGCAATGATATTTATCAAAATAACCAATGTCGTCAGTTTATTCAGATTTTTACGAGACGAAACCAAAACATAAAGCAAGCAAAAACCAATTATACGGTGAAACACTCGCTGAAAAAAAATTATAAAGCAATGTCACTTGCCAAGGACATTGCCAAAAATGTTAGGAGAAAAACGGCGGATAGAATGAAGCGGAAAATGTTCTCAATCATAGCATAGGCCTATTTATAAACGCTTTCAGTGGCAAACAGTTTTTTGATCAGATTAACATAGGGTTTTTAACTACGCCTATATACCTACATATCAATTGTTTACTATTGATAAATAAAACACGGACAGATTGTGGAAACTACCTATACTACGATGGGACTTATTAGACTTATTAGATAAAGATTTGTATTTTTGTATGTAAAGAATAAACTCTAAACTACTGGACCGATCAAAAATTCTTTCACCATTAGGATGCTACATTATCCCTTAGTAACATAGGCTACATAATTTTCCCGAGCGGAATGCTAGTTATGTATAAAATTATGTTAAAATATGTGTTGTTCTGATTTTATCTAAGCTACAGCAAAGTTGTCGGCCGGTTTGGTCGAGTGGTAGTGACGCTGCCTCTTGATCGGCGGGTCCTGGGTTCGATCCCCAGTCGGGGCAAACATTTTTGTAAAAAGCAGATGTTTGTTCTTGGGTCAAGGGTGTTTGTGTTCCGAGGGACCCACGACACAAGGGAAAACCTTAGTGTGGGCCTTTGAGTTTGTAGCGTTTATTATTATTATTATTATTAATACAATCCGGCCAGTAGTTTTAGCGTGAAGGTATAACAAAATATACATCCCTCCAACCAGCCTGTTTCGCATTTATAAGATTAGTATCAAATAGTATATACGCGGTTTAAAATGGTTTGAACTAACGTGGACACTTTCGGAAGAACCATTTTATAGATATCTAGTCATGACGACCGGTTTGGTCTACGGTCCTTGGGTTTGGTTCACAATCGGGGCAAATATTGTGTGAGAAGCAGATGTTTGTTCCCGGGTCTGGGGTCATATAAAACATTTATTATCTGTATATGAAGCGCGGAGTCTCCCAACACAGGCATTACATTTGCCTAAAGTGTGACATTCTTTTGAAATAAATAATTTTTGTATTTGGGTGTTGTGTCTGCCTTTGTGTGTACACACAAGACCCACAACATAATGGAAAACCTTATTGTGGTGGGACTTCGTTAGAGTTGTTCCGGTCCGATCCCTTAATCGGATTCCCTCCCAACTATTAGCCTTTCTTTATTCTAAAAATGTATATATGATAGGACCTTAGATAAGTCGATATTTTATAGTTACTATTGTCTATTATTCGTCACAACTTTTTGAATCAATGCCTGTAACTAATCACTGAATCACCATAGTGCGTCAACCCATTCATTAAGTAACAATACGTTTGAACAATGGAAAAAGTAGTATATACCATCTCAGTGATTAGTGATTACTCAATGCCAGTGCCCCGATTCACTGATATCGAGACGTATTTACTGATAACAAGATTTGTTAACCTACAATCTACATCTTGAAACATGTCTTTGTGGGATTGTAAAAAGAATCTCTTATCTGGATAGTGGAACAAATATTTCAAACATAAACGAATATTTAGATAACAAACAATGAGTCAGATTATCTTGCACAATGAAACAAGTACCAAAACAGACATTTATGAGTAAAGAAAAAATAAAAAAAATATTTCAATCACTTTCTACAAGGAATGGAACCCGTAACCTTCAAATCAGTAGACGATAATTACCGTCTAAGCTATCAGGCTAGTCTAGTGAATGTTTTCTCTTTCATTAAAATTATTGGTTTTTTTTTCATATTGTATACTAGTTTTCCGCCCCGTGTAGCCCCTTCGTTCCCGTGGGAATTTGGGAAAATAATGTAGCCTGTGTGTTAATCCAGGGTGTCAGCTACCGCCATATTAAATTTTATCAAAATTGGGCCAGCCGTTTGAGCGTGAAAAAGAAACAAACATCTATACATACATACATACAAACTATCGCGTTCATAGTATTAGTAAGGATATTCTTTCAATTAATTACCATACGGAGTTTCTTATTTATTATAAAAAATAATAAATAAACATTGGGGGCAACTCGGGTAGCGCTATCTAACCCCAAAAGCTTTATACTATGGGTGCTAGAAAACTGATATAAGACTTATATTAAATCCTTCTTTTTTGTAATTACATACTCGTACATAATATAAATAAACAAACACATCCTCACAAATACCTACTAGAAAATCATTAAAAACATGTTTGAATCATTGAAAACAATTTGTTTCAGCATGAAAGAATAACAAACATCCATACATACAAACTTTCGCGTTTATAATATAAGTAAGGATAGTTGCAAGCTCCCAAATAATAGAATTACCTAGTCGGAGTCCACTTGTCAGCATGAGGGTGGAAGACGATGACGAGTATGGAGACTGTGATGACGGCGGCGGGCGCGGCGTGGCTGGCCAGCAGCCAGCCGTCCAGCGCGTGCACCAGCGGCACCAGCACCACCAGCAGCAGCCACGCCAGCAGCAGACCTGCTGCTATATCCTGCAATAGGTAGCTTAGTCAACTAATGAGGACTTTTAGCCCTTTTCTGATTTGTTGGCGCAGCAGCGGTACCACATCATCATGGATTCGCTGGTTGATTGAAGCATGTTTGTTGTTGTAGATAATATTGTTCAAAACGAATGAAAATAATGGAAATATCTTGAAGATGTCGTACGTAACTAACTTTCTGGAAATAAGGCAAGATAAAATATTATCTGACTAGCATTTTGCCCTGGACTTCGTTCTTCGTTCTGACTAACATTTTGCCGGAAAATTATTAAGCCTACGTTACATACATACATACATAAGCTCACGCCTTTGTCCCATTGGGCTAGGCAGAGACCTATGTTATATTACTCAGAGATAATGTAGCATTCCAATAGTGAAATAATTTTTCCAATCGGTTCAGTAGTTTCGGAGCCTAAGTAATGCAAACAAACAAAGAATCAAATCTTTCTTCTTTATAACATTAGTATAGACTACTTAATAGAGAAGTTTCTATCATTTATGATAAAAACATTTATTTAAAAAAATTGCTAGGCTTTGTTCATTTTTAACCTAAAGACTGCTTTAGTGAAAGCAAAAATACTTTCCAATACTCAGTAACATAAGACATTTTCGAATATTACTTACTACAAGACACGTAAGGACAAAGGAAAAGGGAAAAACACAGATAAAGTTTCCTTTGGGTTCTATAGCTAATCTTTCCATTCCACCTCTGGTGTTATGGTACATCCATGAACTGTCAACAGGAAAATATTTTTACAAATAAAATGTAAGAGTATACTATAATACTAAAAATCTACTGTTTATTTCACTCACTAAAACACTGTGCATGCCAAGATAGACCCGACTGACACAGATGAGGGTACACCATGAGACCGCCAGCAGCATCCCCCAATGCACCGGGTACTGATAACGGTCCATCGTGTAAAAAAGGATGGAGAATGGAATAGACACTCCCACCATGGCATGCGTCGATGGCATTCCGTACTCTATCGCCCATTTCGTCTGCAGCTTTTTCACTGGATAGCCGGGTCGAGGCCAACAGATTATATCTTTGAAGCCTTGACCTGAAAACATGAGGAATAATTTATCATGGTGGAAAATACCTGAAAAGAGGGGTGGGCATTAGAAATTCGGATCCTGAATTTGGGGTTAAAAAGTGGTTAGGGGGCAGGGGGGAGGGAGGGGGAACCCCTCCCTGCCACTCCCCCCCCCGCGGAGATTCTTAGTTTTTTTTTATGAATTTTTAAAAATTGAGGTGGGCATTAGAAATTCGGATGCATTTGAAATTCGGATCCCGAATTAGGGGTTGGGGGGAGGGGGAAGGGGGTGGGGGAACCCCCCCTGCCACTCCTCCCCCCGCGGAGATTATATCGGGGCAGAAACTGTAGGTTAGGTTTGTTAGTAGCCTAGCCTAACCAACCCGTTAAGGGTTGGTTAGGTTAGGTTAGGTTAGAACTGCGACCCCCAACGCACGAGCCGAGCGAGCGAAGCGAGCGTACCGCGGCAGCGGCCGGCGAAGTGCCAGAAAAGACTTTGGTTGCGTTAAACGGTAAGCACAACAACAACATGACCTCAATTTTAAAAAATTCATAAAAATAAAAATAAGTATCTCCGCGGGGGGGGGAGTGGCAGGGGGGTGTTCCCCCTCTCCCCCCTCCCCCCAACCCCTAATTCGGGATCCGAATTTCAAATGCATCCGGATTTCTAATGCCCAACTCAATTTTAAAAAAATCATTAAAAAAAAATAAGAATCTCCGCGGGAGGGGAGTGGCAGGGGGGGTTCCCCCCCATCCCCCCTGCCCCCCAACAACTTTTTAACCCCAAATTCAGGATCCGAATTTCTAATGCAACCCCGAAATGAGTAATCATAAGACACAGCACTAGTGAGCAAACCTGTAGAGGTTTAGCAAGATGGTTTGTCTAATAATATTAATTTTTTTGAGTAAATATTTGATCAGCCATAAATAAATGGAAAATGGAAAAATTCAATAGGTAAATAAAGAAAAAAGAAAAACAATTTTTTTCAGTGACCACTTGGGGGTCATCCATAGATTAAAGAGATACCAAAAAAGCATGACATCGAGGGGTTCAAAAACTTGAAATTTTATGTGACAATAATAAATAGGTAAGTAATAAACATCTTCATAGAAAAGTAGAACTTAAAATCCCAACTACTTTTTTCAAATTACATACTGAACATGACATGATATTTACTAAAAAATAAATACCTATGATGAAGGTTTTTTACACTCTAACAGCTCATCATTATGCAAATACTTTAATCATCATTTTACTGCCGTGTTTATTATTACCTCTTCTGACTAGTCACATCACTATCATTATTTACTTACCAATGTACATAACTACAGTCCAAACAAGTACCACTCTCCGGCCGACGGCTCCATCAATGTTCCAAAACCAAAAAGGGATAAATGTAGCGTAGAATATTTCGTCGCCTAGTGCGGTGCCGATCACGAATAGATAGTACCAGAACTTGTTATTAATATGGCACTCAATTTCGTCCGGTTTCTCCGAATCGTCTGTATCGCATGATACATGGGAACTGCTAGATGTATCACTGGGTATTCTCTTATGCTGCCGAATGTCAAAGTCCTCTTCCTCCTTCTCTAGCCTCTCTGAATGCACCACTTCGCTCTCATCCCGGTTCTCACGAGCGTTTTTATAAATTACACCAAAAAAGTTTTGCACTTTTACCACTAGTAATGGGTCTTTCAAATACTCTATCATATTGTCCCACATTTTGAACTGTACCTCGTTTACAATTTAGTATGTTGAACTTATTTCTATAGGCTTTTAAACGATTATTTCCTGAATTATTATATTTAAATAAGCCTTCTATCACGTTCACCATTCACGTTTTTTTTCAGCTGATGGCTGTCATTTAAATGTCAAAGTCAGCAGGGCAGTGTTGCCACCTTAGTTTTAGTAATTGGGGCAGTTGAAGAAGCTAAAAAGGATAAAGGGCCTGATTAAAACAAAAAAATGTTATTATAACAATTTATTTTTTAATTTTGTTTTAAGTTTTTTTGCATCGATAGCAGACTCCTGCGACGAAAGGCGAACTATATCAAAGCCTTTTAAAATTCTATTTATTGACTTACACCAATTATTTATTGCAAAATCTGTCACCGACAATACAAACAGATCAATTTGGTGCTTCGGACACATCACATCGAAATTCTGGTTTTTAAACTCACATTTTTAAAGTCACTAGGCTAAAATTCAAAAGTCAAAAGTCAAAAGTGTTTATTTCATTGAACATATAAAATGATACTTGAACACGTCAATATTATGAATTACATTAGCACTTTTGGCTTTGCGCCTATTCGCAAAGGTGCAGTCTTCCTCAGGAGAAGAATAGGCAAGAAACTCCGAGGGTCGCTCTTTTTAAGTCAATCATATAAATTTTCTTACTTTTAATTTTAATTGACTTAATATCTGAATAACTCTGGAGCTGAGCAATTTATTCCCATGGTTGCTTGTCTAACAGATAATCCGAAATTCTATAATAGCCCTTTTTACAAAGTTTTTGTTTAATTATCGTCTTAAATTTTTCTAAAGGTAGGTTTTGAATACACATGGGAATCTTATTGTAGAAGCGTATACATTGACCCATAAAAGAGTTTGTTACTTTGTAGAGACGGCTGTCTAGTATATCCAAGTTATGTTTGCTTCTAGTGTTTACATTGTGCCTATCACTATTTTTCTTAAACAATTGTTCATTTTTCTTTACATACAAAAGATTATTAAATATATACTGGGACGCAAATGTCAAAATATCTATTTCCTTAAATCTATTTCTAAGAGACATTCTAGGTCTCATTTGATAAATCGCGCGAACAGCCCTTTTCTGCAGGACAAATATCTTATTAATGTCGGCAGCATTACCCCACAGCAAAATGCCATACGACATAAGGCTGTGGAAGTAACTGAAATATACGGTTCTCGCGGTTTCTACGTCCGATAATTGACGGATTTTTTTAACCGCGTAAGCTGCTGAACTGAGTCTGTTCGCTAACTTATCAATATGAGGACCCCATTGAAGCTTTGCGTCAATAGTGATACCTAAGAATACAGTAGATTCTACAACTTCCAGTTTTTCATTTTTAACCTGTACATTGGTATTAAACTGTTTAACGTTAGGCAAGGTAAATTTAACACATTTGGTTTTTTTCTCGTTCAAGAGTAGGTTATTTGCAGTGAACCATTCAACTACCTTTGAGATCGCAATATTCACGTCGTCATAATTAGTGTCATATCTTTTCACTTTAAATAAAAGTGATGTGTCATCTGCAAATAATACGATCTCATGGGCCTCTTTAACAAGAAAAGGCAAATCATTAATGTACAGGAGAAACAAGAATGGTCCTAAAATTGAACCCTGCGGGACGCCCATACAGACTGTGGACCCAGGTGATCTAGTGCCGTTAACCTCAACCTTCTGGATCCTATTACACAAATAAGATTACAAAAGCCTAAGTGCATTTCCTCTTATGCCATAGTGATGTAATTTTCTGATTAGAGTCTCATAGTGAACACAGTCAAAAGCCTTGGACAAATCACAGAAGACTCCAAGAGCATCATGTGAATCCTCCCAGGCCTCAAAAATGTGACGAATAAGTTCAACACCGGCATCGGTTGTTGAACGACCCCGTGTGAATCCAAATTGATTAATATTCATAAGTTTATTAGCATAGAAGTGAGTAGTTATTTGACTAAGGATAATTTTTTCAAAAATTTTGCTAAGTACTGGTAGTATTGAAATAGGTCTAAAGTTGGTGGGGTCAGATGTACTACCAGCTTTAAACAGAGGAATTACTTTACTATGTTTCATCAAATCAGGAAACACACCACCATCGACACAACTATTGAAAATAAACACTAAATGTGGAGCAATACAATCTATTATACAATTTATTACTTTTACTGAAAGACCATCAAGGTCCGCAGTCTTTTTCATGTTTAACATTTTAAAAGTTTTAAGAATGTCAACAATTCTTATGTGTGAAAAACTGAAATGAACCTTACTTTCGTCTACATTTTGCTTGAGTAGCGATTCAGCGAGAGCGGGAGATGAGCCAAGTGATTGAGTAGTGGAGACTGGAATGTCAGTGAAAAACCTTTCAAACTCTGTAGCAATAGCTACATCGGAAGTTAGGATTTTGTCATTAATATTGAGCTTAAAATCAAACTTGCGAGCCTTAACCCTTCCCGTCTCACTATTAATAATTTTCCAAGAAGTCTTAACGATATTACTACTATTTTTAATTTTGTTTCTAACAAACATAGCCTTCGCCGCTTTACATACACGTTTAAATGTTTTGGAATAAGCTCTAACATACTCAACAAAAGTTTCAGAATGGTTATATGCTTTCTCACCATAGAGATCATATAGCCTTTCCCTGCTTTTGTGAATTCCCACTGTCGCCCAATCACTAAACTTCAAGGAGTCATTAATTTTTAGCGTCTTGGATTTAAACACAATGTCATATTCTTGCTTAGATAAACTGAGTACAGAGTTATAAAGTTTGTTAGGATCATCACTCTCAAATCTTAGATCTGGTAGTTTGGTGATCATATTACTTCTGTAATTCTCAAGCCTTATGTCACTAATAGGCACATATTTGATACCTCTTTCTACAGCCTTTCCACGAAGCGCATCAAAGGAAACTAGTTGGCCCGAGTGATCCGATGGTAACTTGTGGATAACAGATTTTTCCGAGGGATCAAAATTTGTATATATGTTATCAAGACACGTTTTGGAAGTTGCGGTAATTCGTGTAGGCTCTAGAAATAGATTGCGCAAATTATAACACTTAAACAAGGATATGATTCTTTTACTAAGAGAACTATTTTCCAATAAGTCGACATTAAAGTCTCCACAAACTACAATGTTTTTATTATTATTACTAATTTTGAATAGTGCTTCCTCCATGATTTTTTCAAAGGATTCATATGATGATTTGGGCGGTCTGTATACGCATAATACAATGAGCTGCTCAAGCTCTATACAGGCTAATTCAGTAGTGCGCTCAACAGACAAGCTTACTATGTCATTACGTTCTTTAAACTTTAAATTGTTACGAGCAAATATAGCGGAACCTCCTCGTATGGCTTTACTTCTGCTGAATGCACTAGCAACTTGGTGATTATTGAAGCCAAATATTAACTGATGACTACGCAACCAGTGCTCGGTAATACATAAAATATCAACTTTATAACAGGTAATAAATAGCTCAACCAATAATTCTTTGTGTTCCATTCCTTCTAAATTTTGATGCACCAAGTTTATACAATTATTATTTTTCACAGACGGAACATCCTTAGTCATATTGGAGTTGCTAGGAAATCCTTGTCCTTTTTTTGGAGAGGGATTTCCTATTGTCTCACTACTTAGTTTAAAGAATTTTGTTGTATATAAATATTGCTATTATTAATAGCATTTGTCTTAAAATTATGTATGCAATAGGCTACAGTTGTAGCTAAATGTCGTTTACATTTTTTTCTTAAGTACATAGTACTTTTCGTCAGAATAATATTATTAATAAATTTATTTGTATCGAAATACATAATAGCGTCAGCGTCACTATGACTACATAGAATACTATGCACATATGTGTTGATTTTAAAAATTAATTTGTTATGTGCTTGCGTCCAGTTACTGAAATAAGGGAAGGCACAAAAAACGAACTTACAATTAGTTTTATTTTTAATGTCTAGCAAAGTGCACAAGCCCTTATTTAAGTCTGCACGGGAGATGTTTCGAGAGCTTCCAAACATAATTAATACAGTTGTTTTACAATCAAAATTATCATTTGCTATCTTTGAAATCATCGAATTAAAAGTTATGCCTGGATAGCTATTATTAATTATGTTTTGGTTTAAATAAGTGCTTAATACCACTCCGAAACCGCTCCCTATGTCATCCGAATAAACCACAGTCTTCGGTGATACCCGCTCCGCTTCAGCAGTCATGCCCCCGGCCCCCCCTCTCCGACATGCCTCCGCATAGCTAGTGCGTACCGTGCGGGGTCGTGAGGTGGGCGCTTGTGCCCTTGCATCGGCGGGTGTAGTGCACTGTATACGGGGTGGAGTCGGGGGGGGCGGGGGGGAGGGCGCGCGCGCCCCGGTGGCAGCGGCCGCCTCGCACGCCGCCATTGATAAGCGCTTGCGGCGACGGCGACGCCTGGCGGAGCGGCCATCACCCTGTGTCACGGTCACAGCAACGCATGCAGTACTGGGGTCAGACTGCATGGGCGTTGGTGCCTCCACTGTCTGTTTATTCGTATTTTTCTTATTACTAAATTTACATCCTAGTTTTGAATCGGGTACATTTACAATAGTCGTGTTCCCGTGACGGTTTAGCTGTAAACTCTTAGATTCACCAGTTTCATTAGTATACGAATTTACACTGAAGTTCGATAACGAGAAGGAAGCACACATATCGTCGACTTTGTCACACGACTGCGCAGGTGGTGCGAGTGAGGCCGCGGTGTTACACACAGGCAACAAGGACGGCAGAGAATTCTGATTGCAACTACACGAGTGATTGCTGGTCAGAAACTCGAATGTGCTAGCATTATATTTTGATAACTCTAATAGTTCATCCATCGCCACCACATGCTTATCTATAGTTTTTAAAGCGGTTGCAAATCAGTCTCTAGGCTCAATATGGCACAAAAAACTTCACAGCAGAATCTTGGCTAATATGCAAAAGAGCAGAGCTCATTTAACAAACTTTACCAACCAAAAAAGACACTGGAAAATAGTAAATTTAACTTTACAACAAAAATAACCTCAAGTCGCGGAAAACTTTGACGTTTCACTTTACAATATGGCCGTCAGCAGGTAACGGAGGGCAAGAGCGGGGGGGAAGTGGAGTGTGCGAGGAGCGAGGTTCTATTACTGGAGCGATGCTCTATGCCGAGTCTTTTTACTATGGCAGTTAAACGGCAGTTCACCTACAGTAAAAAGTGCTAGATCTAGCCCCAAAAGTGTTAAGGTGGCAACACTGCAGCAGGGTAATCGCCACTTATTAGGGATGTGTATTAAAACCTCAGCATATACCTACTTTTGTGAAAAAGAGACACAGGAGACTTTTTCATAGGTATGTTTTTTATTTTCTTTTAAATTAAATACTTCTGCATGCTCACTGTTTAAAAAAATTTGTTAAAAAATATATTTTTTACGATTTGATTTATTAGTTTTTCTTACTTTTTTTTATCACGATAACTGAGGAAGGGTATGGACATAGAATTAATCATAGCTTGAAATATTTTTATTTACCCCTACCTATAATATATTAATTATAATAGTACTAGCTTTCCGCCCGTGGCTCCGCCCGCGTGGACTACAGGTTATATCATGCCCAACTATGGGATAAAATGTAGCCTATGTCCTTTCCCAGGCTCTAATCTATCTATGTATACCAAATTTCATCAAAATCGGTTCAGTAGTTTAGGCGTGAAAGACGGACAGACAGACAGACAAAGTTACTTTCGCATTTATAATATTAGTAAGGATAGTAAGGGAGTAAGGATAATAATCCCTACCGTCCCTACTTTATCCATACTGATATTATAAATGCGAAAGTAACTCTGTCTGTTTGTCTGTCACGCTTTCACAGCTAAACTACTGAACCGATTTTGATGAAATTTGGTACAGAGATAGATTAGACCTTATAAAAAGACATAGGCTACTTTTTATACCACAGCTAGACACGATATAACCTATAGTCAACGCGGGTGGTGCCGCGGGCGAAAAGCTATTTTATTTATAATGGGTTTGCTCTTGACCACAATCTAACATAAGGGCGAAGATATGTAATAGGAATATATAATCACGCAAAGTAATAAGGTTATTTTCAAGTCGTAAACTATTTTATGTCGTCGTTCTAGGACCATACTTTAAAAGCCTTTCACCCAAATTATTTTAAAATAATTGCACAACACTAGTGTAATTTTTTTTCCATTAGAGCTTAATAAAAAAAGAAAAAGGAGTGAATTGCTTGATATTTGTAATGTAACAAAATACCTATAGACATTTTTGTGCAAACAAAACACAATTGACATTTCCGTAGTGGCTAGTGGTGTACCGATATCGACATCGATAAAGTACTTAGTAGTACAAATGATAAAATAATTAATTACAATAATAATGTAGTTAGAAATTCTCCAAAGCCAATTAAAAAAACATTACTCAAATGTCCCACTGGGCTGCACTGATAAAATAAGACAGTGGGCGTTGGTTTTTGTAAGATGCTTTTATACTCAAGTGATATTTTTCAAATTCATGTAATTACTATCAAAAGCTTTTAATATATTTAATTAATACTGAAAAAAAAAAAGAAAATTTATTTATTTCTAAAAGTAATTTTTACATTCTCACTTGAGGCCAGCCCAGTAAGCATACTGTTTACTTATTTTGATAAACTTTACACAATTACGTTCATATTACGAAAAAACGGAACAAAAATTACGTTTTTACTGTCACACAACTTTTTATCCTGCTAGTTTTTTTAAAATGATAAGTAGCATAAAATGGAATTCATAAAGCCAAAATTCAAATCGAAATTCAAAGAAAATCACATTGCCTAGGTATTTGTGTTTTATGCAAAAATTCGATAGATGATATTGAACTACAGCTAAACGATTATTAAAACGAATTCCGACTGATTTTATTTATTCCTGAGTTAGTTTTTTATAAAATGATCTTTAAGTCATTTGGACAGTGACATCTATTGATCTCTTAGAGAACTAAAATCCTTAGAATGTTTATCGATAAAGTCGATATAAGTACATCACTATCCAGTCAAGAAATCTCGGTTATTCGGAGGTTAACTGATAGTAAATGTTTATCCATTATATCAGCATAAAATTAATTCTATTTGTATTTGTAGTTAGTTGAAATACTTCGATTTGATTCTGTTGTCTAAATCGAGTGAGAAAATCACCAGCCGCCTCTTGTATCGGTGTAACTTCGTCAAATGTTTTGTAGGTAAGTTGGTAAAACGTTACACTTTAGAAATAGTATCCGTTTACTATTATTTTCTTTATATTTCGACTGTATAGCTCTTGTGGAGTATTGTGTCGATACTCACTGGCATCTGAAGGAAATAGGGCAGTCTATTGAATAAACTTGATTTGTTAAATGTTATTAAAACTTTTTCTTATTATGAAAGTTTGTACCCAAATAGAAGCTCTTAGATAACTCTCGCTGGGTTTCTGTTTTACCAATGTTACTTTAGAGGTACTTTGAATATATAATATAATAGAATAGAAAGAACTTTATTAAGTAAATGTAATGTTTATTTTAATGTAAATACTAAAACATTTAGAGCTTAGTTTAGAGCTTTTAACATTTGATAATGCTATAAGTCAAGGATGGCGAACCATTATGGATTGACGTGCCGTTTTTAAAAGAAATGTTGAATGAGACCATAGACGTGCTATCAAATAATTTTGACTTATTTTGAAAATATTAAAATTATAGATATAAACCGAGACCGTTTCAAGCCCACTACGCCTACCTACTCATTCCGTAACCTAGGCTCACTTAAGTTGTTAAGTTTTTAAGTTTTAACCGCATAGTGAATTTTGATAATTTGTGTACTTTTCGTAGTATAGAAAGTATTCTATTATCTATGCTTTGTCAATCAGTGGTGTGCCCAAAACATTTTGTCGCGTGCCTTTTGTGGCACGTGGTATTGGTTTGCCATCCCTGCTAGTAAAAGTAAAATTATTACAGCATGCTAACGCACTCTACTTCTACTTGCTATGCCCCAAGAGGGTATCACATTAGAACTGTAAGTATATTATCTTTAAGACCTGTAAAAATTGAAATGCAATAAATATTTTATATAAAAGAATTTAAGGTCATCATGTTTAGAGGTAGACTGAGTAAATTTTGTACTAAGGTTTTTTTTTGTATGTATAATTTTGTATGTTTGTATGTATTTAATGTAATTTTGAGTTATTTTACTTATTTACTTTTTTTATTTTTTTTTACAGGAATGTTCTATCAAAAAAAACTATTTTGAATTTGATTTAATAATTTATAAAACTAGAAGAGATAATATTTAAAATAAATATAATGAAAGTAACTGAGTAACGAATTGTCTAAATAAATATAAAACCTCAGTAAATAAGACAAATTAAATACATTTGTTGTGTATCGAAAGTACAATATATATGTTATTTTGTAACAGAAACATACTTGATATGCAAGTTATGGCATGCAATATGAAACTATCACCAGTGAATGAGTGCTAGTTTGATCCCACTTAAAATAAAATAGATATCTACTTGAACTTTTTAGACTCAAATGTGGTAAGCATATTAGCTTGTGGGTTCATGGCTACTCTGACCAGTTTAGCTCAGACCTGAAACTTAGAATCATCATAAGAGTTTCACAGGCTTCATACAGCAATCTTCAAATAAAAAAATAATTGGCAGATCTATCAAATAAAATTCCAGCTACTGTTTTAATTCACTATAACAGGGGTGGCCAACCGGTCGATCGTGGCAAGGTGAAAAATAACCAGATTTATGTTTTTTCTCTTAATATAATAAAAAAATACTACATGATTGTTACTGAACTATACAGTTTCATTTAAGATTTCAAGAAGTATGTAATTGGTAGATCTCGCACAGGGTTTCGTTAGTAAACAGGAGATCTTGGGTATAATCAAGTTGGCCACCCCTGCACTACAAGATTACTTATTTCATGCAATCTCAGCTGGCTTTGTTAAGTATAACCTAAAATTCTGACTCCAGTATTTGAATTAGTTATGGAACAATCATTAGTTAGAATGGTTATTAAATAGTGTCTTGGCAAATTAACAGAGACTATTGTTTGTACGTATATTTTATTTTATACTAGGTTTCCGCCCGCGGCTCCGCCTACGTGAACTACGGATTATATCGTGCCCAGCTATGGGATAAAAAATAGACTTATGTCCTTGTCCAAGGTCTAATCTATCTCTGTACCCCACTACTTCAAGAAACAAACTCAAAACCCGAGACTTCGAGCTAGAGACCCTACACAATTAGTATTGCCACCTCGTAGGACCACATGTGGGATAACAAATAGACTTATGTCCTTGTCCAAGTTTGTGAAAGCGTAACAGACAGACAGAGTTCTATCTATCTATCTATCTATCTATGGAGGGGACGCCCGTCAGGCACAGGCGGGTGATCAGTCCACTCATTTGGGACCATTTCACCCAGTTCCCCACAACAGCGCATGAGTTTTACCTCTGCACTGACAGTTCCACCTCTTTGAACCTACCCGAAGCTTTAGCAAACCCGATTATATCCTTTATGGTAAGCTCTTGTATTTGTTCTTCTTTTACCTCATCCATGCCTATTGTCTCCCATCTTACCAGCGCGTACATTGGACACTCAGTCAGGAAATGGAGACTTGTTTCCTCCTTGTCGCATTCTGGGCATGTGGGATCACTTTTTAGGCCCATTATTGCTAGGTGTCGGTTCAAAGGACAGTGTCCCGTGAGCAGACCCACTACAATCCTGATGTCCTTTCTATTTAGCTTTAGAAGTTGCTTCGACTTTCTTTTTTCATATGTCTTTAGGAAGATTTTTGCCTGGCGGCACTGTTTGTTGTGCTTCCATCTTAAATTGGCTTCTTCTGTTATGATCTTGCTTATTATTCCTTTACTGATTTTACTTGATATAGGTAGCCTGGGTTCCGGGCCGATGAATGTCTCATCGGCCCCTTTCCTTGCTAGCTCGTCTGCAATCTCATTACCTATATGTCCTTCGTGCCCCGGCACCCAGGCAATGGTAACTTTAGTCTTTTTGGCTAAGGCGTTAATAGCCTCCTTACATTCTGTTACTAGGGCCGAGTTAGTTTCGGCTCTGTTTAGTGCCTGGCTATCACTGTATACTATGATGTTCTCTTTGTTTTCAGTGATCATGCTGTCTATGATTCTGACTCCCTCTGTAATAGCAAGAACCTCAGCCTGGAAAACGCTAGCGCATCTTCCCAGGTGTATGGTAACTTGGCCATCTACCTGGTTCATGATGTGTATTCCCAGTCCTGATAGTTTTGTTGTTTCTTTCCTGGAGCCGTCAGTGTAGCACACTATCTTTGGATCTTGTATGTCCAAGCTCCAGCTTTCTCTAGCTCCTATATGGATCCTGTATTTTTTGTCAAAGATTACTTTTTTCCTGATGAGGTCATTATTAGAAAGTATCATTGACAACTTCTCTCCATACTTTCCATCTAATATGGTGTGTCCTTTATCCATGAAGTTCCCTTTCCATTCAAGGCTTGACTTCATCCTATACCATTGCTCCATAGCTCTCTTTTTAACTTCCAAGTCCAGAGGATGCAATCCCAATAATACATCTAAGGCAGCTGATGGAGTGGTTCTCATCGCTCCTGTGATCATTAGGGTTGCAAGTCTTTGTACTTTTGCTAGTTCATTCCTGTTTGCTTGTATGGTGGTTTTATGCCACCAGACAATTGCTCCGTATGTTTCTCTTTGAATTATGATTGCTTTGTATATCCACATCATGACATGCGGCTTGATACCCCAGGTTTTGCCTACAGCTCTTTTGCATTGCATGAGTGTGATTTTTGCTTTATCGCATTGTTCTTTTATGTGTGTGTTGAATTTAAGAGAGTTATCAATAGTTACTCCAAGGTATCTTATTTCGTTTGATACCTCTAATTCAACACCATCTATCGTAAGTGGTTTAAAATCTTTGTTTTTCCTAGTTTTTGAGAACAAGAGTATTTTCGTTTTGGCTGGATTTAAATTAAGTCCCCTGACTCTGCACCAGTTCAGAACAGTTCTGATACCCTTGTTCATAATATCTCTCATCACGTTGATTACTTTTCCAGATACTAGTAATACTCCATCATCGGAGTACGCTTGCATGTATATGCGCATATCGTTAATCTTCTTAACTAGGGGGTCCAGCAGTAGGCACCACATCAGCGGCGATAAACAGCCGCCTTGTGGAAAGCCTCTCTTGGCTTTGATTTTGTGGGTGTCACCCCCCAGCTGTGCTATGATTGATCTATGTTTCAGCATGTTCATTATCCAACATGCTGCCTGTTTATCTATGCCTTCCCTGTTGAGAGATTCTTCTATCGCCGAGGTTGAGGCCTTGTCAAAAGCCCCTTCTACGTCAAAGAAGCATCCTAGGGCATGTTCTTTGTTGGTTAACGTTCTTTCAATCCTTACTATCATGTTGTGCAGCGCAGTATCAGTAGATTTACCTACCCTGTATGCATGTTGATTCTTGTGTAGGGGAGTAGAACTCAACTCTATCCTTTGTCTTAAGTGTTTATCTACTAGTTTCTCCATAGTTTCCAGTAGAAAGGAGGATAAGCTAATGCACCTAAAGGATTTGGCCTCTTGGTACGACTTTTTCCCCGGTTTTGGACTGCTTTGACCATTCTCCAGCTCTCCGGTATGTAGCCAGTGGCTATGCTACTCCTAAATAGTGCGGAGATGGTATCTTTGACTTTGTCACAACTAAGTGCACATTGCAACATCTTAGGGAAGATTTCATCAGGTCCTGCAGCCTTGTATGGTGCGAACGATGAGATGCTCCATTCTATATTTTCTGTATTCATGATCTCATTTGCCAATTTCCAATTTGGATTTTCGTTGAGGATCATTTCTTCACGTGCGTATTCTATACTGTCCGGGAAGTGTGTTCCCAGCATGATCTTTAATATTCTTTTTGGGTCTGTTATGTTTGCCCCCTCTATCTTTAAGCTACCAAGTTTGCAGTGAGTGTCATTTGCAAGTACTTTGACCAGGCGAGAGGTCTCCGAGTAGTTCGTTATTTTCTCGCAGTATGATCTCCATCCTGCCCTGTTTTCCTCTCTGCATTTGTGCTTAAAGTTGTTTCTTATGTTTCTATACTCGTTCCAGCTCTCGTCGTTGTTACGTTTGAGAGCTGTTCTGAGTGCTTTTCTCGTTTTCTTGCGTTCTTTTTCTAGTGCTTTATTCCACCACGGTTGTCCCTTGCCAGGTTTAATTACCTTTAGAGGACATGCAGCTTGGAAGGCTTCTTTTAGGGCCTTTTCTAGTTGTAACGCCCCCCTTTCTATCTCTTCCTTTGTTCTGTATTGTACTAGACTGGGTGTCCATGTGCTGAGTGTCTCAGCATACTTTTCCCAGTCTGTTTTTCTTTTGTTCCTAATTAGTTTTCTCCCTATTGTGCTACTGATTTGGAAGATAATACGTCTATGGTCTGACATTGAGTCCTCAACATCTACCCTCCACCTTTTTATGTATCTACTAAATTCTGATGTGGTGAATGTTATATCCAGCACCTCTTACCTTGATCTTGTGACAAAAGTGGGTGTGTTACCCTTGTTCACAACATCAAGGCCGTTACTAACTAAAAAATCTAGTAATAACTCTCCTTTCTTGTTGTTGCCTGTGCTTCCCCATACCTCGTGATGCGAGTTGGCATCACAGCCAACAACAATCGGGATGTTCTTACCTCTGCAATCTTCTGTAATACTCTCTAATTCTCTTGTGGGCGGTTCGAAATTTGTTTCGCTGGGTATATAAGCTGATACCAGAGCCACTCGTTTACGATCTTTCTTCGTAAGTGGTACTGTAATTTCTGCAGCCACTAAGTCTCTGTAACATTCAGTTGCTATTAGTCCTGCTGTCTTTAGTCTGCTGCTTACATATATGCAGGTTCTGGGGTCAGACTCACCTTCCCGTAGGTAGATAACGTCTCCCCCCAGGCTGCCCATGCCAACCACACGTCCATTGAGGACGTATGGCTCTTGCAGCAAGGCTATGTCTATGTCATTTGCTACCACAAATCGGCACAGTTCTACCATGGCCTCTTTGCAGTGATGCAAATTTAGCTGAAGTATTTTTAGTGGTTTTGTGTAGTGTTTGTGTGTGTGTGTCCATGTTTGTGGAGTGTTCATGAGGTGTAGTGTATCTAGCGTGTGTCTAAGTGAGTGTCTAGTGGGCCGAGTGTCTCCCCTTGTTGGATCCCTTCCGTTGGCGCGGAGGACGAGTGTTACTCGTTTCCCCCGCGTCCAACTTCTTGGGTTCGTCCTCGGTTTGACACTGGGCATCTGTGGTGTGTCTGCTGGATGTGGTTCCACCTTCGGCAGCGTCGAGTGTAGGAGGGCGCTTCATGCCCCCACATACACACACACCACCTGAGGATTCTTCCACAACCATCGCGTGTTCTTGTGGAGTGTTGTCTTCTTTCTTCGGTACAGCTACCGAGTTCTTATTTTTAATGACTCTGGCCTGGACCTGCTTGGCCTCAAAACTGAGCCACACCTTCCCCGGCCATTCATTTACGACGTCCTGAGGGACTCCCACCATCAGGCGCTCTCCCAGAGGGAACGCTTCCCTGAGGATGAGAGTCCACTCAGCAAGCCGCAAACTTTCATTGTCTAAGTTCTGTCCGACGATCAGTTCCATAGGATCGTCAGACGGATCATATCTATGCCCCGGCAGCCATATCGAGACAGAGTTACTTTCGCATTTATAATATTAGTAGGGATTTGAAAGACATTTTAATTTGCCTTAAGGCTCTTATTTTAGTCAGTTAATCAACAGACACTGTGAATTGTGACTGCTAGTCCAATCTACTCCCATAGGGAATAAAAAAAGTGTAAATAGTTCTTACTGACTAAATTAAAAATGCCACTTTTATTTCAAAACTAGTATTCCGTCCGGGACTTCGTTCCCGTGGTAATTCGGGAAAATTATGTAGCCTATGTTACTCAGGGATAATATAGCATTCTAATGGCGACAGAATTTTTCAAATCGGTCCAGTAGTTTCGGAGCCTATTCAATGTAAACAAACAATCACATCTTTCCTCTTTATAATATTAGTCCGCAAATCCGGTTACCACACGCATGCACTCTGTATTGTTGTGATAAGAGTGGTTTTGCAATGAAAATCGAGTAACCTGATGCGCTGGCCTCTGTACTTCAAGTAAGCCAGTTTATAATTGAGTTTGTTTTGTAAACAATTTTCGTCAATTAGAAACAGACAGCATATTTATAAAATCATTAACGATATCTCTGTACAGATAGCATTGTTGCTCTGTGGCGTCACATCCAATAAAACGACTGCGATAAGGCTTCCCGCCTTCCCAGTGATCGCCCGCCGGTCGCATTGGCTGCACGCGATGCAATTATTTGCCGCGTCGTCGCATTAAAAAAAAATTAGCATATCTTGTTTGAAAACTTTGACAAAGTTATGTAGATATTATGTACTTAGTTATATTAATAATCACATTAAACTCTTCAAATTCTTATATTTTCAGTGCGTAACGCATGTTGCATTACTGAAATTTGTTATTTATCCAAAAGAATAAGTTGTGTTAAGCCTAATCTGAATACAATGTTCTATTATTTATGTGCATAGGTATGTAGAATGTTTGATTCATAAGACTTCGTAATTGCACTGGTAAGTGTAAAAGTACGGTATCTTTATCAGTAAGTTAAGTGGCCTCTCTCGGTCGCGGACTGTCACGTAGAGAAGTTTTAGAATGTCACCGTCGCATCTCTACAGTTTTTTTAACTGC
This sequence comes from Aproaerema taeniolella, assembly GCA_949987775.1. Classification (NCBI taxonomy): domain Eukaryota; kingdom Metazoa; phylum Arthropoda; class Insecta; order Lepidoptera; family Gelechiidae; genus Aproaerema; species Aproaerema taeniolella. The sequence goes on from OX465250.1 coordinate 21,369,257, forward strand.
CAGTACATTCTAGTTTTTAACCCCTGACTAAACAGAAGGGTGTATTTGTATGTCTGTGTAGTGTATCTGTTTGTGGCATCGTACCTCCTAAACCCATAGACCGATTTCGATGCGGTTTTTTTTGTTTGAAAGCTGACGTAATCGAGATGGTTCTTAGCTATATTTGATTAAAATTGGTTCAGCCGTTTAAAGTTATGAGCAATCGAATGTCGGAGGTGATACAGTTTTTATTTTATTTAAGAGTTAAACATTATTTCTATGTCTATGTCCCGCTCACATGTCTTTACATGCTGTCACACTTTACAAAATAAGTGTGAAGTGCCCCTAAAATAATAGTGGCATTTTGAAACCTGTCAATCTCACACATTTCATAAAGGCACACACACCACAATGCCCCGTTTTTAATGCGAACCAAAGGAGAGTTCTACATAATTAAGCGTCGTCCACATTAGAAGCTGCCCATCTTGTGAGCTAATCACAATCCCTGGTCTATAATTCCACACAGAAGCTTCGCGATTCAAGTTAGAACGACCCATTATAGCCTTATAATTTGGCGCTACCGCGAAATATAAGTAAAGAGAGTGAGATCCGTGTCGCACCCACTCTCCGACCAGCGGAGCTAACATAGACGCGTGAAATAATTTTGCTATGTCGATTTTTATGCCTGTTCCGTACTAACACTATGCGATAGAATAAGAGGGTGGAACCAAATACATACAACATAATTATCGCACGGTTCTGTGTTAGCTATACTGGCCTAACAGTAGACATCGTAATCTACCAAGCCAGACGGATCTGTATGCATATCCTATATTTACCCAACACATTATATATTTCTTCCATAATAGTTGATAAGGTAGTCCAGAGATAAGAGGACAAACGGTTCTTTATTTGGCGTGCGCTTGTGTAACCGACTGTACCCACTGTTTACTGCAGTGCAGGCCTACAGTTCCCTTTTAGAACGTTATATGTACTTATGTGTATTTACGAGTAAATGCATATTAGAGCTGTAGGTATGTGTTACGTTATTATCTTTTTGTAATGTTTGGTTTGTTTTGACCTTCCTCAACATATGATATGATATGCCAATCAGTGAAATATTTCGGGAGTTTTTGATATACAGGGTGTAAAAGACAGCTTAGCAAAAACTGAAACCCTGGATTCAGACAATCATTCTGAATGATTTTCCAGTGGTATTTTTCTTTGGCCTTTGCCCAGCAGTGGGACACATAATGGCTACATAAGATAAGATAAGATTTTTCTCCGGAAAATTTTCTTTTTTTTCATGTTTTTTAATGTTTTCTGCTTTCATTTTTTATTATTTAATCGAATACACTCCATTTTGCAATAAAAAACAATCATAACAACGTAAAACACGAAAACCAGCAATGTACATCGCACTCCGACAGCAACGCGGCGCTGGGGGAGCGCGCGCGGGGCGCGGTTTCTCGATACGTTGCGTAGCGCCAAAGTAGGTAAATAATGAAAACTCCTTAACGTGACGTTTTCGGGGAAAAATTATTACTTATACACACTAACATACACAAATTATTACTTATTATACACAAATAAGTAATAAGTATAAGTAATAATTATACACAAATTATTACTTATTACTTATCACATGACACAACATTTTCACCCTGCTGAGCATTCGTGACTGACAGCGTTGTAGCAGAATATCAGTGTTTTGTCGAAAGGCAAAACAAATGCTGAGCTACGACCATTTTGTGGCACTGTGGCACACATATAGAATAAGTAATCATTATTATTAATCTTTTCTGTATCATTATTGTTTTGCTTCTTTTTTATTCTAGTATGTGTTTTGATTTTGTAAATAATGTGTGTGTTTAAGTGTTACAAATAAATATTTTATCTATATATCTATCTATCTATGATAGTTATGTATAGATTCCACCATTTAAGTATTTGCTAAGCTATCCTTTACACCCTGTATAATAAAAACTTTTTCTATAGAGAGTGAATTTACTCTTGACCACTATCTAGCTCAAGGGCAAAATGTGGTCGAGGATGTAACATAAGCTCACCCAAAAGATGCCTATTCACTCGAACTTTAAAGAGTCTATCTCTGAGCGCCAATGTGGACTGTTAAATCCCTTCTAAAATATTACTAAAAAAATCTGTATATGTATTAAGGTTCTCGAGTTGGTATGGCGGAAGAGGACGCGCTCAAAGTGTACTGGGACCATTTCTTCAAAGCAGAGACCGGCAATTACGAGGTATGCAACCGATAATCCTGTAAATAGATTTTAAAAGTTAGTTTACAAAAAAATAAGCAGAGAAACGGTCATGAGAGATGTTGAAAAATGCGAAGAGCGACTTTGTTTTACAACATGTATTGACATTGAAAATTGGTGGCGTGGCCACGATTTGAATCTTGTTACCAAAGCCCAGTTCTTCCATAATGATCACTACTTTAGTTAATATTAATAACTAATCTGAAAGTAGCTTGTTTGTCCTTTCTTTACATAAAAAGAAGCAACAGCTCAATGTGGCTTTCGCACAGGGTTAGTTTTAGATGTCTGTCATAGAACGGGTCCACTCAAAAGAAGTCTGGAGCGGAAAGCTAGTATAAGAGTAATACGATTAATTGCTATCTCTTACCAGCCCATATACGTCCCCACCGAGGGGCACGGGCCTCCTTTCGAAACATGAAGGGGATTTAGGCCATAGTCCACCACGCTGGCCCAATGCGGGTTGGTGGACCGCTCGTCTTTCGAAAATGAATTTCGTTGGACGGGCGGGTTTCATCACGATGTTTTCCTTCACCGTTGAGCAAATGATAATTAGAAATCCGTACATAAATCCGAAAAGACGAATTTAGTGGTACAGGCCCGCACCAGGGTTTGAACCCACGACCTTCGGATTACAAGTCTGGCTCATTACCAATTGGGCTATCACCGCTCATTAATTGCCAGTACAAAAGTAATGCAAAAAAATTCTTCGGCCTGAACCAGAATGGCCTGTATTACGGAAGGAGACTCAAGTCTTGATCTATACTTAAGTATTAATTGTCTCTTTCTTTCACTATCAAAGTGACAAAGACGACTGCTACTTGATCGGAGTCAGGGTCGTGACTTATGACTTGATCTTATGAACCTGTTGTCCACAGAAATCTACCTGGTTGGATCTGTTCTTGGCTGAATTCCTGATCCGTCTCAACGATGGTGCTGATCCGAAGGACTTGATTAAGTTTTGGTATGTGAGTCTTTGTTTTCTTTGTAGTGTTTTGTTTCAGAAAGGTTTCTGTATTATTGGGTAACTTTTTAAATATTTTTTAAATATAAAATATTTCAATATTTTTAAACTAAAAGTCTGCCAAAGTCTCGTGTTTCGTTTGTGTTGGGGAAGGATTAGTTAAACCATCACAGGAATAAAAAATATGAGTAATAGACGCCAGCCTTGGTGATGAAGGTCCAACTGATGATGTCCGAAAATTCTATACAATGCGATGTCTTGCGAAACTTCAATTCCGCGTTGCAAGTCACATATCTCGCCATTTGGATATAGAGCATTGCAAATTCAGTACAGCGCCATCTATCGAGAGTTCACCGTAAATGGCATGCGTTGAGGTCATCATATGCCTTGGGCAGATGTTTATGAATCCTTATATACTTATAACACTTATCCTTACTAATTATAAACGTGAAAGTGTGTTTGTTTGTCCTCCCTTCACATCGTAACGGAGCGACGAACGGATCTATGTGATTTCTTGCACAGAGATAGTTGGTCCCAAGATGATAAATAAAGGAACACATAAAAGGAACACACCCGTGTTAATATCGTTCTAAGGCTGAGGTATAATGTGGGGGCTCCAAATTGTCGAATTTGCGTGTTGTAATATAAGAGCGGTCCCTAATTCAATTCAATATGTTTATTTTAGATATACATCCATAGGTACAATGTATTAGTAACCAAAATTATTCAAAATTGTTAGTGTTAAAATACTTGTTTTAGTCCAGTAAGCGGGGTGGTGTCCCTAGTAGGATGCGAGCTACTATGCAGCATCCACCGCGTGACGTCATCGGTGAACGCGCACTGCGGCCCCCTCCCTCCCCCCGCCGCTTCACCCGACACATGCTCGGGACGGGTGGGAGATTCTATTACTACAGGTAGGGTTTTTATGGGTTTTATTTTAGCTATGAAGTCAAGTCGTAATGAATATGTCACCGGATAATTTAAGAAACCATAATATTACAATTTCATTCGTGAATTTATAATCTCCCGTAATATTACAATTTGTCCAGTAAGATTATAAATTTACGAAACTTTAAAGGCCACCTGCAAGAAATAATGATAAATTGAGTGAAGTTAGGCTTTTTTAGGTTCGGTTGCATTTAATAATATAACAAAGTCCGTAACTGAGAAAAAATGGGACAGTTCACAAAGTACCGAGAGTTTATAATCTTACTAAGTCAATTTCCAATGTTCCGGGTTTGCCAATGTTACGGTGACAAATATATTTGTAACGGGTTCGTGATGATGACGTCTGATGATTTTCAACTACCTGAATTCTGAGAGGATCCAGAAGAAATGAGTTAGGAAGAGATAAAAACAACGACATGTTTGCCCTGAACATGGTATCAGTTTAACTTAAATAAACATTCTTGGTCCAAGTTAAAGTATAGATAACATCTCTTCATCGTCAGATGCTTCTGTGGGAGATGACCCGCGCCTGTCGTCAGGCAGCGCGCTGACGCGAGCCACCGCGCAGTCGGCAGCAGACATCTTGCAGCAACACCTGCTGCGTGCTGCCTGGCGGCCGCTGCTGCTGCTGCGAGCGCTGCCCATCGAGGTATGTGCTGTGTCGCACTAACTTAACAAGGATGGGTATATTCTTGGGCTGCTGTGGGGAATCGGGTGAAATGGTCCCCAAATTGATCACCCGTTTGTGTCTGAAGAGCGTTCCACTCTGTAGATAGTGTATAGATAGAACATACGGAGAAATTCTTGCAAAGCCTCGCCCTGCCTTTAGTGTGAACGCCGCTCAAAACAAGTAAAGGGTTTCCCAGTAAGAGTGCACTTTTTTAAATTTTGAATTACTTTTTTTCGTGCAAGTGGCAACTCTGAAATTTTACAGCTGTTACCTATGTTTATTCCGATTATTAAAAATGGAGCACTTTACGAATTAACAACGCGTTATAATTGTGAAAACTCATTACAAAAATGGGACCGTTGTTGAGACCGCTCGTAAACTTCGCCAGATTTTCAGTCGAGAAAGTGTACCTAATCATAGTGTGTCAACCATTCGAAAAGTGGTCACCAAATTTGAAGAAACTGGGTCGATTATGGATTTTAAGACTCCTTTGCGTCAACATACCGGTCAGTCTCTTGAAAACGAGAGTGTCGCTGAAAACATCAATACGGTATCGTTCTCAACAACTTCAAACACGAAACACCTCGCAGCGAATTTTGACAAAATACCTCTGCCTTTATGCGTACAAGATTCAGCTAACTCCAGGAGCTCAAACCGGCAGACCATGAAAATCGCAGGCAATTCGTTCAATGGGTGTTGGAACAAAGTGAAGTCGATACCAATTTTTCTAAAAAGTTATCTTCTCCGATGAACCACATTTCCATCTGAATGGCTTCATGAAATCACAAAATTGTCTAATTTGGGGCTCTGAAAATACTCATGCAATCTATGAGAACAAACTCACCCACAACGAGCAACTGTCTGGTGCGGATTTTGGTCATCGTTGAGATATCTGTAAAAAATTCGTGTAAAATTTCATGAAAAAATGGCCTGTTATCAGAGCCGTGCGGGATATTTGCCAGATATTTTGTTCCATACTTAATTGGAACATGTCTTCTTCCCATCAAAATATTACAACTCTCTCATAAAATACCTTTTTAATTTTAAAATTAAAAATTGCACTCTTACTGGGACATTCTTTACATAGCTATGCGTTGATGTGTCATGTCGCATGTGTCAGTCAGTAGTTCAGCTTCTGTTTTTCGACCTATGTCCCTTGGAGAAAGTTGTTCAGTTTCTTAGGCTTATTCACACCCTTAATTGTCGCTAACTAACTTAAAGTTTAAAAATATATGAAAGTGTATTTCGATTTTGATTTTTTACTTTGTTTGTAAGGTAACACAATTTTACTAATAAACAATTCGTGTGTCCTATACGAAGAACTTCATCAGGGAGTGAAGGATGAAAATCCTCGTACTGTATCAAAACTGACGGCCCAACGCCGATTTTAAGTAATGTGATTAAAATATTTAAAATTACGAATTAGGTAACACAATCATTGAAATGAAACACATAAGTAACGTAATACGATTAGTTAATTAGCGTTTGATATCGACGCACATTACATTGTACTGTACATTTCCATAACAGAGACAATAAAATAATATCCGTTGTACTATCCATCAGAGGCCATTTGGCGGTTTGAAAACTCTGACACTAGGGTTAGTCAAGTTCGCCACACACTTGACTATACCTACACGATAAGAAGAAGAAATTATCTAGCGACACTGCCGCTAGTAAACACAGTCCTTACTTAGTTAGACAACTAAATTATCTCTTTCCCATTTCTCAGAATGTGAGCGGGGTCAGTGATTTTGTTTACGTATTTGTCGTCGTCCTTTAATTGTGTTATTTACGTTGATAATTATTATTTTGGAAGATGATTAGTGCTCTCGAACGACTTTTGATCTGATGTTTGTCCACTAAGCTGAAAATGCGAGGGACTAGACTAGAATGAGGCCACTAAATAATTTTACTTAACGATATACTGTATTTGCACACAAGGCCATGAAATACAAAGACATGAACATAGAGCATAGCGGCGGCCTTATTACTTGAAAGCAATTTTCCTCAAAGGATGTAGAAAAACAAACTTTCCTCAAGGAACATAGGTCGAAATTTTATCTAATCTAGCCTGAATTTTGTCAATGCTGGGTAAAGACCTTATTTAAGTTAGTTTATGAAAATTTTGTAGATTTCAGCATTTGCAAACAAACAAGCTAGATTGTTTTGTTTACCTAGCTACGTATGTAGCTATTACTCAATAGTCTACTCGACCTATTTCTTTGCAACATTCAAATACGAGTTAGCAGTATTGCGTGTTCGGAAGTGGATGTATTACATACTTTTCTTGGAACAAAGTACGGCTCCGTCTTGGTTTGATTGAAAAAATCAAGTTTCAGTTACTAGAAAGCGTATCCGTGCTTTGGAGGGCACGATAAGTTGTCAGTCCCGGTTGTCAATTCATACATAGGTTAAACGAAGTCAGAGACCATTTAAAAACTCTCAAACTAAGATTAGTCAAGTTCGCCTCATTTCTACTAATACTATAAATGCGAAAGTAACTCTGTCTGTCTGTTACGTTTTTACGCCTAAACTATTGAACCGATTTGGATGAAATTTGATACAGAGATAGATTAGACCTTGGTAAAGGACATACCCTACATTTTTACCTCACAGCTGGGCACGATATATTCTGTACTCCACGCGACGCGCGGGCGGAAACCTAGTATCTAACTGTACATGATAAAGAAGAAAGAATTGGAGGCAGCAGATAAAATCTATTAGTCTTTTTGAAAGAAACTATTTATTATTAGCTGTTTATACAAATGATGTCTTCTTTGGGGAAGACTGCACCTTTGCAAATAGGCGTAGAGTCAGTATATAGGCTCAAAAGAAAGAATGTGTATATATGTATTTAAATCCTTTAATGTATGTTTGTATCCATTTAATGTAATATTGACTTATTTTAAGTAACTTCCTGAATGTTCTATAAATAAAGATATTTTGAGTTTGAGTTTGATGAATATGTTTTCGGGAATAATAGGCCGCAGATAAGTATCGGTTCTGTGTTTTCCAAGCATTGTCTGTAGTGGCCTTAATACGGGGTCGCAGGCGCCGGCCGCTGACCGCATCCGTATTACGCGATCACTACACAACTGCGTTGTGTGGTAAACTGTTTCACACGGGTCTATTTGCTTTGGAACTTTTTACGCTTTCATTGATAAAACTATGACGAACCCTACTGTGGTATCTCTGAATAAGAAAAAAAACATAGTTGACGTCATGATTAGTGATTCAATGCAATTTAAACTTAATTTCCTACTCATCTCTTTTATTCTAACCGTAAAGTGCATGTACCTACTTATATTATGCTAAAAGCTAAAATTTTAAAATACTTGTTTTTCTGTACATAGTTAAAAGTTTTAACTTTAAGCATAATACAGGTTGAAAAAGAGCTTTTTTTAAAGTTTTTTTAGGGGTGGGGGATTTTTTTTCCTAAACGTAGACACCACTCCGGCGCACCCCCCAACCGCTACCCGTACCCCTCGCGTGCCTGGTGTAGGAGTAATGTCTACGTTTAGGCAAAAAATGAACTATTCCCATTGAAAAAATAGAAAAAAATTTTTTTTTTCATAAATGTGTTCTTTGAGTGATACTGGTTCAGGATTTTGAATATAGCTAGGAGGTTCTTTTTCACCCAGTATAAACATAATATGTCAAAATTCAATAATAAAAGGTTAGCATAGGTAGTGTTATATTAGCACTAATTTGTATCTGTCATAGTCAAAGGTCGATATGCAGTCTCTTCCCGGAATGACTGGTTTATCCTAGGTTTGACCAGGTTACATTAGTTTAACCTGAGGATTGACTAGTCAAAACCTAGGAGCGCCGGAGCTTCGAGGTTTGACTATAATATATCGATAAATTTGCTGACTACATAGCCAACACAGACGTGTGCCAAAATTTTTTTTTTCACCTGCTTTTTTTTCAAAAATTTAACGTTTATCTCGTTCCGCCCTCTCGTGCTATTGCATAGCGTCAGTACGAAACAGGCTGAAGAACATCCACATGACAAAATTATGTGACCCGTCCATATTAGCCCGGCTGGAAAAGTCTAGTACATTCATTTTATATAAGGTATCACTACATATAACTCTGGACTATCTCCTCCTTATCTTATGAAGGTCACTTGAAACAAAGTTGCATATTTATTAATTAAAAACAAGAAACTTGAGGAATTTTGTACCTATCTCAGTAAATACCCTAATACCTAATCTACTTTATGAAATACTTTTTCCTAACATATCGTAATATTTTTGACTCTGAAACGTAAAAAGATAATGGACGAAACTGAGTAACTATCTCCAAAAGTCTTTAGTGTAAAAAACTAAACAAATGCTTACCCTTTTCGATAAATTCTTCCAGATGGTTGATGTTAAATTCATTACTTCTTCTGTACAACAAAGTTATTTTAATTGGAGCTCATCTGGGCATCGTTCAAACGTTTTATGGACTTCATATGAATCGATTTTAGGTCACCTTATAGATTTTTGTATGAAGGGTCGAAATTCTTCGTAATAAGTACTGCTCCTTGGAAAAATAAGAGACTTACGTGCCCAGCAGCTCGAACACGATGGCGACAAACTCGCTGTGCGCGCCACTCGGCTGACGCTGAAACTTTACTTCGATTGCGCGAGGGCCCCGCGCAAAGGCTTGCTCGCCCTCTGGCGTTGTCAATGTTGGCGTTGTTTTGTCGTTTTCTGTATGTGTCCTTGTCCTGCTTTGAGTATGTAGTATTTGTTTATATGGAGGCGCAATATTTGACATATACATACTTATGAAGCGTGGCCAGCCGCCATTTTTGTTAAGTTTGTTTACATTTAATTCGTGAGTACTTCAGCTGTCAAGTGAATAGCAACATTAGTGAAAAATTGTGTTTTTTGTTGAGGAGAAGTTGTTTTGTGGTTTTGTATAGTGTCAGAACATTGGATGAGAAGGTAGCAAAATGGCTTCGTGCTCTGTAAAACAGTGCAGCTACAGGGCTAACAAAAATAGCAAGCAAACGACTGTGCATCAGTAAGTAACCTTTTTTTGTTGAAATACGCCTATTAAACCCAAAAATACTTCTAAAACCTTTATTACTAAGATTATATTTTATAGTTTTCACGTTTTTTACACCCTAAATTACCTTTCTGGCTAACTTTACATAATATTTTCCATAACAAAAATTTCTATACAAATGACATTAGTGATGTAATAATAATGGCTATCGAATTTATATCGATGATTCTGTATTAGTTACAGAGCATATTTGTACGAGTGATCAGTTACAATATTTTTTTATATTAAAATAGCGGTGGGACACATTAAGCTAAATAAGATAAGAAACTGTTTTTAACTATCTATACTATCACTTTCTGTATTCAAGGTGTAAAGGGACAGTTTTGCTAAAAACTGAAATGGCGAAATCAAATCATAGCTAAGATTTTATAGGTATAGTTACCTACGTTTAGAAAATATATTAATTTAATTAATGTTATTCTGTATGATTATTTTACCTTAGAAATTTGTTTTTCTTTTAAACTACATTACCAATACCAAGTGAGAGGATTATTAGTATTAGTACGTATTTGGTTTGATTATGTTTTCAGGTTCCCAAAAAAAGAAGCGTTGCGACGTAAGTGGTTTGACATTATTGGGAAAGATAATTTGAAACCTCATAAAGTACCTACTCCACCTATGCTCTTTACATTTCGAGGAATCAGCATTTAATAAAACCTTGCAAATGTAAGTATTTCTGTGCCTTCTGTTTCTTTTTTGGTAAGGAATCCATGAAATTCTTGGAAAAAAAATCTCATACTGAGGCAATTTCTAGTTGCATGGAGAAGCTAAATATATTCTTTTTACGTAGCATTTGCCCTTAGAGAAGTCTACAGTGGCATTTACTCGTCGAAACTTCGTACGCACTCCTTAAAACTTGAAAGGTATTATACAGATGCACAGATCGATCGAACCCAGTCCGAAACCCTGTACCTTGTTCATACACAAGTAGAAAAGACAACTCTACCAAACCAGGGATACGGATCGGGCACCGGGTCATGCATCCTCACCATACACGAGGCTCAAGGGTTGACGTACGAAAAGGTGGTGATCGTGCGTACTACAACGACCAGGCAGGAGCTACACGACAGTATCCCACATGCTGTAGTTGCCATATCGCGTCATACCGCCAGTTGCAAATATTATGCGGATGATGGTAACGATGCGATAGGCAGATTCATCAAAGAAGCAGAGACGGCAGGCAGGGGAAAAGTGGTCAATTACAACCTCAAAATGGCGATCAAAAGTCGAGACACAGCCGTCATAGATGCCTTGAGGTCTGAATGCAACAGCGAAGAACCGTCACTCGTTTAAATATATATTATATACATTATGTATTCATATATTTATTATACTTATTTGTAAATTGTAAACCTCTATAGAAAGTATTGTATTATAGTTAAAAATCAAGTATTAACAAGAAAACTTAATCTAGACAAAGGCACGGACATAAAGTCTGTGGATGCTAATAATAACACAAATAAAATATATATATTTGTATTTCCACCCGTTCCTTGGGAAAAGTTGTTCAGTTTAGAAGGCGGATTCACATCCTTAAGTTTTGCTTACTAATTTTATAAGTCACCAAAAATACTTGCTGCCTGCAATGCTAGCTTAAATTGACACTAACACACTCTTTAACCTCCTTACTCTGTCTGTTTTTTCGAGGAGATTGATAACCTCGACGATCACATGTTGGTTTATTCGCAAGCTTTTGCGTATCTTTTAATAATATTGGCAACAGATTCCACTTTTATAACTAGATTTTTTCAATAGCGTGCATGAGTGTCATTTTTGTAATAAGCATTTCTTCGGGTGCTATTGAACGACACGAAATATCAGGTTCGCAAAAGTTCATATCCGAGATCTTGAATTTTAGGTTGGGTGAAACGTCACGCTCCGCGTTGCTCTACGTAGAGCTTGGCCTTCGGCCTCACCATATACGCAGTTTTCCTCGGCCTGCTGCCTCGCCTCGCTCTTAGAGTGAACCTTTTATGGCGGTCATCATGGAATTGAGAGGGTGGTCGCTCTGGGCTTAGCCCTGCGCGGAGCTCGGTCTTCGGTCTCGTGTCACGATTTTGTATGGCGGCTTTTATTTTAAACAAAATATCTTTTGTATGATCATTGTATAATAAAACACATACATAATTATGTCACCGTAAAATTGTCAAAGCTTTAGTAAAATTATAAACTTTGTGAACTGGCCTTTTTTTTCACATTGACAAATTGTAAATAAATGTAAATAAATGCTGTGATTTTATTTATTTTTCAATTATCATAAAGTAACCGTACTCTGTACCACCTATCGATACTTTGAACAAGTATCGATATTTTGATACCCTAGCATGTGCTTACTATTGGCACGCATATTTTTGTGAAATTTCCTGTCCTTTTACTCTTTAGTCATTGTTGTCCTGTGTTTTATATTTTATTTTATTTTCTTTGTGTTGTAGTGTCTTATGTCAAATAAATTTCTTGTATCTTGAATCTATTTTGACATAGGACCGCGGCGCATTATGCGGGCTATCACCATCGTACTCGAGCTGCAGGCCACCAACGTTGCTTCGATCGAAACATCATGTTACATCGCCTATCTATCTAATCTAGCCACTCAACATCTTGGTTCATGTATCGTCACAACAAATATAATGGATGAAGTGAATTGACCTGCGGGTTACATGATAAGGTTGTTGTAGTAATTAGTTTTGATTGCTTTGATGTGTAACGATTATATTATGATATATTAGTATCATTTCGATAGTTTAACATGACGATAGTTTGACGGCCGGTTTGGTCGAGTGGTAGTGACGCTGCCTCTCGATCGGCGGGTCCTGGGTTCGATCCCCAGTCGGAGCAAACATTTGTGTAAAAAGCAGATGTTTGTTTTCGGGTCATCCAAGGGACCCACGACACAAGGGAAAACCTTAGTGTGGGCCTTTGAGTGTGTAGCGTTTATTTATTTATTTAAGTGCGTATTTTAATATTTGAAGTTTAGAATGTTGAAAATACATGTAAGAAGCACCGATGGATACGCTTGTAAAGAGGGCCACACAGTGTTACCACACGCGTGTACTCTGTGCCGAGAAAAACGGTTTTGCAATGAAATGGATGTGCTTCCCTGTGTACGTGCCTGTTAAAATATCCTATGCACACACACCATTGTTACATCATTATGAGAGAATTTAAACTTGGGTTAGGCCAAAAGTTCCTTTCTTAATGAATCTACGTAATGACTTCAAACAAACCGTCACAAAAGCTTTGATAATTTTGTCGATATTTTTAAAACCCGCGTGAGGAATATTCACAAATATTTTTTAGGGAAATAAAAAAAATTCGCCGCTTGACTTGCAGACACGATAGCTCAGTTGGTTAGAGCACCAGGAGATCTAATCCTGGGGTCGTTGGTTCAAGTTCCATTCGCGCCGAACATGTTTCTTCCCCTAAAAAATATTTGTAATTTTAAAATATTTGTAAGAATAATAAAATTCTTATTCTGCAAATTAAAATTAGTTCTGCAAATCAATACAAGATGGCGCCGCCATCGCCGCATACAAGTGCTTAACTCAGACCAAAGCTAGTGTAACCATTGGTGACTGATTTAGGTGATTGTCTGCAGGGTCTGTCGTGCTGCCGTCAGCTGAGCTCGGTGCTGATCTGGGTGTTCGGGGAGCTCCGCGGCGGCTCGGCCCCGGAGCGCGGCCCGCAAGCTTCGCGAGCCGCGCCTAACACTCCCATACATCAGCTCTTTTCACACAAGTACGTATTATATCAAATACTAGCATCCCGCTCGGGACTTCGTTCCCGTGGGAATTCGGGAAAATTATGTAGCCTATGTAACTCAGGGATAATGTAGTATCCTAATGGTGAAAGAATTTTTGAAATCGGTTCAGTAGTCTCAGAGCCTATTCGTTACATACACAAATACAAATCTTTCCTCTTTATCATATTAGTATAGATTGATATTTTAGTAATGAAATTGCCGATTTTTTCTCAACCGTTCTTATATTTAAATTTTTTTTGATTGAACAGCTATTACTAAAATGGTTTTTTATTTAAAACCTTCGCCATACAACGGTGATTTTGAGTAAAATAATACATATCACTTTTGATTAATTTACTGAAAACGAAACTGAAATATAGTTTAATCTTCTGCCAGTTTCATTGCTTATTTTTACTGTACCTTTGTAATAATTACAACAAACAAAGTAAAATGAAAATTAAATTTAATGTTGTCCAAACCTTCCCACAAAATTTTGTTAAATTTGGATTTCGTATTCCCAAGAAAATCCAAAAACGTTAGTACATATTAAAAATTCAGTTTTCCAAAAATGTGAACGAAAAACGGCAATTACCTATGAAATTACCTACCGTGTGGTGATCGGCTTGTGCCGTGTGGTGATCGGCTTAGAATAACACCACCCCATTTCTTTCCGTGGGTGTCGTAAGAGGCGACTTAGGAAACACAAATGAGACCTGCCTCCTATTAATTCATCTCAGGCAACAACACCTCATTTTTTTATGAATCTGAGGTGTTGTCCTATGGTCTCATGCAGTGTGGTAGGCTCTGTAAAGGCCGTCTGGTTCGCGACCACCCTCCTACCGAAGTCCGACGCCAAACAGCTTGCTGTGTTCCGTCGGTGCGTGGGAGTACCAGTGCCTTATAGGCGTTTTTTGGGTTAATTCGCTCCATCGTCGACCTCATCTATGACCTTGGTCAAGATTGAGGTCAAGAGTTAACCCATCTTATAATAAAAAAAAAGGTAAACCCCTATTATAAGTTTTAGCTTTATTATTTTGCCTTATAGGCGTTTTTTGGGTTAATTCGCTCCATCGTCGACCTCATCTATGACCTTGGTCAAGATTGAGGTCAAGAGTTAACCCATCTTATAATAAAAAAAAAGGTAAACCCCTATTATAAGTTTTAGCTTTATTATTTTGCAATCGGCATCAGTTCAGTTCGGATCAAAGCTATCTTGAAGTACAGACGTGTAAAAAACACGACCATAGATCGCTGGCTCTGAATTCTCTGCCTACCCTAAAAACCTATCAATATTTTTTTGTTTTTGACACGAATCATGAAAATAGAGTAAGTGAAAAAGGTTTGTTTTTTTACTAGAATTTGTAATATTGGAAATGTCAAAACACTTCAATTCTTATCGCGCTCCGTGCTCTCTAAATAATCCACAAAAAGAAAATAATTTTCCACGTTAAAAACGTATGAGTCACCGACTTCAATCCCAACAACAGTTCGCACAAAGTAAATATCTAGTTTTTTGCGGACTACAATGCCTATTAGCAAATAACTACAAACAGAAATGTCATTCATTTATTTAAATGATGTTCTAGTTTGTAGTATATTTTGTTTTTGTTGATTTTTTTAAAAGCGCTGAATCATTTTCGATAAAATTTATATGGGACCTCTTCAGGAGTATACTCTTTCGAACAAATAAAGAATTTTGAAAATCGGACAACAGTTGCCGGAGTAATCGCGTAACAAATATACAAAAAAAAATACAGTCGAATTGAGAACCTCCTCCTTTTTTGAAGTCGGTTGACAAATATGTTTTTAATTATACAAACAATGCCAACCCCCACTTAGCAGACGAATGTGTTATCATTCTCATACTAAACTCGGTATTCTCTTATTATATACTGCTTATAACAAATAAAACCAAGATAATTAAATCTATAGACTTTGTTTTGTCTGTCTTCTTTACGTAATTTGCAATAAAATGTTTCTATATATTAGGGGTTACCAATTAGTGTCGCTCGGGGTCCGTTTTAAGAAATGAAATGACCATCTGGGTCCTCACAACATTTTATAGACAAAAATATGTATTAAACAAATGTAATTAGGTACGGAAATAACAAAGGTATTTCGTAATCCGCGAACTTTCTCGCTTCTTAGCTCGTTACTTCGCCCGGCTGTTTTAGAATTGACGTCAACAAAGATTAAATATTTTTATTAAATTACGTACTCTGTACTGCAAGTTGCTGTGTCCTCTAAGTCCGCACAAAATGGGTCGGCGGTCCGCATGCATTTGGTGACCCCTGCGATATAACTAAATTACTGAATGAATGGCACAGCCAAACTGGAGCTAGAATATTGAAATTATATATTACAAGCTTTTCGCTCGGGACTTCGTACCCGTGGTTATTTTTGGAAATTATGGAGCCAAATTATTGGATATACTAGACAGCCATCTCTACAAAGTAACAAACTCTTTTATGGGTCAATGTATACGCTTCTACAATAAGATTCCCATGTGTATTCAAAACCTACCTTTAGAAAAATTTAAGACGATAATTAAACAAAAACTTTATAAAAAGGGCTATTATAGAATTTCGGATTATCTGTTAGACAAGCAACCATGGG
The DNA here is from genome assembly GCA_949987775.1 of Aproaerema taeniolella. Lineage (NCBI taxonomy): Eukaryota > Metazoa > Arthropoda > Insecta > Lepidoptera > Gelechiidae > Aproaerema > Aproaerema taeniolella. Next base: position 21,385,513 of record OX465250.1, read on the forward strand.
AATAAATTGCTCAGCTCCAGAGTTATTCAGATATTAAGTCAATTAAAATTAAAAGTAAGAAAATTTATATGATTGACTTAAAAAGAGCGACCCTCGGAGTTTCTTGCCTGTTCTTCTCCTGAGGAAGACTGCACCTTTGCGAATAGGCGCAAAGTCAAAAGTGCTAATGTAATTCATAATATTGACGTGTTCAAGTATCATTTTATATGTTCAATGAAATAAACACTTTTGACTTTTGACTTTTTTTTTTTGACCGATGTGTTATTCTGGTGTATAAGTTATATTATTCTAAAGTTTCATTAAAATCCATTCAGTAGTTTTTGCGTGAAAGAGTAACAAACCTCCATATATACAAACTTTCGCGTTTATAATACTAGCTTTCCGCCCGGGACTTCGTTCCCGTGGGAATTTGGAAAAATTATGTAGCCCATGTGTTAATCCAGGCTGTCAGCTACTTCCATACCAAATTTCATCAAAATTGGTCCAGCCGTTTGAGTGTGAAAAGAGTATACATAGGCTACACAATTTTGCCAAATTCCCACGGCAACGAAGTCCCGGGAGGAAAGCAAGTGTAACAAATAAATTAAATCTTCTCCCACACACCAAATGCCCTTGACATGTAAAAATCACTGTGTTATTAACATTCCTACATCGTTATCTCTGTTTATTTGTTTTATTTATTATGGAAATGATATTTCAAGTATCAAATGTTGCGAAAGTTGTTTTTTTCCTACCAGCTTAGTTTTTGTTTATTGGTGAAGAGTTGGAAGAAAACTCATTGCTCGAGTTAAGCTCGCCGCTGTACATTTCCTTTCTATTTTGTAATTTTATACGTATGTGTGTGTACAATAAAGAATTAAAGAAGACGCTTAAATAAACTTACGATTAACTTTATTTTGTTGCTCGAATAACAGTTTTTTTCTGAGTAGGTAAACTATAATAACATTTCATTAATAACCTACCTATCAACAACCTCCCTGTGAAGCATGTATGTCTTTGTTTTTTTTTTTAAATTAATCTTATATTTCAGAATATGGGCCAAGCAGAAACAGATTGCCAGTCAGGGGTTGAAAACCACCGCCACACTTATGTCAGAAGGCTCGGTAACTGGAAGGTACGTCAAATTAAAAAAAAAAACACCTCGTAGTACTGTGCTTCTATTTTCTTAATGCCTCTCGGCGAACAGTGTCTACCTCGTTCTTGTAATTTGAAAATTAACTTATTAGAAATACGTGCCAAACCACAATAAGGCAGTGCCTGTTGTGTCGTCTCTCTCTTTGTATTTTCCTTTCTTTTTGTATATTGTGTACAATAAACAGTAAATAAATAAGAAAATAGAACTGTAAGTACAGTTGGCATAAATAGTGGTTTTTAACAGTAAGGTATACCTACATTAGTTTGAATGTCATACAGCTTTACAAATCAAATAGTTGTGTAACCGTGTATTTTAAAATTCTGGTCTTGAATTTTTGTAATAAGTTCAACTGTTAGCAAAAACGATTATCAAGAACTTTCAAGCTATCAGATTTCCTCTGTATTGTTTTGTCACCGCAGACTATCAAATAATCCCATAGCACATCGTAGCCCCCTCATATGGAGTAAGTCACACTCACACATTTATAATCCAACAATCCCTGCCTCAGGTCCCGCCAACAAAAACCAGAATCAGAAACCAAAGCGAAACGAAAACAGAACAAACTGAGCGAACATTCCAGCGAGACGGGAGGGTCGATCGAAGACCTCCAGGCACTGAACCGCTCCCTCACCGTGAAGGTGTCTCCTAATGACGACTTCCAATACTTCGATTCGCCTGCACGCTCCTCAGCAGACTACCCTCACGAAATGTTGTATAGCGACCCCTTCTATACCCCCAGGAAAATAAAACCGAAGGCGGACGACTACATGACCGATAAACACCGAGAAATCATCAACTCCTCAATAACAACATTCGAATTCACACTCCTCATCATAGATTTACTCCGAGCTTTGTGCAAAGCAGAAAGCAGTCTGTCAGGCTCGGAAGGGTCCCAAATATCCGTCCAATGTATTAACTTTTCGCTCCGAAATCTTTGCTCGCTGCAATTCGGATCGCTCCCACAGGCGACGCAATACAATAACGAAGAAGTTTCAAGAATCAAAGTCGCCTTAACGGAACTGCTCATAGTGTCTTTAGACAAGGTGCTCGTACATTCCGATTTGTGTGCCAAACTCATCAACAATGGCATCCTGCCGATGTTACTTAGAATCTTAGAAGACGTCGTGTGTAAATGTAATAATAAGTATAATACGAAAGACGATAAAAGTGCCAAAGACGAGAAACCAAATAAGACTGAATCTGATAATTTGCTTAAGTTCGTGTTCGGTGTTGCGTACTCTATAACCGCGTTTTTCCACTGCCTTTTGATGCAGTGTCGGTCGGTGGAAAAGCTGCGAGCGTTCACCGACCAGTTTAAACTTTATGGAGAGTGCCTTAAGGGGGGGTTGCTCAAGGAGTGTGTCGAACTTATGATAAGGATACCCAGCGACGAGGGAGAGGTCGTCACGTTGATAAAGAAACTGATAGACTCGGTGGGAAAGTTGATCGTGGGGATGAAAAAAGTGAGAAGTGAGGTGGTACACTCGGCCGCGTGTCCGCGAAGTAGACATAAAGTATGCAGACAGCGCGTCGCGGCGGGGATGCATCATCACCACGATATACTTGGAGAGGCGGGCGCCGGGCTCGCTGTAGCTACGTCTTGCTGCGTCTCAGTGCTCTACGGAACCCTAACCTCCCTAGTCACTGACGAGGAAGTATCCGCCCAATCGGTGCTAAGGAACAAAATACTCAGAACCATGCTCACCGCCGGCGGCTGCTGCTGCTTCTCACCAGGCTTCCTCATGGAGAGCATCGTCAGACTCATGTTGACGCATAACAGTGTCGCGACGTTATGCCTTCAGGTGTTAGAACATACGGTCTACGGTGAGCTCGGAGCGAGCATATTGACACCGAAGGTGACGGATCAGCTTCCTTGTTCGATCTGTGAGCCTTGCGACGATAAGAGAGATGTGGTCAGAAAGTACTGCCCGCACGGCGTCAGTCCAGTCGAAAGAAAGAGCGTCTGGTCGTTCCTGATCCACTACAACTCGCTCCTTCAGTTAGACAATCATAATAACGTGCTACACGCGACTGTCAGTCATCTGTTACGCGTCACTCCGAAGTGCCGTATGGAGATGAAATACGAGCTACTTTTCAGTGTCATCTATCCAACATTTATCGTCGCGAAACATCGATACATTATACGATTAGAGGAGGCCGCGTATTTCTTAACCGCGTCCTGTCTTAATATTTTCGCGAGTTTGCTAAACTCCGTGTCGTTCGCCGAACAGTTTATCCAAAAAGGCGGTCTAAGCTACGTCCTAGAGTTAGTATCCCTATCCGAGTTTTCAAACCAATGCTGCTCGATACTCGAAATCGCAATTATAGTGGAAATATTCAAGCTAATGAAGGAGAGCAGCGATATTTACTACAGAGAAATTAGTTCGCTAGCGTCAGTGCAGATGCTGTTCAAATCGTTGACGGAGATGACGGAGAAATGTCAGAAGATTTATAAACTGAAGCTGCCGATTGAGAAGTATGAGGAGCTAAGCGACGTCACGAAGGAGAGGGAAGCCCTGTCTCTAACACGGAATGCCCCAGAAAATTCTTCGCGAAGAGTGTCGTTGACGCGGCCTATAAGGATAACCTCTGAATACGCGTCAAGTGAGAACGTGGAGGAGGATTCTATTGAGAATTACGTAGAAGTTTTGAAGAACGTGCATACGTTTTGGAAGTCGTGCGCGGGGCTGTGCCTGTACAGTCCTCAGTTCCGTGCGTTCGCGGTGTCGGAGCCGGTATTCGTGCTGAGCTATGCGCTGCTGAAGCTTTCGCTGGACGCGTCGTGCGCGTGCGCGTGCGCGCCGGTAGTGCTGCGCACGCACATCAAGCTGGTGGAGGCCTTGCTCACTGTGCAATTTGCTGTGGCTGGTGAGTTATTTGTTTATTGTTATATTATAACACAAGAGATTTTATTCGCGTCGATAAGTAGTTTATTTGCCTCTAATCTGAAATTAAATTAAATCATTTTTATTGTTAAAGTTAAATTTATGATATAATTATTAAATTATCATTAAAAAGTAAGAACTAGATTTACCTAAGCAAAAGGAGCCAAGCTCAGCATTGTGCTGTACAAAAAACTGTACAGCGCTGGTTTTCAGCTTTCCCCTGCCTACTGTCTGTATAGAATATTAAATTTCTTCTGCTGACGTGTTTTTACGATGTAATAAAAAATAACGAACGCACTTCTACTCAAACACATCTTAATCCACTTAAATTTGACCATGAGAATTTCAAATTCCCTAAAAATGTATTGCTGGATAAATGTATGTGCTGCGTTAAAGAAATCCGACCTTAACCTTATTAGTCGGTCGTCGCTGGGTAGTTGGGTACCTCTGTTCTATTTACTGTAATTGGATATCCGGCTTACTGCGTCCTGCACTCGAACCGCTACTTCTATCTATAAGTCGTATTGTTCGACATATACAAATTCTGTTCAGAAAACTAGAGTTGAAAAAAATTTGAGAATACAGGCCTCAACAGTTTTCGACTTAAAAAATGTCAAAAATTTGGTTTCCTGCCAATTTTGTCACACTCTTTGCCCGCGTTATGATCTAGGCGTTTTATCTTGCTTCGTAGCTAATTACAGTAAAATAAAATACAATATACTTTTCAACAAATTTGCTCATAAAGTGGGTCTTATGTCATTGTTTTAAGGTTCATAATGATATGTTTTACCCAGCCCGTGCGTAATAAAAATAAAACAATAGTACGTAATGCTATTTTTTTCTAAATTTCAGCAAAGAGATCAGATCTTATTTTTATTTAAAATTAAGTGTAAATATTAAACTATTTGCAAATAAAAATATAATTCCACTAAATTATTTAAAGGTGATATTTCACTTTTATATGGAGCTTGGGCCTGGTCATTGTACAGTACTCCATAAGTCGTCATTAATAATAATGATGACATTAGTGGCGTCTATTTTTCATAAAATACATTAGTTTTATTGTAGAAAAATATTTAAGATTGATTATTATTGCCATACTTACAATGATGGTGGAATGAAATGACAGATGACAGTGACATTAATGACAGTTGACAAGTGAACGCGCGTTCAAAAATCTATCTACCAGTTTAATCTCATGACATCAAAATATTATAAAAAGTTAATGCTCTGGTGTTATTATTCTTAAGCCATTTGTTTTATCCAATATTATAAAGATTTAGCTAGGACTTACTTGTTAAATACAAACAAGTCGATTAATTATTAACAATTAAGCATTGATTATTTTGAACGTGAATTGTCAAACAATATGGCAACCTCAGTGTGGTAACTACAAAAACACGTATGATTTTCAATATTTTATAATTTTCTACAAATCAGCCAGGGATTTTTGAAATTTTTTGATATTTTTCCAGGAATAAACTATTTATTTTTTATTTTTCTGGATACTGTACAAAGACCAGGCCCATTTTGAAAAATCACCTTTAACAGAAAATTATCATTTTTATATGCTACAACGGTGAAAATATATAGTTCAGTATTTTGTATTATTTGCCTGTATGGCGTACTTGTCAATGTGATTTTGCGAGCGAAAAAAGAAAAAATAATCGCGCCTCTTTTCAGATGTTTTCACTTAGTTTTCACAAACGGCATTTGTATTCATCAGATTGTTATTATTGTCAGAAATATAACACAAGGTATGTTTTCTTCAAGTGCAGAACAGGAAACCTACGTGGGTACACCGCCAGAAATACTTTCCGAGGCGCAACATGCAAGTGATAGTTTGTTGCCGCCAATATCAAAGGAAAGTTTATATTTATTTCTTTCCTCGCAAATGTGTTGAAAAATGTCGTATGACACGCGTGCGCATTGGATATTACATTCTCGGCTCCGTTGAGCCCTCGCCTTATATCCAACTTAGCACACTTGTATCATAATGTACTATTATCGCACTCCAACACAAATAAGGAACAGTTACATTTTAATACAGAAAGTAATGTCACGGCACAAAAGGCGGCCCCATTGCTTTCTATCTGTCTATGAGTCAAAAACTTTTCGATGTAAATTTACAAATTGTTTTCACTAATTTACTTATTTAAACATCGCAAAACTGAACCATATAAATCAATATAAGACAGATTCTGTATCACAATAGTACAATATGCTACAAGTGTGCTAAGTTGGATATTACATTAGAGGCGAGTTTGTAATATCCAACGCGCACGCGTGTCATACGACGTTTTTCAACACATTTGCGAGGAAAGAAAGAAATAAAAACTTTCCTTTGATATTGACGGCAACAAGCTATCACTTGCATGTTGCGCCTCGGAAAGTATTTCTGGCGGTGTACCCACGTAGGTTTCCTGTTCTGCACTTGAAGAAGACATTATTTCTGTCTATAATAACAATGTGATTAATACAAATGCCGTTTGTGAAAACCAAGCGAAAACATCTGAAAAGAGGCGCGATTATTTTTTTCTTTTTTCGCTCGCAAAATGAGATTCACATTTACAAGTATGCCATACAGCCAAATAATAAAAAAATCTTAACTATATATTTCACGTTTTAGCATAAATAAATGATAATTTTCTGTTAAATTTAAATGATTCAGTGGAATTATATTTTTATTTACAAATAGTTTGATATTTACACTTAATCCCTACTAATATTATAAATGCGAAAGTAACTCTGTCTGTCTGTCTGTCTGTCTGTCTGTTACCTTTTCACGCCTAAACCGCTGAACCGATTTTGATGAATTTTGGTACAGAGATAGATTAGAGCCTGGGAAAGGACATAGGCTACATTTTATCCCACAGTTGGGCACGATATAACCTGTAGTCCACGCGGGCGGAGCCGCGGGCGGAAAGCTAGTTTTAAATATAAAATAAGATCTGATCTCTTTGTTGAAATTAAGAAAAAAAAAACATTACATACTAGTGCTTTATTTTTATTACTCACGGGCTGGGTATTACATATCATTATGAACCTTAAAACAATGACATAAGACCCACTTTATGAGCAAATGTGTTGAAAAATAAATAAAAGTACTTATATCTGCATGCTTTTGAACTAATGCCATAAAGTACCTCTTCATTAGTATAGACTCAATGAAACCAACAAGATCAGCGTACACCTGTAACCCGACACTTCAAGTTCACCATAGATCTCCGATTACAGCAAAACCACTCGTATTTCCAGTCCAATAGATTGCTTTATTCCGTGTGCGATGTCACAGATACATGCGTCCGCGGTTACACTACATCTCACGCTGTGTCGGGTTGTGGTTGCGGATGCGGGGTGATCGCTAATCTGTTTGTGATAAATTGATAATCTAGTCTTTTTAACGTCTACTTGAGTGGTTTGTTTAAATATTGCCAATTTCAAAATAACAATGTCAAGTCAAATCTAAGGATTTCGTCGAGTGCATCTCCGAAGATAGGCTAGTAGCGTTGCCCTTCTGAGTAGCTTATCTTCTTGGCCAAATAGCTGCCAATTCTGCGGTTACCAGAGGACCTAGTACTCTAAGAGTCTCCGTAATCTAGTCCAGTTTACAGTTCGTTATGTTTATTATTTGGCCTGAGCTGAGTGTATAACTTCCACGAAACATTATTATGGGCACTGAGTATGTGTGGCGTATTTTGTAATAAACTAATAAATTAATGAGAACATAACAAAAATCTGTCAATGCCAACACAGTTTATAATCGCGTTCGAAAATGTTATATTTCGCTAATGTTGTGACTTAGCTGTATGTCTTCCTACCGCTTATAGTTTTGAGAGGCTTCATGTGTCGACTAGAAGCGGTATAAGTAGTTATTTACCACTACAACTGTTAATTATATAGTTCTCAAAAGATTGACACCAAACAGCTCTTACTAAATCTTTGTTATTGGTGTAAAGAATCTTTGATAAAATTGCCGATAGTTTTTACGGAAAAGATGTATTACAGATGTGACATCAGGACGTTCCAAAGAGACGAGCTGTAGAATAGTGCGCGAGGCGCTGATTTCGAGTGCAGCTTTGGGGGCGGCTGGTGAGGGCGCTAGTGCTGCGAACGGGGGCGGCGTGCGCGCGCTTTGCGAGGCGCTAATACGCGTCAGTGTAGCGCGACCTAGTCGGACACATGCCATGCCTACTCATCACCCCGCTAAGGTAAGTTTAAGATAAAGATTTACTGGTTTGTTTTTTTATAAATATTTACTGATTTTTGTTTTACTGTTTTTATTTTTTATTTACTGGTAAATGTAAAGATTTACTTCGCCGAGTGGTCTCATTCTGTCTTCTTTATGCAAATCTCTGTCTTAACGTCGTGTGAGGCGATTGAATTTACCGATCCGTTTACAGTTGTCATTTATGTGTAAATGCAAACATGTTAAACGACAGGATTGCGAGAGATCTAAATTTTTAACTTTTTGACTTGTTTTTGAAATCTCCACCAATACAGAATTTCAAAAAGTTTTGGCTAAACTAAAGGAGGATTTTGACATTTATTTGATATTTAACTAACTACAAGACATAACATTTATTCACTCAAAATACACAGCACACGTCAAGAGTGTGTACTTTCATAAGCAACAGTACAACGAAAGCGTTTAAACTGAAAGTGGTTAAATATCAATCCATTTCTGTGAATCATTCCCTCTTGTATAAAAGTATGTATTGGATTGTAATATTTTCCACTTCATTTATGAACCGTTAATACTCACTAATTAGTGATTTGACCTTAATTAACTAGCTGGGCTCGGCCAATTACATTAGCTTATAGTTACTTCGCCACATAGGCTGGGGCTAAAAACTTAGAGATTGTTAGTTGAATTCTACATATTAAAAAAAAAATTAAACCTTCAACACCTTTACATTACAATACAATACAATATACTTTATTTGCACACACAAAAAAATAGTACAATTAACAGAACATAAAACATAGTTTGCAACAAGGCGGCTTTATTGCTAGGTAACAATTTCTTCCAGGCAACCTTAGGGTAGGATAGCAGCCAGAGGCTTATTGCTTTGTCAGCCCTGCTCTCTGGCTTTGAGTCCTTACCTCGCCAAAACTTTTTTATCTATCTATACTAATATTATAAAGAGGAAAGATTTGTATTTTTGTATGTAACGAATAAACTTAAAACCTACTGGACCGATTTCAAAATTTCTTTCAGCATTAGGATGCTACGTTATCCCTAAGTAACATAGGCTACATAATTTTCCCGAATTCCCACGGGAACGAAGTCCCGAGCGGGATGCTAGTTTTATATATTTCTGTTCCATGCTTAAGTAATATTAATATTAACGTAAGAAACTAAAAATTTAGCTTTCCTTGGACGTTGATGTGGTAAGTAGGTTGTCTGTAATTCTCTACACGATTGTACTTAATACTGCATGTAACAGATATTACTGCGTTTTGTACTGGAGTCACTACGCGGTACATTTAAACATGACTTTGATAGATCGTAACTTTCGCTTATCAAGTTGTTACAGTGGATCGATTGTCATTTGACGTCTTTGCTCCTGTTTGGTTCGGACCGTTGGTTCATTCCATTCAGTTGTCTAAGGTCCATTATACATAATGTGACTCGGACTCTGATCTATACTAGTTCACAACTGGTTACGAAACACAGTTTCCATGGCGGCCGAAGGGACTTTAGTAGTAGCGTCTTTGTCATTTTGATAGTGAGAGAAAGAGACAATCAATACTTAAGTATAAGATCAAGACTTAAGTCTCCTTCTGGTCTTCTTCTTCTTATCGTATAGGTATAGTCAAGAGTGTGGCGAACTTGACTAACCCTGGTGTCATAGTTTTCAAACCGCACAATAGCTCCTGACTTGGTTTTAACGACTGTAGTCAATCGACAACAGCCGGGACCGACAGCTTAACGTGCCCTCCGAAGCACAGAAACGCTTGTGATAAATTGCCACTTTGGTCACCCATCATGTTCCCTGCCTTTGTGTACGTTGCTTAACCTCACTGATCGGTTGAGATCAGCGAGCGCCACTGGGCTACGAGCGCTTCTGGTAATATGGGCCCAAGTGTGCAAGTTTTCTCAACTCATTGTTTAATCCTTCATCACTTGATCATCAGTTGAATTTTGTATAAAAGAACAGTCCTGATCCCAATGTGTTGACTTATTACACCACACACGCAGACTAAAATAAGGGGCAAAAAACTTTAATAGATACGGAAGATGTAAGTAGATGAAGTTATGTCGCGATACAATACCGGTTTTGTTTTTAAGGTATTTAGGCACATTTTATAAAAAGTAGCTTAGAGTTCCGCCGTTCATATAACTAACTGGCACGTCGGTTCGGCTCGTCAAAAGATCTTTTGTTGAATATTTTCGCAAATTATTTAACGATTTTCTTGAAGTATGTAATGTAATTAATTTATTACCGGCCGGTTTGGTCGAGTGATAGTAATACTGCTTCTTGATTGATGGGTTCTGGGTTCGATTCCCGGTTGGGGCATACATTTGTGTACAAGCGGATGTTCACGACACAAGTGTGGGCCTTTGAGAGTGTATTGTTTATTTTATTTATTAGTTTTTAATCCGAATATTTTTCTAAACTGTATTTTGTAGGCTATTTTAGCTGAGAGATTGGCTTGTTCAAAAAATTTATACGATCTTATCAACCTAACTACTCTTAAAAAATCTATCTTCTTCCTTCGTGTCAACAGCGTTATCAAACACTTTGCCACAATCTCAGTACAGCATTCCAAAAATCTCTAAATATACGGAATCCAAATGAGAAGTAACCGGTTCTGTGCTGCCGAGACGGTCGCAAAGGCACGTGTGGTCGGCTGGCGTTAGCGTTAGATGATACTTTCGCCCGCCGCCTCAATGGAGCTGGACGGCCGTGGCCTTAGCTAATACGTGTATCAATCAGTAATCATTTAGGCTGTTGTTTATTTGTTTTATTTCTAAAGTTTTGCTGTAGCACTTACTTAAAAGGAACGAATATGATAAAGGTTAATAATGGTTCTTTGAAATTTACTTCGATTTTATAGTATCCAGTCTTAATCTTAATTTTTTTGTAGCTAGTTTGTAGTTGTGCAACTTTAGTGAACGGAAATTTTGAGTTTAATTATTTTTGTGACGCGAGTGCGGTTTTGTGATTTTGTAATGTGAGATTATTTTTGTTGTGTGTGGATTTCCTATTGGATTTGGATTAAATATCTACAATAATATGGCACCTGTAAGTTTATCTATACACTCACGCCTATGATCCCTTTCGTGGTAGTCAGAACGTCATGTGGTTCTAGAACCCTGTAAAGTATCTGATATTTTATACGTACAATAGCTGAGCCCGCTACTTCGCCCGCGTAGAACTTGGACCAATATCCAATTATCCAATCAAGACGTAACCACTGTCTAGAAAGGTTATTCTAAAAGGTTTATTCAACTCAGCTGGATAGTTGCGTAGATAACCTCCAAGTTCTTTAGATAAAATATTATTAAATGCAGATAAAATCCTTGAGTTGTGTGTAGTCCTTCGGGATACAAACACCCCAATCCGGGAACAAACGTCAGTTTTCATACACCGACCGGTAATCGAACCCAAAAAATGCAGATGCAGAGACAGTCGCTATTAACCACTGAACCAAACTGGTCGTCGTAAGTAATTGACAACAGTGGAGAATTTGCGGGAAATTATTAAAACGGCATTCACTATATCTTTTAAAAGTCACAAATAGATTTAAATTTGATTGATTAAGCAATTAAATTGCTAAAATAATTAACATGCTTTTGGTATGCCGGTAAAATTGCGGTCACGTAATGAATGATTCAAAATTTAAGGAAATTCTATCCGGCATTTTGCAGTCTGTATCAAAGCTTATTTATATATAGAAAAGGTTAAATACATTAATTCCCCAAACTTATGTATTTACAAGATTTGTTGGTCTGTTTGGGATTGTACGGAGGGCCGCACATCAGGCTATCACACGCGTGCACTCTCTGCTGTTGCGATAAGAGCGGTTTTTGCAACGAAAATGGAGTAACCTGATGCGCTGGCCTACATTTGTTATTTTGCAGATCTGGTTTTATAAAAATATGGTCCACCGAAATCAACATCGTTAATGCTAACAGTAATTACTTGTTGTTGGTAGCATCCATAAAAATTCCGATTGCCAATCGATATTTTTAGTATATATTTTTATTTTATTTATTATACACATCAACACGGTCTAGGGATATTCCACGATTTTTCATACAAAAGAGGCCTGATTGAGAAGCTATAAAAGCATACTCGGGATACATGGAGGGCTATAATTTTCAGACGAGCAAGTGCTAAACCTGAATTTTCAATTTTACTCAATATTTTTTTTTTTACTTGAAATTTGTAAAAACGTGACGGAAACGAAAACAAAAATGCACTTTTTGCCTGCTTTTTGTATGAAAATGGTCGAATTTACGCAATTTTTTTTTTCATTTTCGTCACGTTTTCACAAATATCAATTAAAACAATTATTGAGTAGAATTGAAAATTCAGGTTTAGCACTTGCTCGCCTGAAAATGATAGCCCTCCATGTATCTCGATTATGCCTTTGTAGCTTCTCAAACAGACCTCTTTTGTATGAAAAATCGTGCACTATCCCTAGACCGCGTTGATGTGTGTATATCTTAGAATTGGAATTTGGTTACCCTGTTGTATGACCTATTATTGTGTGGAAAATTAAATTTTACTTAAGAGGATCGTCTCAGATTTTTTTTCCATACAAACGGCGTCAATGGATCCCACCCCCTAATGTCAACAAATCTCTGTGAAATTTTGTTATAGTGTTAGGATCACCAAAAACTAGGTCTGTACGTTTTGTTTTTTTTATTTTTATTTTTGGTAGACAAAAAGATATTCGAAATCAAACAAATCAAAATCAAAAATAGCTTTATTTCATAGAAAATACAAAATATAGCTTGACAAAATAAATTCTTACATGCAAGAAATATATATCACTGTCGAAAAATTAAGGACAATTCTGGATAAAATTAACGTAGACCTTGTTTATACGCTGACAAATCGATAGATTTCATTAAGCTTTTGGGGTAGGAAATCATTGTCGCCTGAACTCACAATTTTAGAAATAATTGTAACATCGCGAAAGGTACCCTTTTACGTGTCGTAACTCTTACATGCACTGTCTATAGGTACCACCACTAGGATGCGAGTCAGGAGCGAGCTCGCCAGCCGGCTCGTCCAGTGAGGACAGCGCCAGTGGGCCCTACGCCAGCGAGCACAGCGAGCACCGGCCGGACCCTGGCTATGATGTGAGTGGTCATATAGTTTATGTGTTAGATGTGAGATACGTGTGAGTCAGGAGTGAGCTAGAAAAACATATTTTTATTTTACTTTATTAATAGGAAACATCATGATGAATCCCGTCCGTCCAAGAAAAAAATATTTTCGAAAGACGAGCAACCCGCATTGGGCCAGCGTGGTGGGCTATGGCCTAAATCCCCTTCATGTTTCGAAGGGAGGCCTGTGCCCCTCGGTGGGGACGTATATGGGCTGGTAAAAAAAAAATCTTAACAATCTAGCTCAAGAGCAAAGATGTAACAAGCTCAACTAGAAGAGCTAAGGTTATAAAGTAAACTTAGTTGAGCTTTTCAAAGAATTAATACTGCAATTTTACCCTATATTATATAGGCAGGAAAATCTCAACACCGCGATGTAACTAATTTACACATTTTGGCAATGCACTATATACCGGCAGTTTTTTGGCAACATTTGACTTATAGCTTAAACATACCGCCCACCGTGAACGGATAGTCCATCACCAATTATCAACCGCCCACCGAGAAGGGATGGGCTGTAGAACAATCAATACTTACAGAAGTCAGAGTTAAACAGAATTCATAGTTAAATCTGCACTATATCGAGTGCCTTCGGGTGTGAAAAATAGAAAAGATATCAAATCACTCCGATCTTTAGGGATTTTAAAGTGGTCTGTATGTCTAGTACGTCGCTGGAAAAATTGTGTTAAAATAAAATCATTAAATGCTTTGTTTCAGGCTGACGTTGAAATTGGAAAATTGGAGTTGTTATCATTGGAGAAATCGAGGAAAATGTCCGGATTAAACAATAATATAGGTAAGTTGCATTTCACATGTATATTTTTAAGATCTAATATACTTTTTTTTTATTTATTTTTTTATTTGAAAACCAACAGCTACTTTTGCTGAGCTATTGTGTAGAAATCGGTTTAAGGAAAATAAGGAATTCTTTCTGTGTTTTAATTATTTTAACAACTCGTTCCCGTGGGAATTTGGGAAAATTATGTAGCCTATATGTTAATCCAGGGTGTCAGCTACCTCCACACCAAATTGTATCAAATTGGGTTAGCCGTTTGAGCGTGAAAGAGTAACAAACATCCATACGTACAAACTTTCGCGTTTTCATATTAGTAAGGATGTCAAATAGTACAATGTCATATAACGCAAGCCGGTTTGGTCGAGTGGGAGTGACGCTGCCTCTTGATCGGAGGGTCCTGCGTTCGATACCCAGTCGGGGCAAAAAATTGTGTAAAGCAGATGTTTGTTCTCGTTTGTCTCGGGTGTTTGTGACTGTCTTTATGTGTATAAGGGACCCACGACACAATGAAAAACCTTAGTGTGGGCCTTTGAGTTTATAGCGTTTTAAAAAACAATACATAATGAGTTGTTACCACAGGGTACTCTACCATAGAGGACGTAGAGCTGCAGTGTGTTGAGTACAACCGGACCGGCGAGCTGACGCATCCAGAGCTCTGCATCATTGTCGTTGATATACTCACGCAGCTGATTAATAAGTAAGTATAATACATAGTAACTAGTTAACACAGGGCACTCGACCATAGCTGCAGTGTGTTGAGTACAACCGAGCCGGCGACTAGTAGTAGCTATAGTTGCCGGTCCGGTTGTACCATAAACTAGTACCTCTGTAAGCTACTGTAATAAAAAAAGAATTAATAAAAAAAAAATACATATAATAATCGAACCTAACAAAATTTCACGAGAATCGGTTGAGAAATGCGACCTGTAGAAGAACATATGAAAGCATTTTGGCCCAGACCATATTTCTGTTTAAACCAAGTGATTTAAAATGTAAATTAACAAAATAAACCACCGACAAAAAAACCCAATACAAAACAAACCGACAAAAAAAGCACTGTATTTATACAACTAATCCCTTTGAGATCACTGAAACACTTGTAAAATCATGTTTCAAACTTTTCATTCATCGTAAAACAGACACAAATAAAATGTTGTTTTTTAATTAAATACCAAAATTCGACAAAATCTGACACCACCGTGACAAGTTTCTAATGGTTGGCACGCTGTCCTATTTGTTTACATTTTAGGACATTTAGTTCCAAAAAGTATATAAAAGGAAACGGTTCGTTTGCGCTTCGCGTTTGCTCGGTCAACAAGTTGCCTCTTTCTTAATTGGCGGGTTTTGGGTATTATTCCTAGTCGGGGCAAATATTTGTGTAAAAAGGTCA